>JACATO010000602.1:7500-578713 GCA_018389105.1 Nautilus pompilius | reverse complement strand
GCGACCAGAGACATCCCGGAGTTTTGCTTCCATATGGAAGTAGCATTAACGACACAGCACCGGTACGGCGAACGAATGCCGGTGTTTCTTAAAGGGGTGTGTCCCCCTCTCCCCGCCCTACTGCCAACACCTCGATTTGACAAGTTTCCTTATGAACGAGCCGGCTGGCTAGTTTGTGGTGGCACTCGCCTTCGCACACACCCCAGTAGTGTGTCTGCTACGCGTGAACAGAAGTCTCCCGCACCCTCCTCGATTCAACTTTCGCCAGGTTACTCTCTGACGCAGTCACCTCTCCGGCGGGCGGCAGCTCGCACTAACGCGGCTACACTTCTTCTGTTCGCTCAGAGGATGTGCAGGACTGCAGCTAATATCGATAATGTATCGTACAAGTGCGCATTCTAATCTCGCCTAAATCCTAGTTGTTTGTGCTCATCGTCGCACCTGGAGTTTATTGACGTTGAGAAACGAGACGATCACTTATAAGGTAATAACAATTTTATTTCATTTATGCATCTGTTTAATTTTAAGAAAGGCGAAAGCGTTTCTAAAGAACGTGCGCCCGCGTGGCTAACGGCAGCCGCCCCAGTCTCAGGTGTTGTTGCTACCTGTATCACGTCGATTGCTAATGGGGCGCTTGAGCCAGAGACAGCAGCCGGTGTTCGGTCGGCCGACGTCGAGAAGAGCAGTGGGCCGCGTCGGGCCAATTAAAACCGGCGGCTCATCTGAAGCCGGGATTTCCCCCGTCCGAGTCGACAGCCGAAGTTCTGGGCCGCATTAACTCGATTATCAGACCAGACAGAGCGCGATGATCTCCTTCGCTAGCCAAGATCGTTTCGAGAAAATGGCCAGTTGTTGTTTTATCGGAGGAGGGAGGGAGGGGGGGTGGGTGCTTCCATCAACGAACTCTTCCAGAAACTTCTTCACCGAGCAGGTCGCTAATGGCCGATGGAGTCGCTGTTAGTAAGTAAGCAGTTGGATACCCGAAGTCCCTCCGTCCTCACTGAGCAGCATTGGTCGGAAACCGTTTCCCGTCCCCGCCACACCGCCCCCTGTCGGACGAAGCGGAGCCGACCGACGGTCTCTGGGCCGAGCCGCCGCCGCCCCCTGTCGGACGAAGCGGAGCCGACCCCCATCAGCAGCACACGCGCGCGCGCGGCGGCTTCTCCAACTTGTTGTCAGGTGGAAGGAAATAACCCGGCTGTTACTGGCGACGCACAGGTGGGTGGGTGGTGGACAGGGGAAATAAAATCGATTTGGACTGGGAATTGAATCAATGCGGCTTCAGAGAGGTGGTTGGTGGGGGGGGCGGTCTCGGTGTCAAGGCCCGCCCGTCGGCCCCCAGCACCGACGCTTCACGCCAGAGGCAGGGAGCCTAACAATTAAAACAACAGAAAAGCGAAAAAAAAAAAAAAAAAAAAAAAAAAACTAGGCTATACGGGGGGGGGGGTTATTTAATGTGAGTTCCCCCGGTGTCGCTCGGCGCGCGCGGCCGTGGTCAGCCTCGGCTCGGTCGAGTCGTCGGTGGCCACGTGTTAGCCGGCGGGCAGCCCCGACGAACACACCGTCGACTCCGCTTTCCAATCATCGCGCTGACGACGAGCGCGGGTCGGTGGGGGGGGGGGGGACAATAAGAAGGGACCGAGGGCCGACGTGCGCGCCGCCCGCCCCCCCCCCCGAGGGTGGGGTGAGCGAGAAGGAATGAACTTTGCCAGACAAGCACACCGTGACGATTCCGCGTGGCGGAGCAGGTAACATGATCTCTGTTGAAGTCGGCTCGGCGGCGTTAGCCGGGCCATAGTGAGGCGCGCGCACCACCACGGCGGCACTATGGGCTCGACGCCGCTCCCTGGGGCCCGGCCGATAAAGGTACTACGACGCTCCGGCATAGTAGACGCAACATGCCCGGCCGGCCTGCTCCCATAGACCTCTCTCTCTCTCTACCCGACCACTTACGCAATACGTGTTCCTCGCACACTCTTCATTCGGTGTTATTTTGTTTCATTACAGGAAAGGGGGAGTGAGATCAGAGGCTGCGGGCGAGAGACGGTGCCTGTAACTGTCTTATATTCCTCCTCCTCCTCGTGAGAGGGGGCCGGACAGCGTTCACACACACACACACACACACCACACACGCCACACACACTCACTCGCTCGCTCGCTCCTCGAGCTCTTCTTCCCTCCGTTTATTACCTCATCTGTCTTTCTAACTTCTTCTCACTCGGATGGGTACAAAAAAAAGTAAGGAAGCAGCGTGAAGACAGCGACGACTTGTCACCATAACGAGTAGTGTCGTCACCACTATGCATTCCGTCCTCACACGGATGCTGGCAGTACTATACGTTACCAGTCTGTTTCTTCTCGGGAAAGCGGAGCAATTCTTCCTCGATCGCTACCATCGGGACCAGAACAAGTATGTAGACCACCGGCACAGGGCCAACGGCGTTCCCAGCGAATTCGAAGCGGAGGTAAGTTCTCCTTGTTTACATCCCTACATACCAACCATATGATCGTCGGATTCAGAGTGGTGTCCGTCCCCCCACCAACTTCTGCTTCAGTTCTCTGTTTCTTAATTTTCAGCGAGTTCAATTTGGGACGACTTAAACCATTACTTCAAATTATTATTATTATTATTATTATTATTATCTTTATTATTCTTATTACTGCCTTCCTAAAACAAATCGGCAGCTGAGTGGTTACAGAATAGGTAATCGTAATAAACGTCTACTGATCTGTTAAGTTTTTCGGACATCCATTTTCCTTATTTCTGTTAAAAAATAATACGATTTAATAATTTAAGTTATCGGCGTGTTCGTGTTCCCATCGCTCTCTCTCTTCCTCCCTACCCAGCTCTCTCTCTCTCTTCTCCCCCATCTCTCTCTTCCCCTCTCTCTCTTCCTCCATACCCAGATCTCTCTCTCTCTTCCCCCATATCTCTCTCCCCCTCTCTCTCTTCCTCCCTCCCCATCTCTCTCTCTCTCCCTCCTCATCTTCTCTTCTCCTCTCCCCCAATCTCTCTCTCTCTCTCTCCTTCTCCCTCCTCATCTCTCTCCCTCCCTCCTCATCTCTTCTCTCTCTCTATTCTCTCTCATCTCTCTCTCTCCCTCCTCATCTCTCTCTCTCTCTCTCTCCCCGAAAATATAAAACGAAAGGCGCAAGCTTGTAAAAATTGTGTACTCTGTTTTTTTTTTTGTTTTTTTTTTTTTAACATTGGCACCATCTGTGAAATTCTGCTGGGGAACAATGGCTGTTGGAGGGAGGCAATGTTATGATATGAACAACACCGAGCCTGCCCGCTGACCTATTTCAACATAGTGCATGTCTAGACTGTTAACAAATCTTCTCGTCAGACGTTCAATTTTTACTCAGCCCCCTCTCCTAATATACCAACGTTCCATCGGAGGGGAAGGTTGGGTCTCTATTTTATGGGGCATAAGGTTAGGGGAGGGGGAGAGAACCGTAGAAAACCGCCATTTCAAACAATTTGTGCGTAATTTTCTACGACTGGTCCTTCCTCCCACCCAACCCCACGGGGTCTGGAGCAAAGGCAGCAGCTTCCTTTAAAGTTGCAGGCAGGCCGAGCTGGATCCCAGAGCTGCGGGTGCGTGCGCTCCCTCGGTGTCACGACCCCAGTTAATCTCTCCGCCGCGGACGGCCAGGTGTCGTCACGGCGGACGCCAGAGCTGTCGGAACTTCGTCGGCGGCGGCGGAGGAAAAGCAAACCCCCCCCCCCACCCGACAACGACAACATCTCGGGGGGGGGGGGGGCAGAAAGTTTCCGCGGATCGCCCCGAAGGAGCCGGGTGGGTGTCAGCGGGTGCACTCCGCCGAAGTTCCTTAAAGCGCCGCTCGCCCGTTCCCGGCGATCGCACGCGGTCCGCCCCCGGGTTCCGATCTCTGTAATTACTGTCGGCGGTTACTTTGTACGTGTTTTATATAGGGGCTGGCGAGCGGCGGCTAGCTAGCCAAATCCAGCTAGCCGAACCCAGCTAGCCAGCCAGCCAGCCAGCCAGCCTCGATCGGACGTATCGGTGTCGGACCCCCCTTTATCTTTGAGCTGTTCGTGATTGGAACTGAAGACAAGACGACTACCACCTGGCTGCGAAGAACTGTTGTTATCTGAGGGCCTCGTAATTTGATGAATAAATTATTAGCTTAGTAACATGGCCAGGTCGGGTCCATGATGAGTCATGGAATAATTAAAGTCTCTCTCTCCCTGATTTATCAACTCACGCGTTATATTCCATTTTTTTTTTTTTTTTGCCTGTTACGTACGAGTCGGAAAACAAAAGTAAAAAAAAAAAGAGATATTTCCTAACCTATGGAATCGGATACTCGAGCTCGGGGGTGGGGGAGAGTTATCAGAACTTAATAAAAGGGAAATAAAGTCAGCGTGAGGTCGTAGGCCGGGAGAAGCAGCTGTAAGTGGGCCGATCTCGCTGCCGATCACCTTGGTGGTTACTTACGTTCGTCCGCTCGGTCCGTCGTGACGTCAGGTCTAGAGACTTCCACTCCACTGCTCCCACCCAATCTGTCTTGTGGTTAACGCAAAATCTGGGTGAGCAGAGTCTCACAGAACACACGTTTATCCTTCGTCTAAACTGGTGTAAGCCTGAGAGAGAGAGAGAGGAGAGAGAGAGAGAGAGAGAGAGAGAGAGAGATGAGAGAGAGAGAGAGACAGAGAGAGATGACGCGAGAGAGAGAGATAGAGGAGAGAGTTAGTAGAGAGAGAGAGAGAGAGAGATGACGCCAGTAGTAGAGAGAGAGAGAGAGAGAGAGAGAGATTGACCCAGTAGAGAGAGAGAGAGAGAGAGAGATGATTTCAGTTACAGAGAGAGAGATGACGCCAGTAGAGAGAGAGAGAGGAGAGAGGCGAGAGAGAGATGATTCAGTACGAGAGATGAGAGAGAGACGGTTACTGCACCACGAAAACTGCTAACCTTTATTCCAGTTTCTCCGCCCATACTTTCTGACGTTCTGCCCACATTTAGTGTAAGTCGAACCCCGCCGACTCAGCTGGAGCCGTGTTCGAGCAGATTAAGGGTTTTAAAAATTTTGAAGAGAGAGAGAGAAAAAAAAAATCGTCTTTTTCTGACGTCTGGCAGCTGATGGCGGGACTAGCCTGCTTACAGAGTGACCTACAGACTTTTAGAAGCGAGTGTAGCGAATTACTCCGCTTCCTTCCGCCACGCGGATGGCGCGGGGTGTCGTCGACGGTACACTGCCGTTCAGAAATACAGGGCTCGGCCGATAGACGCACCTGCAGGCATTCTTTAGGATGGGTTTTTTTTTTTGTTGTTGTTGTTAGAGAGCAGAAAGTCGTCTGGTGCTTTCTCTAGCGACCCCAGCCTTGAAGAGAGAACCAGCAGAAACTGTCGGGCGCAACACCGTCTTGCCAGCCGATCCCGTAATAGCGACAATATCTGTCGGTTATCTACTAGTACAGCCTGGCGCAAAACAAAAAAAACAAACAACAACGGAAAACCGGTTCTCAAGCTTGTCAATGAACCTATTTGCTGCGTACCGTTTGTGTAGTAGGTATGGTTATATCACCCTCGCAGCAGCACCTGGCTGCCCGGCCGGCCCACAATAGGCTGCAGTCAGCTGTAAACTCGTGCGTGTTTCAGGGTAGAGCGTACGCTGGTCGTTTGTACACGACTCTTAATGGCCGTTATTTGGCACACTGCGCCATTACACCGTCCATCACGTGGTGGGAAGACCATCACGTGGGAAGCAGCGCGTGTTGGTGAAACGCGCCGACTAACGCCCAGTTCAGCCATATTCTCTGTAATCCTCTCTTTCTCCATCTTCTTTTTAAAACTCATCCTTCCAGCTCAGGGAAGCGTTGTTACACACGTGGGCGATACATAAGTCATCCTCTTAAAATAATCTGGGACTCCTCCACCTTTCCTTCTAGCTCAATACCGATAGGGGGGGGGAGAAGGGGAGTCGGTCCTTGGACCTCAAACGTCAGGAGGACATAATGGCGGGTGGGTGTGGGGGGGGGGACCGAAAACGAGAAGAAAGCCTCTGAGACCTAACCGAACGATCTGGTGTCAATTTTAGATCTAGAATTGCACAGATGGATGGCCACTCGTTTTCTTCTGTGCCGCGCCAATCACGGATTAAATGGTATCGGATCATAAAACCCCGACTGTTTCTTTGACGAGCAGAAATGATGTCGCCAGGTAGTCACCCATTTCTGCCACTACTCTTTTCTCTTGTGTTTGTGGAATTTTTACTCTTTGTTTATATGTTTGCTCAACCCCCTTTACTAAATAAACGGAGTTATGGCGTAACTTCGGAAAAGCCAAGATAGTCCGAGATTAACTCGTAGCCTTGGAAGCGCAGCCCGTCCCTGTGTGATACCTTCCTCATCTTTTGGGATCGTCGTCTGCTCTTCGCTTTGCCGATGACTCGTGACGCCCGCTTCATTATTTACTAATTAACGAAGGTGATGCATGTCTCGCCGGCGGATAGCATCCGGGCTGCGGACGACTTTTGGCATCAGTCGTTATTGGTTAGGACGCATGCGAGCGAAGAATCGAGCAATCGCGGCTGCTTCTCTATATTTGAAGGCTGTGGAAACCAGGGTGAAATTCTAGCCCTAATCTCTCTATTCTCTCTCTCTCTTTTCCTTTCACTATCCACAGCTTCAGTTGCAAAAATATGGCTACCTGCGCTGCAAGGTGAGGAGGAGGAAGAGAGAGGCTTCGCACAGACGTCACAGACGAGCAGGATCGTTTCCGGAAGAGGGAACGACGTCTCCCTGCAGCAGAAGGCAGGTCAGGGATGCTGTGAAAGAGTACCAAAAGGCATACCACTTGAAGCAGACGGGCGCCTTCGATTACAGCACCCGTTCTTTTATGAGCGAGTCGCGCTGCGGGAATAAAGACAACGAAGTCAGTTTGGTGGCTAAGCACTCTGTGGATGTAAAAATTACGAACTCCAATACGGGTAGAGTACGGACGGCTAGAAGCCTGAGCCAGTCTGCCCAGCAGTTCAAATCCGATTCATTGACTGATAAGCGGCGGAGGGTGGCGCCATCTCTCGGGCCTTGGACGGTGGTTCGTGTTCTCGAGTTGGCCGCATCCCACACGCAAAGCCTGGACCGGAGGCGGCGCTATCTGCGTGAGTATGTTGAAAAATTAAGGAGGGGGGATCCCCTGATGTTGAAACCTGTCACAGAGGAGGAGAGGAAAAAACGATCTGTTGTGATGAATACCGCGAACAGTACCGGACAAATGTTTGACAAAGGATTGATACGGTGGCGGCTGCTGAATTCTGGGTACAGTACCCGGATTCCCGTGGAAGACCAGCGCGCTACCATTGACCTGGCATTCCGTATGTGGAGCGAAGTGATTCCGTTGCGCTTTGTGGAGGATCTTACCGGCGACATCCGGGATATCGACATTCAGATTGCCTTTGGAAGAGGTAAGTGTCGACGTTCAGTGCTTTGTACTTTCCAGGTGGCGCGCGGGAGAACCGCCAGAAACAACGATGCGGCGGAGGAAGTGACGCCAACAGGCGAGATATTACCTCTCTCCACGACGATGGCCGGGGGGGGGGTAGCCACACGGGGCGAGGCCGGAGTGCCAATGTGATTCCATTGCGGAGTTGCGGCGCCCACCGTTGCTAATTTCCCGGCCTGTGTGTGGACATTGCAGCTTCTCTTGAGGACAGGAGAAGCAGCTATAGAGATGGTGCTAGATGCCATCTTTCTGCTGTTTAAGTTATAGGTTACAAAATGTCTGTACATCATGAAAGGTACTTCTGTGCTGCTATACTATGATCAGTGGACGGTAGAGAGGATGGAGACTTTCCAGTACTCTACACTGCGTTGCGTTAGATTTGTTGTTTTTCTGAGACTCAGTCTGCAACAAAAGATAAAGGGCGGTGTTCAGCTACTATTCTGTTGCGAGAAGCTCGTGCCAGGGTTCTCCGGGTAACAAATAGGCAGACGTCCGACCGCAATATCAAATTTTCCATCATTGGCAACCTGTACGTCTGCTGCAGCTGTCGTCTGCTTGGCGCGCGCGCACCATGAAATCTGGTGCTGTAAATATTTTGGCAGATATTCTTTATTTAGCCTCTTTTTTTTTATTATTCAATCAGTTAAACTGAAGAGGTTCAGGAACAGAACGAGAACGCTGATCAGGAGATACCTGCGTGTTATACACGGAGCTTGGAGTATCCGTGATAAAACTCTGCGTAAAGTTATTAGCTGTATTCGAATTAAGAGTCATCCGTTACAAGCGGTAGATTACGGTCAGCGGAACACCTTCGGTCTACAGGAAGCGGATTACATGCAGATCGCTGCTTTTCTCAGCTGCACACTGACGACTTGCGGCCATGTTGTTTGCTCGCTCACTAGCGCCACGAGTGTACATCGCGTGAACGAGGGGGGGCGCACCGTCTTGTCGCGCGTAGAAAGCACTGATGTAAATATTGGCTTTACTTTTTGAAACACCTTCGTTATGTGTGTGTGTGTGTGTGTACTAATTAGATTGAAGTAACCTGACAATTATTATCTATTTTTCCTGGGTGATCACCGCGAAAAATACCACACCTTTTATTTCTAGTTCCGCCCGCGGGCAACCAAGTGGAAAGGAAACCAATGCACTACTACTCGCTAATTTTAGTCTTCATAGTAAATGGGATGACTAATCGGCAGCCAGGTCTGCCTGGTAAAGTCGTCTCGTGTTTCCTAGAAACCCTGAGAAGATATCTCTTTTTTTAAAACATTGCTAGGTCTTATGAAATGCATCTTTGCCTATCGGTGTTCCTAATGCACGTGTTGTTCATTACTTACAATTCACAAGATGGTGGGCTCTACTATTCTCAGCTGTATGGAGGATTAAGTTGTCGTCTCTACGCCGAACTTCTACTGTTAAAGTCCGCTGTCGTATAAAATAAGGGAATTAACCTAACGCGTGGAGAAGATTAAAAGTCCGAGTTTCTGCTAAAATTTGCAAGGTTTTTTGTTGTTGTTGTTGTGTTGTTTTGCTTTGTGTTTTTTTGTTTTTTTGGAAACCGTCCAAGGTAAAGTGAAATTCGCCGGTGGAGTGTCACATTGAGCGCTGGGTATTCAAATTAGCAGTTGCTAGGACTCTCTTCTTCGTCCCACCTGCGTCCTGACATCGGCGCACAGGGCAGCGTCCACTAGCGTCAGTCTTCTAAATCAAGCGGAGATAAGCCGATCGCCCACCGCAGAAAAATCCCTGCTAGAAATTTTCATATTTTCTTTTATATAGACGTGGACTGAAGCCGGAGCGGAGCACGGAAGGGGAAAACTCGCGGGACCCGGCTTGATACCAAACCCAACCGGTTCCGACGAGATTCGAAATTAGGCCCTTAGCCTTTGTAGTCCACCATCGGTCGCGCGCTAGTACTTTAATTTCCATAAATAAGGACACAGGTTCTCCGGACACTGGCTGATAATCTGTAGATTATCTTTCGCCGGTCCATAAATAAAATACATAACCCGTTAAGAAACCATTTAAACATTTGCAGTTTATTTCAGACGCACTGAATGGTGTTCATACACTGATTGGGAAGCAGGTATAATTGGTAAGACTCCCGAGGCTGTCATCGACCATTGTGTCCTGGAAGCACCCTTAATTCGGCCAGTTACGGACCGGCCAGAACGTTAACAAGCATCAGTGTGGCCAGGTCCAGCTAGCCGCCTTGCGGTTTTAGGTGGGTCCTGCGACGACGCCTCTAACCTCAAGAATGTCTAACTAACCGGACAGATACCACCATCACCTGCTTGGTCGTCTACCCGAAGACTGGAAGCTTCCTCATTGGTTAACAGGCCCCCCCCCAGCCTGTCGAGAACGGCGCTCAATGCATGGCTTGAGTGTTCCTATCCACAGTTTAGACCGACCTCGACGGTGGACTAATAAGCCCCCGTTTTCTCACAGGCTGGTCAGACGTGATAGCAGGCCAGTAGTAGCCGCATCCGGTCTGCTGCTGAGACATCCGGTGGTCTCCGGTTTTCTAACTAGACCCGGTAGCGACCACTGTACCAGGACATTTGTCGGTCTCATAACTTTGCTCCTCCCCCACCACCGTCTGTCATCTGACCTCCAACTGACGCACTGTCGTGATTTACGGTGGCGTACCTAACCAGCGGGCACCGGTCCGGTCTTGGATAAGCAAATAAAGTCTTCTAGATGAAATGGGACCGTCGAGTTCTTTCTTCCAGAAGTTAATATCCAAGCTTACCAAATATACTGGCAGGGTCGCTCCTGGAGAAACGATTCTCTTGGCGCGAAGTCTAGCAGAAAACAGTTTAGACCGGTGTAGGCGGCATCGAAGGTGGAGCAGACATGAAACCCGGGCCGGCAGACCTATTATATAAACACCGAGGAGGAGGAGGAGGGAGGAAGGGTCTGGCCGGCCCACATTAGCTTCTTCTCTTTTGTAGTATTACCCCGCGAAAGGCCAGAGGAACGAACAGCTGTTCTTCTTTTAGAGCAAACATCGATATTCTTACATGAATTTTTTGTTGCTAAAACTAAATGGAATAACTTTGCTTGCTGTTATCTTTCTCAGTCTGTTATCACCTGGAGCGTTTAGACCCGTCTGTTACTGCTCCGACTGAACCGGGAACAAGAATTCAACACGTGCGCGTTGTGTGCGTGTATGTGTTTAGTGTGCGAGCGCGCGTGTGTGTGTGCGCGTGTGTGTGCGTGCGCTATAGAAAGATAAAACCAAAGTGATATATGGGAAAGAAATTAATACGGTGATTATTTCAGGAACATTCCAGAGACATCATCCAAGAACTCCCGCAGATGTCGCCACCTGTCTGTTCGCTAATGTAGTACGGTAACGGTCTTTCAAAGAAATTTTAAATTTCCCTACAGACCTGCTGTGAACTTTATGCTTGTCGGGGGCCTGTAGTGTGAGACCAACGCACGCCAACTTACCAGCTTCTACAGCCAGATGACGTCGGCAGCCTATGAAAAGACTTAGTCTATCACTTTCCGCTCCTTTTTAATTATTTTTTAAAATTTTTTTGTATTTCTTGATTAGGTCGAAAATCGAAACAAATTATAAATCTGGCTAAAATCTCGTGTTATATCCGATTATGGCGTAAAAATTCCACCAGTTTCTCTTGTACAGGTTTTTACTAAGATTAGAAAATTGTTAGATGCCCAGAAAACAGTCTACGCCAGTCCCCAGCTAGAACGGTAACGTTGCGTGAGAGATGATGTCAGATACTGCGGAGAAAAGTCGAGTACCAGCTAAGAGCTGCTGTGATAATAAATAGGTGAGGAATAATTGAGCGTTAAAAGACAGGTGTGCAATTCTTTTTCACGTTTTACAATGAACGCTGGGACATACGCGGGTAGTGCGGGGGAACGTGACGTCAGGGGGAGAGAATCCGGTGGTGCAGGAAGTGACGCACGTCAGACAAGAGTACCCAACATGCGTCACACACGGGCAGCTTCCAGTAGAAACGCATCAGAAGCTGCGTACAAGGGTCGGTAAAACAGCTTTTATTTCGCCATTTTTTACTTCCTCCAAAATTTGGAAGCAGCCACATCATTTTTAGTTCATTTCTTTCTGAGAGAAAATATTGAAATATCAATAGATCCCATTGTAAACTGTGTTTATATTGCACGTCCTTTCAGGTAACATAGCGGGCTATCTCTGAGGCTATTAACTAACTGGCAACTTCCCGGACCTCTCACCATCGCTCTGAGATAACTTTCTTGCGTCCGCAGCGGTTCGGGATGGATTCGCAAGATTTGAAAGCAACGCTGAAAGCGAAATAATAGACAACACCCTTTTGGAGATACAGCAGATTCCGTGCTCTTTCTCTCCCCCCCCCACCCCGCCTTCGGATTTTTGCTGTCCGGCCAATTCGCATTCTCTAATAATGCAGTTCATGAGTTACGTTTCTCGCGGATCCTGAATCTTCAGATCTCCTTCCTGGCCCCTGCTTTTGCTTCTGTAAGAAAAATTCCCCTGACGAATCGCTTAGCGCAACAGTCGAAACGTTTCTAAATATCTCTACGCAACTTAATTCCAGAACAATTAGTTATTGTTTTTTTTTTAAATATCTGTATTCTAGACCAGTAGTTCAAACAAACATCACCATCACTACAGATTTTCCAATACATATATCGGATGCAACATCAAATATCATCTAAATAATTAAGTTGCAGCCGTTGCTTCGATAATTTCGGGGTAGACTATATAAAGAAATACCCTCTTTTTTTGACAGCCTAGAGCCGTCTGTATCAAGAGGAAAACTACTCGTCTTTCACGCGTCAGGGCTCCACTCCGGACAGACTCGAGTCAGTCGCACGGCGAGATGATGTTGGAATTTTTTGACGCAGATGCGGAAATGAAGAATGCAAATCGGAACCGGGCTAAGCCGAAGTGGCTGCGCCGCGCGATGTGTGCGAAATCCTTCTTAATCCATTTCCAGCTGAATCTCCGAGAGAGAGAGAGAGAGAGAGAGAGAGAGAGAGAGATGGAGATACAGAGAGAGAGAGGAGATGGAGGAGATGGAGATACAGAGAGAGAGAGAGAGAGAGAGAGAGAGATGGAGAGAGATGGAGAGAGATGGAGATACAGAGAGAGAGAGAGAGAGAATAATATTTTTTCTTAAAATTGCATGTAACGTAGTACTGTTAATTTCGAAATTTTAAGAATATGTGTGAGTGTGTGTTTTTCAAGTTTCTTTCCATTCACTGGGAAGTAGTGGGAAATAAAACGCTAACTCGCTTAATTCAAGCATCGCTTCAGGTCTCGCACTTCCTCTGCAGCCTATCCACTGTACGTGACCACGTGTCGTGGCGCTACCCGCCATAAATGATATGGCGAGACTTCATGCACATGAAACGAACGCCAAAGGCATGATGACGTCACCGGAGTTAAAGTCAGCGTGTTTATACTGTCGCCGACGGTTCTCCCCACCGTCTCCCACCAATTTACTGGCAAGAAATATGCCACACGTGACGACGTTCCTGTAGTTCCATTTCGCCGGCCGTCTCTCTCCACAGGGAAACTTCGGTTGCGCCATACTACAAACATTTTGTTCGGAAAACTTTCGCCAAAGATAAATTCACCCTCCAAGAATCTAAAATTGCTTCAAAACACCAAAAGAAACAGGAAACACATAAATAATCAGCTTATTTTACTCCATCTAAAGGCTCTGAGTTGTACGTGGATGAACTGGAAACTTACGTCGACTCAAAACTCAAAGTGCCCGCCGACATCTTTCTCTTCTGATGGTAAAACGATTGCTTACATTTATTCGTGTTTCTCTCTTGCGCAAAGTGGCGAACTCTGCCAGAGATTTCTGTTCTTCTCTTAAATGATAGACAAAGATAATTAACTAAGAGGGGAAAAAAGGGGGGGGGAATCTTATTGTGCAAGCGGATATTTCTGAATTCAGAAAAAAAGAATATATACGCGGCAAAGCACCTGCCAGATGGCACCGGGCGACTCGCCTACTGGCTTATAAACTGCGTCTCGTTTCCCTAGCAATGAAAAACAATTGTCTGCCATTTTTCTACGAGCGAGTAAACCTCCGAGTGATGACAAAGTCCGCAAAACACGCGACCGGGTGGGGTGGTAGGAATCGCTTGGTCATCTCGCCAAACGAGCTTCGGAGCTGCCGTACCACCGGATTCGCCTTTATTAGGCTCGATTAGGCGGCGAACCACTCGTGTCGGGGGTACACCATCACTGTCTGCGCGCAGCCATCTACAAACTCTCTGTAACGGCGCTTTCAGATAACATTTGACCTCCATAACATTATGATCTCTCGGTGGTAACGCGATATGGAAACTCTCCGCAATATCTGTGTCACGATTTTCACAATGTCAGACCCAGTTCTCGCCAAAACATTTTATTCAAGATCAAACCTGACAAGAAAGAAATACAATCTGCCGCTTATTTAGTTTCCAAATGTGAACGGCTATTGTCAACGCTATCAAAACATACGAAAGGCGGCAGCCATTTTTAAAGTTTCGATTTTACGACATTCTATGACTGTTTTTCTCTTGCATTCACACCACCTCACAGAGCCAATCATTCCGGCTTTCTCGGGAACGGGGAGCTGCGTTTGGCTTTTGAGCAGATTTGTGCGTGTTATCGCAGCAAAACGTGCTCAGAATTAATGTATGTTATAGATGTATGAAGTGGGGGGCCCGCCGCTATCTCCTATAGAGACCGGCTGATTACTTTCTCCGTTTAGTTTCCGACAGCACAGTGGCAAATAAATCACAGCTGAACTTCTAATAAGTTGCCTGTCTGTTTCTACAGGTGTCGGGGCTGCTCGCCAGTGCTGCTGGCTAGTCTGGATTCCCATCCCAGTTCGACTCTGCTCGTACGTCAGCAGGAACCCGTATTCGACTTTCGTGCTACGAACTTTCGCCAGCGCCATTTAAAAAAAAAAAAAAAAGGACAAATAACAAATTAACAGTTTAAAGTAAAACTATTTCGCCAATCGAAATTCAAGCCTTCTAAATAGAGAAATAAAGCTCTTGTTTCGCAGGTAAAGCAGCTTACGCGCTCGGCGCGGTACTTGATGGGTTAAAGTGGAATCTATAGATTTAAAGATAATGTTGTCCTATATCTGGGAATCGGAGTTTCTCGCCAGTGTTCTGTCGCATCTTTTAAAGCCCTGCCCATCCTCTAGAAGGTTTCCGGATTTAGAGCTTGCAAGAAGATCAAACAAACATCAATGTTTTCGATTTTACACATTTGAAAGAGATCAGTAGTGATTTTTAAACCAATCAAGATCTTTTGGAAAGTCAAAATTTCGTATTCAAATATACTAAGGCCATAATTTTGAAATGGCTGAAGTTTTGGCCTAGTTTGACACTAGAAAAACTATATTAGTAGAACTGTAAATGGATGGAATGAACTGCCGGCCTTAGTGGTTACTAGTGAAAGTTTAAAGCATCGTACTGATAACTTTGGGGCTGCCGGGGTCAGGGGTCCTGTTCTATCCCCGCGGGGCTCTATTCTGTTTGGCCTGCCTCCCTGGCAGGATCTTTTTTGCCAGTCGCCACGTGGATTTCCTCCCACATCTAATAATGAGCAGTTCCGAAAGGGACTTTTGATAGGCTTGATTCCTGCGAAGGATACTCTGGTGCTCTCTTCCAACCCCCCCCCGTTCCCTCTTTTCCCCCTAATCTATCCTGGAAACGTGATCCAAGACTGCTGGATGGGGTGGAAGGGGTGGCGTGAGTGGGCTTGTACAAACCGAGATGGATTCCTGCTATTGGGGTCAGAAATTTAAAATAGGGCATGGTCTAAACTGAACTCGGGGAGAGAAAGGAGCCGTATCGCGTGACCTTCTGTGCAGTAGTTTCATGAAATGTCTCTCTGTAGTTTTTGCCTTATTTTCAAAGATGATGATCGATTCTTGAAAGCGAAATTAAGTTTGTCTCTACATAGATGCAGGTCAGATCGCCAGGTTCAGACCACGTGCGTATATTGACATGGGCTCGTCCAATACGGTATCAGCTCTCATGAGTGTCATCGCCTTCCAAGGCGGGCGCTCATTAAAGTTTATATCATGTACTTATATTGCGATTTTATGGTCTCGCCATCAAATCCCAATATAATCTATCTCACGATCGTTCTTGTTTTGTTTTTTTAAAGAGTTGATTCAAACTTTAATCACCTTCGTCACTACATAACATCGACTTCACTAGAATATATGATAACAAAACAGACTGACTGCGCTGACATTTTCAGAGTAAGAACTCGGAGCACTGGCGCTTTAGTGCGGCAAAAAAGTCGGTTAATTGCATCAGCGGTGACGATAATTTTTTTTTAATATGTAATCTTTTTTTAAAGGACTTAACTTGAAAACCGGCCGTCCTTGTACGACCTTCGTTTCATTGGAAATGCCGCCGATTTCCGATAGGTTAGTGTAATTCCGCTGTCCAGATTCTCGGGTACCAGCAGTTTTGTCTGTATCCGGTAAAGAGGAGTAGACAGACGTCCTTTGTCCCTAACTACATTATGGTAGAGTAGACATTTTTTGAGTGAAGTGAGTGACATCGACAACCAGGAACAAATAATCGCATATAATAATAATAATTAATAATAATAATAAAATAATAATAATAATAAAATAATAATATTGTACTGACCACTTATTCTAAGTGTAGATATTTGTTAACTTATTCGCGCCTTTAAATTTACCAGATATCTCCAGGTTGTTTTGCAGAAAGAGCTTTCATTTCCTTCTCTTTTTTTAAAGCGCACATAACCCTAATAGTTCCTAAACATGATATATTGAGGAATAAATAATTTCGCAATATTTAAACAAACTTTTGTTCGTCGGTTTAGTTTCCAGGATAATTCGGCTTCTTTTTCTATTATTATCGATCAACTTTTCTGCTCGCTTTAATCTTGTAGTTAACAACAAATCACATTGCCACGGTGCAGGGTCACGTGCGCTCTTTATAATTCGTTACCACCTTAAGCATTAATGGACTGTATTAGATTACTCTCCTTGAACAGTACAGATAAATTACTCAGACTTTCTTGGTGCTGCCTATTAGTAACTGCTTATAAAAAGTAACCTCGTGTAGCCCGGTAAACACACACACACACACATGTAGAGAGCCCTGCCAAAATAAAATGAGCACCCACAGGTATAATGGAATAGCCCATATTACCCACGAGGCCGTGCGCCCAGGCTTAAATAGCACGTGTCATGAGACAACAGAGCTGGTAGAATGTTAAAGATGTTTCGTATTAAGGTGAGAGGCAGATAGCGCGGAATCATGGATTCGTAAATGAGCCTATATCATCGTTAACTTTCGTCAACCAAATGAGAGAACAGATAACCACCGACCAGTTTGGTCATCGGTAGTTACAGAGCAAACCGAAAGAGAGAGCCCCGTTCGCCAGGTGTCTGTTACGGAAGTGGACTGATCCGCAGGCCTGTGGCATTCTGGGCGTCCTGTTCGGTCCTCTGAAGAGTTCCACTGTCGTCAGTCGGACGGGCTGATGAACAAGGGTGTGGAGAAAGGGCCAGTCGGGCATCTGTCAGGGATGGGGATATTATTCCACCGTCGCGGGCCTGAGGGTAAAAAAGCACCAGATATTAATTGTGTTTTCTGCTGCTGTTCCGCATGGTGGCTCTTATACGAGCCTCGGTTCAAGTTTATGATTCAAAGACGCTACCCGGTCGCTTACACTGCATTACCAAAAATGTACGGATATATATTTTCTAAATCTCTTTATTACGTAAACGTTTGGGGGGTTTTATTGTGGACCCATCCTCACTACAAACTCGCCATTGCGCAATAAGCTCTCCTCCCCGAGTGTTCGGGAAGAGTGTAATAGGCACGAGACGGCGCGCGCGCATGCGTTTGTGTGGTAGGGGTCTAAAAATGAGGGCTATCGGCCTGTCCCTTCCTGTAAACATAACCCATCAAAAGCACTGTAAACATGAATGACAGGCTCATTTAAATTTGAGAACTGTATAGTAATAATATACTCCGACTATTAGCAGCGCTAGTATTGCTTGAAATGTGTCCAGAAACACGAGTATTTCATTATACCATTGTTTACGTAAGTGCTTCAAGCATAAGTAGTTTACTAACCGACTTTGACAATTCCCCGAGCCTTTCCCGCGAGTATAAGGTCGCGTGTACGTTAGAGGTTCCTCCCTACTACACGGCTGTCATTCATATTAGCGATTGTGGTAAGGACAATGAATTAACGGGGAAAGTTGAACTGCCATCTAGAGATCGAAGAAGTATACGTATATCCAGTAAAGTGGCATTGTCTCGTGTCATTAAAGTTGCGAGAGAACCCTTTTCTTTCTGTTTTCTCTGCCTCCGCAAACTCATCAGAGACGGAAGAAACTTTCTCGCATGTGAATCCCTTTTTTTCTTCTTTTTAACCCAGCTATGTCTGCTTTGTTTGTGCTCGTTGTCGGTGTACGAAGATCGCGTCTTCTTCACAAAAGAGTTGCATCTAATGAACGTAGCAACATGACACGGGGGGGCAACCTCGAAATTCGTGTTGCCACTTGTTAGATTTATGCTAACGATTCATCAGTGCTATCGCGAATTAATAAACGGAGTGATCTGAGTAAGGCTTTGTTGTTGTTGTTTTACAGAAATCAGTCTCGGTTTTTCTGAGAGTGGGATAAGCGCTTCGGACGGCTGCCGGCCAGGCTGGACCATATTCTAACTCTCGTTTGTCTTTCTTCCTCTTGACAGGCAAACATCAGAATTGCAGGCACGTATTTGACGGAAGCGGGGGCGAGATCGCGCACTCGTGGCATGCTGGGAACATGCACTTCGATGACGAGGAGAATTTTAAGTCTATCCACTCGCTCACTCCCGACGGGATATATCTGCTGAGGGTAGCGGTACACGAGATCGGGCACGTGCTCGGATTGTCCCACACCAAAAAGACCTACTCTATCATGTACGCCATCTACCAGAGCGCCCACCTGCAGGAGCCCGAGTTTGAGTTGGGATGGGAAGACAGGAAAGATGTCCAAAAAATCTACGGTGAGTAGAAGAAAATAAGTTGTTCTCTTCGTACGGAGTGAGGGAGGAGGGGGGTTCTGTTAAATGGGTTGTGTTCCAAGAAATGCGTGAAGAAGAGAAATTTGGACATTTTGAAACAGCCCCCTTACACGTGCGGCTCTGCGGTGGTGGAGAATAGACGTAAGTGTGACAAGCGCACGGCGACTTTCCTTAGCGATGGCTGCTTTAGAACACTTTCTATAGTCGTGATGCTGCGAGGAAATGAAGATCAGTAGTAAAAGTTTTACTGTCTGTCGAAAAACCAAAAATAGCGGGGTCTTGAAAACAGCAGTTACTAAATAAGAGAACAGTCCCCCTGCCTCATAAATGTAAATGAAGTCTCCCTTTAAAATCACGTGACGCTTTCAGGACTTAATCTGCAGTCAGGCAATCAACTGTTTACGGAGTTTCGTCGTTTAATATCTGAAATAAGTGATGTTACAGCTCTCTATTATTGTTGTTGTTGTTGTTATTACCAGGTGTATGCAAAGGATCATTCAGCACGGTTTTCGACTGGGTCCGACCACGACCTGACCACCAGTTTATCTTTAACACTTACTTCTTCCGAGATAGCCGTTACTGGATGTACGAGAACCACGCTAACCGAACTCGGTACGGGGACCCCCTCTACATCGCCATGGAGTGGCAGGGCGTGCCTGATAACGTGGACGCCTACGTGCACATCTGGTTCTTCGCTGTCGGTCAAATCGTTTATGTTGTCTATTTTTTTTAAAGGTAAGACTGCGAAATTCTCCTCTCCGTCTATCTCTCTCTCTCTATCTCTCTCTCTCTCTGACTCACGTCATCTCTCCCTGTGTAATGACGTAGTGTCTCTCTCCTTAGACGCCATATCTCTCTCTCTCTGTACTCACGTCACGTCTCTCTGTGTAATGCGTAGTGTCTCTCTCCTTATGACGCCATCTCTCGCTCTCTCTCTCTCGCTCTCTCTCTACTCACGTCACGCCTCTCTGTGTAATGAGTAGTGTCTCTCTCCTTATGACCCATCCTCTCTCTCTCTCTCTCTCTCTCTCTCTCTCATCACGTAACTCGCGTCTGTGTAATGACGTAGTGTCTCTCTCCTTATGACGCCATCTCTCTCTCTCTCTCTCTCTCTCTCTCTCTCTCTCTCTCTCTACTCACGTCACGTCTCTCTGTGAATGACGTAGTGTCTCTCTCCTTATGACGCCATCTCTCTCCTCTCTCTCGCTCTCTCTCTCTCTCTCTCTGTACTCACGTCACGTCTATCTGTGTAATGACGTAGTGTCTCTCTCCTTATGACGCCATATCTCTCTCTCTCTCTCTCTCTCTCTCTCTCTCTGTACTCACGTCACGTCTCTCTGTGTAATGACGTAGTGTCTCTCCTTATGACGCCATCTCTCTCTCTCTCTCTCTCTCTCTCTCTCTCTCTCTCTCTCTCTCTCTCTCTCTCTCTCTCTCTCTCTCTTCTTCCCACCACCTCCCACCTTTGTTCTAACTACTGAGTTGGGAAGAGAACCAATATCAGAATCCCATTACTGGGTGAATTATACTAACGTACACTATAACTGAGACAACCCCACCCCCCTCTGCTCCTTAATTCTCTTATTCTTCCTATTGCTTCTGTCGGTCGTCTTTCTTGTTAACTTTAGCGTTCGCAACGGTTCCAATCCGATCTGTCGTCGGGTTTATCGTGGAGAAGATGAGCTATTTTAAGTAGTTTTCCAGAAGTAAACGACACTTGGAGAATGTTAGAGAATGCACGTTCTCGCGGCGGCTCTGTCACGTGGCGTACAGGCGTGCTTAGTCGTCGACGTTCTAAAAGGCCACCACTCATCACGCCCTCTCTCTTCTTTGCTCTTCCGCAGGAGCAGATAATTGGGGAAGGCTTTGATTTAGAGCGGAGCTCGGCGCGCCACCTTATGACAGGTTTCGCTAGAAGCATTTATTTATGGACTGAAATTCTTGCTTTCGGCTAACCCCCCAACCTACTCCCGTCGTCCTAATAACAGACCGGGAAGTCTTTGATGAAAACTTCCGTATGAAAATTCTAGGCATAATTAAAAATTGAGAGCATATCCGTCTTTGTTTTCTGTTAAGGCTGCCTGTCCCGTTTCTTTGAAACATAAGGTCAGCTAAGACATTAAACAACGGGAGTGGAGCAGTTTTTCGATCACGTAGCCACTTCCATTGAGCTGTCGCCACGGCCCCGACAACTGGGCTTTCAGACAGTTGTAACTACTTCAAATTTAAAAAAGAAAAAAAAAATTAACCAATTAAATGGTGGCGAAAAGTCAGATAAATAAGTTTTGAAGGATGTGGGTTGGGAGACAGCAAAAGTTAGTTGATCTGTGGTTCTCACAACAACCACACTGGCTCCAAGCGGCCGGCGTTAACTCTTTTACGATAACTGTTACTGTCAGGCATGATTTGTTCGAGCTTTAGAGATCGCTTAGGTTCCCAGCGAGCACTTCGCAGATGGAATAATCAGTATATAGGGGACATTCTCTCAGATGAACCCGATGAATTGTAGTTGTGGACCTTGACCGAAATAACAAACTTGCTTTTCGGAATGTATGCATTTCAAATATTCTTATTAATTTTGTCGGAGTAAAGATCTCTTCCTTCTTCCAAATAATCTAATGTCTTTTCTTACGTTATAATAATTATCATTATTATTATTATTTGTTTTAAGGTGAATATTACTATGAGTACGACAGTGTAGAGGATAAAGTAGTGGACGGTTGGCCCCGAAAGATAGCTGATGGTTTTGGTCCAAAAGAAGGAATGACGGAACGAATACCTGATAACGTTGATTCCGTTTTCTTTGACATGAGAGATAGAAACATATATTTTTTCAAGGGCGATCTGGTAAGTCGGAAAGAGGGGGGGTTGTTTGTTTTTTTTTTGTTGTTGTTTTTCTTTTGTCTCCCTCGAGTTTCTTTTCATGGAAAGCTGGTTTTAACTCTAGTTTCCATTTTTTTCTGGCCGGTTACCAGGTGCGCGCCATCATTCTGCAGTCGCCCCTGAAACAGCTTTTGTGTGTCTTCCAAACCAATCAGATGTATTTATTATCAGAATTTTTAATATTAAAAAATTTCAAATTTTTTTTTAAAAAAAGGAAGCATGTTTTTATTGAAGTTAATTTCTTTCATACGAAAGTGTGATTTATCGTTAGCCTAGATGTAAACGGTGACCCGATACGACTCCACGCAGGCGGAGAATGGCCGCCAGTTGTATTAAAGCGAATCCCTTTCGAGCGGAGAAAAGGGTAAACAGCAAACTCGTTCTAGAGTTCTTGTTCTCACTCGGTCTAGAGAAAAAATAAACAGGCGATGGATTACAACGCGCTCGATGGCGGAACAGTTCCCGGCGTAGATTGATTGATGCACTCTAGAGATTTCACATTAAGATTCTGGTCTGTGAAAAAAGGGGCCTTTGCAAATCCGTTAGCCGCGAGGGCCGGTTTAAACTGGTCGAAGGTAGGTGACCAGTCCGGTCGCCTTATTGCACAAACTATGTTGAATGGGTATCTAATGGAAAATTCTACATCCATTTTTCGTGAACAGCCAAGTTCCTTTTGTCTTGACAGTGACTTATTCCGGATTTTTACGTCTTTCAGGTGTATGTCTACGACCCCAAGGGGCCCAATGCTCCCAGTAAAAATGGCTGCTGCGTGAGAATACGAAAGATCACTGAGGAGTACCCGGCGTCGCCAAACCAACTTCCTCTTCCCTCTAACTTAGACACTGTATACTATTCTTACAAAGACCAGTCTATGTACTTTATGAAAGGCGAAGATGTGTGGAAAAACAAAGACTATCACCACAAACACAAACGAATACAGAACAGTATTGTGTTCGTGAGTAAATGGTATCACAAATGGTTCGATATCTGTGACGTCATGTCGGCTACTGATCAACAAATCCCATGAGGCCTCGCGCCTTCCGTTTCTTTCAGTATTACCTTAGATCGATGCTCTAGGCAGTGCGAACGAACAATTTAAATCAAGCCAGGATTGCACTTTTTTTCTATCGACTTTTTTTTCGCGGCAACGGATCTGCCAAGAAAGGAAGAAAAAAAATTAATATATATATATATATATTATATATATTAAAAAGACAAACTCGCTCTTGCTCTATCAGCTGGCTGATTGGTGCAGAGCCGCACGTGAACTGACGTAGTCAACGCGTGGAGAATAACACATCAAAACACAAAGAACTTCATTTGTCTCTGGTGCACTTCCCGAAGTCAGTGGTGAAAATACTCTCAGCGTCTCTTACCTGTCCGTCTGTGTGTCTGCCGCTTTATGTCCACATTACAGAGTAGTACTATTTTTGTATTTGATTTTTTTTTTTTTTTTCCATCTCTCTCTTTCTCTTTTTTTTTCCCACCTGTACAAAAAAATAACCAGTTCCCCGTGAATCTATATATATGATGTAGACGTGTAATTTATGTACGGACACGGTGCGAGTTTGCGCTGTTCGCGGCGTGTTGTTATGGCCGCCATTAGGCGCGCACCGACCGTTCCGCACCATTTCAGCCGCTCACCCCCCCCTCCACCCAAATAAATCGAACGACTCTCTCCCTCCTCCTCTAGATGCTCACTTCCGGTCACCGCTTCCATCGATTTCTGATCGTCGTGTCGATCGATCTAGCACTAATTACTTACACGTGGGCAGTTAATTAAGCACGTTCGATTCTGCGTTTTTGTTTGTTTGTTTTCTCCTACTTTGCACCTTGGAATTTTCAAAGATTTTTTTGTTGTTGTTGTTTTTTTTTAGGGGGTCTGTCTGTCTGTCTGTCTGTCTGTCTGTGTTTTAGGCCTGCTTACCGGTTGTGAAGAAGATATATTTACTCTTAAATTTGCCAACGTTAAAGAATTACGATTCGGTCTGTTCTGTTTCCTCACACCCACCCCCCAAAAAAACATAAATAATAGATAAATGAAATTACGACCTTTCTAGAAATTAAAGTTATCCAGCTGCTGGAATAGCTAAACATCTTTACAGCTTGTTTTTTTTTTTTTTTTGGTTTCTCTCTGAAGGTATATAAAGCGGAGTCCAACTGACAGACACTCGCAGTGTGCCCCCACAAGCCCCAGCAGTTGTCTACCCTTAGTTCAGCACAGTTTTCACTAAAACCGTTTATATGCTGAAATGCTATTAACGTCATAGGAAGGTAGCCACGTGTACTCCGAGGAACGAATTAGAATTAATGGACGACTGACGGACGATAAGCAGAGTTCGTAGGACGAGCCAACACAGTCTTTTCCTTTTTTATTATAGTCCACTAAATATTAACCAGACGTGGCGGAGCCCTGTCAGAAGAAAACCAGCGCCCTCTCCTCTCTGAGGCATAAGTACATTTTTTTTTTGTTTTTGCTGCGGTTCGCACAGGAGTCTAGCGGAAAACACTGAGATTAACGCCCATCGGACACGCGGCGCGGGTGCAGCGATAGATAACAGGTGTGAGAACGTGTTTCCGGATGCAGTCGGTTTTTTCACCTGCCGCAGGTGTGGTAGAGAAGGCCTTGGGTTTTGCAGTTGGCGATCGAGGCGCTCTCAGGCGGGTCCGACTGGACTCGCGTCTTGGCGCCCAGGGAAGAATATACAGCCCCTTCTGCCTTTTCATGTCCTCCCTTTTGGCCACAGTCTGATCGTCCAGTCACGCGATCTCGCGTGGACGGGTGACACATCAGGAGCGCCAGCTGTACGAGGCGTCTTTAACATTCTACCAGTTTTAAAGCCTCATGACACGTGTTAGTCCTAGCCTGCGTGCACGGCCTTGTGGGTAACGCGGGCTGTGCCATTATTCTCATGGGGAGGGTGCTGATTTTATTCTTGCATACGTTCAGCGCATTTTAGAACAAAATTCCAAACAGCTACTTGTCCAGTTTCGAGTGTTATATATCGCTTTCCCTTTACTAGATCGACAAGACAGTCGCATTTTGTAGATGGCCGTCTGGAGAAATGTTTTTGTTAGCGGGTAAAGCAGTTAAAGAAAAACAAAGTCGACTCGTCTGTAGTAAACAAAGTTCTTAAGTCTATACATTTCAACTTATAACCCCCAAGACAAACGGCCAGGTAACGCTATGGCGGCTTTCTAAGCGCATCTTTGACCTTCCATCTAAGTAGTGCGTACACCGGCGCCTCGTGAAGCCGCATGGATTCGAATTATTAGGAGTGGGAACAGCTGATGGAGGAAAACTTCCTGGTTTGATCGCTAGAAACAGGAATCACGACAGTTGATTTGAAAAGTTCAATAGATGGGAAGGAATTCCCACCTTTCAGATATATCTCTACAAAAAGGTCACGTACTGGGAATATCACCAGCGACGCATGCAATGTTACGTGTCAATACTGAACAAGTCAGCTGTGCTTAGTTCTGCTTCAATGAAGGCGGAACTGGTGATACGTAGAATCGATCTGCCGTAATAAACGTTATTGCAGAATGAAGCGGACACGTTGTATTTAACCATTTTCGCGGCGATATTCCAACACAATTAGTCTAGATAATGCATGCGACGTGGTCAAAATCTGGTGAGGACCTGAATGCTGAAATCTCATTTCTAGGTCGCTAACGAATTCCGGTTTTATTCGAGAGTTCGCTCGCGACCTGTAGAAGGGCTGGGATCCCGAAAACCAGAACTGCTGGCGCAGCTTTTACCGCACTTTGTGCAAGAACCTGTTGGGCGCTACAGAATTTTGTTGTTTTTTCCTCTCTTCTTTTTCCATCGAAATTGGCTTGCTCCGCACTCTGTGCGCGAATTCTAATTTATCACGTGAATAAAATAATAATATATATATTTTTTAAGCATTCATTTCATTTGTACATATATCGCATTTTTCATTGTATCTTAATGTTTCTCGCTTCATTTTTACAAGGTCGGGCTGACCCCTCGCGACCGCTTTCTCTTTTCAGACACAATGAAAGTTCAAATCCGGTACAGTGCCTGGAATTTTATCCAAATAATGTTTATTTAATACTTTTTTGACGTCATTTTGTAGACATGCAAAACACCTAAAAAAAATCTATTGTTTACATTTCAGAAGCTAACGTCGCTCGCTGGTCGTCATTCACGCCGTTCCTCCATTCCACCGATTTCTTCATTGGTTCCACCCGGTTGTTTGTTCTCTCTCTCTCTCTCTCGTCTCTCTCTCGCGTCTCATCTCTCCATCTCCTCTCTCGCTCTCTCTCTTCTCCATCTCTCTCTCTCTCACCATCTCTCTCACCATCTCTCTCTCTCTCTCTCTCTCCCTCTCCCTCTCTCTCACTCACTCCCATCTCCTCTCTCTCTCTCTCTCTCTCTCTCTCTCTCTCTCTCTCTCTCTCTCACTCACTCACCCTCTCTCTCTCTCTCTCACTCACTCACCATCTCTCTCTCTCTCTCTCACTCACTCACCATCTCTCTCTCTCTCTCTCTCTCTCTCTCTCTCTCTCTCTCTCTTTCTCTCATCATCTCTCTTCTCTCTCTCTTTCTCAACAATATAATTCAACTTTTAAATAAAATTTACTTTCTTTCTCTACATTAAAAAACAGAAATTCACTTCGAATTTTTAAAATATAATTTTTTTTTTTTAAAGTGGGGTCAACTAAGGAAAACATCGTGTACCTACAGACATATTCTTCGTCGAGATAAGAAGAACATCTTTATATTTGTGTTGTAATTTCTGAGAGTTCTGAACACCGTTAAATGATTATAGAAGGTGGCGCCACAGACTAAAGAAGACAACATAAGATAAAATAAATTCTCAAAAGTATTCACGCAAAATAATTTAAAAAAAAAACCAAAACACAATAGTTAGGATTGTTAGATTCCTGAAGAAGACTTCCTTGTCTTTTATTGTTGTCTTCTTCTCGACTGGTGGTGAAACAGACGCAGATCGGGTGCTGAGACATGGTTCGTTACACAGCATTTCTTTGTCAGTAGTCTGTTAGTTCTCTCTCTCTGTGTACTCACGTCACGTCTCTCTGTGTAATGACGTAGTGTCTTTCTCCTTATGACGTCATCTCTCTCTCTCTGTGTGTACTCACGTCACGTCTCTCTGTGTAATGACGTAGTGTCTCTCTCCTTATGACGCCATATCTCTCTCTCTCTGTGTGTACTCACGTCACGTCTCTCTGTGTAATGACGTAGTGTCTCTCTCCTTATGACGTCATCTCTCTCTATACCGACGTCATATCTCTCTGTACTAACATCATATCCCTCTGTGCTGACGTCATCTCTTTTTCTTTTTGAGTAAAGATAGAAGTTTTATTAAATCGTTGATTAATTACGGAATTTTAGAATTCTACCTGAATGAAAAATAAATAAAAACGTTTAGTCCTTCGAAGATTTTTTTTTTTTTTAAAAAAGAGCGTTTTCTGTATCTACGTAGAAGCTGCCCAGTAGATGGCGCCATTTAAATATTGTCGATTTGGACTTTAGAAACATTTTTTTTCGATTTTGAGCCTACGTCCTTAACTAATATTATCTTGACAGAGAGATAAAACTCGCAAAGTTTGGCTACAGCTAATTGTTTACTTTATATGGTGAACTTCTGGTATTACTGACGGGCAGAAACAACTGGCCAACATACGTAAATACGAATTTCCCAGAAAATGAACAATAAATCTACAAAGATGTCCAAATGATCATCAATAATACATTCGTAATAAATACCAAAAATTTGAGAAAGGTCAAATTAATTTAGATAAAAAATTATAAAAAGGAAATCAGTGGCTAGTTTTAACAAATTCTCTTTTAATTCTGTTTTTAATGTTTAGGACTTATTTATTTTTCTAACATTATTATTATTTCGTTTGTTGCTGTTTTCCATGAACTCTTTCAACGTACGCAAAGACGGCGAGAAGCCTATCTCTATTTTTTTTTTTTTTTTTTTTTTTTGGAAATAGTGGGACATAATTAGGCAGGTAGTACGTGTGTGTACCGGTAGGGGTCTGAGATTTTCCTGCCTACGGCAGCTTTAAACACGACCATTTTCTATTGCTTGACAGATGCAAGAAAAAAAAAGAAAAGAAATAATACTGCAACCTATGTTTACTCAGCAATTTACCGAAAGATAATGTAGTATGGTTTAGATTGTCCGCCCTCTTTGGAGTCGCCATTTTTGTCCAGTAAAAGCACGCGCGGGCGGTTATCCCCCTTTTTTTTTCTCTCCCTTCAACTAAATTACTAAAATTATTGGGAATATCTAAGGTGAAATTCTGTCTGGCAGAAATTGTACAAAGAGGGGGGGGGGAGAAAAGACTGAAATACAAATCTGAAAAACCAAAAACACAATTTATGCAAGAGACTGGTGAACATGACAACACCATCCGGGTGATTAGAAAACAGGAATTTGACATCATTTGTTGTTGTTGTTGTTGTTGTTGTTGCTGTTGATTGCTACTTGATAAGTTGCGTCACGACAGTTTGTAAATATCTGAAGAAATTCTTGTTAAAAAATATTGTAATTTTTTTTTGTTGTCTTCCTGTTTTGTTTCCTTTGTTCGTTTTCGATACTTCTTGATTGATCCTGAACCAATCAGGGTGTGTGTGTGTGTGTGTGTGTGTCAGTTTCTGTTTGTTTTGTTTGTTTGTTTTTTTTTTGTATTTTGTAGAAGGTTTACGATGTACAGATAGAGATAACCACAGCCAAAAGTGAACAAATTGTGTTTTGTATATGGTGCTATGTACTTCTGATGCTAGTCAACCGTCCCAACAAGTGAATTATGGGAAATATTGGAGTCTGTGCAATATAACACGAGAACTAACCCACCGTGGACATCGTCGCCATGGTCTTCATACCTAAAGGCTATCGTATTATTAATTCTAGACCATTGTATGCAGCAAAACTGTTCTTTGTATTCCAGACCAAAGTGCCTTCAGATATGAACGAATTTATAATGTCATGGTTGTAATCTAAGGTTGTTGATACGTGTACATTTCATATAAATCTATTTATAAAGAGAACAAAACGAACTTAGTTTGAAAACTGCATATGGACATTCGATTGTCCTGTTGTTTTTTTATCTGCGACTGGCAGCGTCCTTAGCACACACGAGGACAAAAGGCGATTGTGATATGTGTCAGCCTGCATGACGTCATCACACGTGTTGCCTAGCACTATGACATATCGTTGCGCCTCTTGTTCTCTATGAATGACATCTAGTGGCGGTATAATAAAACAAACCCTTCTGTTGCAATGACAGAAAATTACAAATAAAATACATTTAAAAAATATATTTATTCAGTAGTTTGTTTTGATCGCACATTTTTTTTTTTGTTTCCGAGAGAAAGAGAGAGAGAGATGATGACGACAGTACAGAGAGAGGGATGACGTCAGTACAGAGAGAGAGAGAGAGAGATGATGACGACAGTACAGAGAGAGAGAGAGATGATGACGACAGTACAGAGAGAGGGATGACGACAGTGCAGAGAGAAAGAGATGGTGCTGACAGTACAGAGAGAGATGATGACGACAGTACAGAGAGAGGGATGACGACAGTACAGAGAGAGAGAGGGATGATGACGACAGTACAGAGAGAGGGATGACGACAGTACAGAGAGAAAGAGATGATGCTGACAGTACAGAGAGAGATGATGACGACAGTACAGAGAGAGGGATGACGACAGTACAGAGAGAGAGTGAGATGATGACGACAGTACAGAGAGAGAGAGAGAGTTGCTAATGGAGAAATGCCGACGGGGAATTTTCGACGAAACTACGTGCAGAAATCTCAGGCATCCATCGCTGTGCGCTACTGAGCCGTCTGCAGAAACACCCACCTATTAAATCGGATTGGCACTTTTTTCTCTTTTTTTTTTTTGACAGCCATCCACTCGTGGTTTCTGCAGCAGGAGGAGCTCGGCTTGCGTACAGACCTCACGTTATACCACTTACAGGCTGTGTAACCGCTGAAGAACGCGCCCGGAGCGTGCTGCTAATCAACGCGGCTATCCGGTGACTCATGGGAAGTGGAGGTTTCTATACGCAGAAACTGTTTGCAACTCGACATTACTTACACCTTCTTTTCCTTCCGCAATTTGCTATTCATTTACTCCGCTCCATTTATTTTCAATTACCTTTCCCCCGTCAACATGGATGCTTGGAGCCCGCGAAATGTCAGACCCGTCCCGGCATGCACCAAAACCCCGCCAACCATCGGACGGCTTAGTGGGGTGGAGTACGGAAACGGGCAGGAAAACCTCGAGTCGTCCGACTGCTGCTGTGTCGGGCTCAAACGGCTGGCATATAACTTTTTCAAAATATTGACACCGCAAAGGTCGAGCGTGTTTTACGGTCCCCCCCCCCAAAGGACAGTCAAACTGGGAGCTCACTACACTTCAGATATCCTGTTGTTGTTTTTTGCCGGTGTGCGCTCCTTCCTACGTTTCCGGCACGTGCTGGGGAAACAATAAAACAACCAAGAGAACAAATGGACAGAATAAAAGAAACATTATCCCTGTAACCTAGAATCGTAACAAGGAGTGGGGGGGGGACGACAAAGCAGCTGACACACAAAGAGGTCGTTCCCCATACAGATCAAATATTGAGAAACTACATTTTCATCTTGTCGTCTACGACGACCGATATCTTAAATATATATATATAGACAGAAGGTTTATGACTAGTTCATCCAAAAGATGAAATACTTGTGTGCAAAAATTTCCAGTCGACAAAAGATCCAGAAGTCCTTTATGGCGCCGTGTCTCTAACATAACTTCAGTTTTTCGTTAATAAGTTAAAGAAACACGTGACCTATTTCATTCGTTTACAAATTACAAGGGACCCGTGGTGTCCCGGAAGTTGTTCATTAAACCAAAGCGAAACAGAGACAGGATGCAAGATGGCCAGCATTTACTGCCCCTCTTCACTTATCCTGACCATCCGATCGTAGGTTTAAATTGTTTTTCTTTCTTTTCTTCCTTCTCTCCATAAACTCCAAATATAACGATTTCTCCTACGTAAGGTGCAACAGAAAATGATTGTATAATGCGATGATGTTCGATGTGAATGAGGGCCTGATGACATAGAGTTTGCTCGCCTTTTCTCACGGGATAAGAGTGGCTGGACCTTTTTTTAAATAAAAAAAAAATGCCCTAATTGCAACGTTATCTCATAAAATGTTCAAAATATGACTATGACAATCCTGTTTAACAGCAGCACTGCTGAGATGGGGGTTTTTTTTTAAAAATATCAACCCAAAAATACATTTTTTTGATGCTGAATCGCCGTCTCTTGGGAGGACAACGTTAGTAATAAATACTTTGAAATCTCTGGTTTGGGGGGGGGAGCGAGCAGCGCCTAAGGGTAATTGGACGATGCTGCTTCTCTTCATCCAGCTAAGATTCGAGAACATTTATCTCGTGACATTCACAAAAGGCTCTTTGATGACGTATTTTCCCGCTTGTCCGGCAGTCATGTAGGTCAGACCTCGCCAACAGAGAGCAAGGAATTCTGCGTCAGCTTTAAGAACACCGGTTTCCGTAGAGCAACCAGCTAATATTTACTTTCAGTTTGAATCGCATTTATTTCTTCCCAACAGCACAATGTGTCAATGGGCGAATAAAACTGAACAACCTATGCGCCCTAGATGGCCGTTTAGTACTTATAAACGGACACGAAGCCATCTTAAAATACGCAGGAGTTTCTCCACCCAAGGAAGAGGAATGGCCATGAACGCGATTCTCAAACTGATGGGAGCGCCCTCGCTACTAACTCTGCCAGCCTTCCCTTTAAAGTTTAAACGTTTCAATAAAATCTCGCCTTCCGCACTACATTTGGTAATAATCCCGACTTCCATGACGTATTTTAGCCCTAATCGCTGAACAGAGCTTTGAAATGACATCCGAGTTCCAGATGAGATTTAACAAACTTCGCTGAAAGACCATCAGCAACCAGCGCGATAAGTTGTCGTTCGATGCGGTTTCGATTTAGAATGGCGGACAGACAGAAAAATCTACCAATCCACTTTAATAAGACAAGACACCAACAGAAGTCCACGAAAGGTGAGTAAGCAAACAGTTGTAGTGGTTTGTATTTTACGACAGGATTAAGTTGTTTGTTGTCTTTTTAAAATAGCGTTAAGTTGCAGAACAGAAGCGCCACTAAACATCTTTAAGTTCTTTCTATAAATAAACAACCGACAGCAACTGTAGTAGAAAGGAATCTGTTTCCACTGCCAGATTATATACACTTATTCAAAGACAAAGCAACAACTATATATATGTATTGGCATTACAAAAGCTTTAAAATAGTATATATATACTGCAATTTTTAGGTGAATGAAACTATAATATATCCTTTATCATCTTAACCTTTTAAGTTTTGGCATGATCTACCTGAGCAGACAGCAAAACTGCCAACTAAGGTGTGTCCATGCGAACGGTTTTATTTTTACCTTTACAATTTTGGAAATCTACAACCGTTCTCATGCCGAAAGGTAGAATTCATTACACGTCTATACAAACAGTTTATAATAATTGTAAAAAATCTTATTGTTGCCTGTTTTTCAGAGATAAAAGAGATGCTCTCTCTCTCTCTCTCTCTCTCTCTCTCTCTCTCTCTCTCTCCATATCTCTCTCTCTCCTCTCTCTCTCTCTCTCTCTCTCTCTCTCTCTCTCTCTCTCTCTCTCTCTCTTCTTACTTGTGGCAGTACGTTGCCGATATAGATGAGAATACGCCTAGTCGTGAACAAAAGAGCGTACGGTTTCATATCGCATACAGGCTCTCCAAGGCTAAAAGAGCGCTTTCTTCTTCTAGCCTTACCGAAATCACTGCCACTGGCAGGCAGTTCGAAGCTAAAAATGAAACTGTCGTAATCACGAGTGCGCTAGTTGTGCCAAGTCAGCGAATTGCTTAAGTTCTCCGCGAACTCCCCCTGTCTGTCTTGACCCCGGGGTCTTGGAGACATCTCACGGGTGCCGGTTATTCTGGGCGGGGGAGGGTCTCTTAGGTTGGTGGTGGCGGTGGTCAAGGTGGCCGGCCTGTCTCGAGTTACTCGCCGCAAGCACCCGGAAAATCCTGTCCGGACTCTCTCCTGTTCACCTGTGAGAGAAAGCCATTTTGAGCGGTGGAAAGCCGGGCGAATAGACTGGCGCAGACCGGGTGGGTGGGTCCCCGACGAAAGTTGCTGCAGACGTGGTTCTTAACGTGGATTATAACGCATGGAAATTCCTGCGAAATAAGGGATCAGTGTCGCATCTGAGAACGAAGATTTCCAGTAAGAACTGGGTTAGTTCGGAGGAGCCCAATCAGCGGGCGTGTACCCGTTCTCCCTAGCCAAACACGACCTAAGAACAGCTCGCCGCCGGATCAGCTGACGATGTATATTCCTCCTACATCTATCTTTCCCTTCGGCATTTTCGGGGGGGGTGGTGGAGTTGGATTAGTGGCATATAATCATGCATCAGACATAAGATCAGGCGCAAATTTGGAAACACCTATCGCATTCTAATAAACTCTTCTAAACCATCAGTGAGAGACACCGAGACCGCGCGGCTTTTCGTGGTTTCCAGTTTTGGTATTCGAAAAAAAGGTCTGTATCTGGAGCCACGATGTACGTGATGATGCTTTCTTTGAAATTGGATTTGTGTCTGACAACTGGAAAAGAAGTAAAACTAACTAACAACAAACTCTCTATATATATTAATTGGTAACACCATCAATTAATAACTTACACCTGCACAATCTCTTTTCTGGTTTTTTTGGTCTATTGCTAAGCGTTGCCACGGTGTAGGTGGTTTGGCGCTGCACCACTAGGCCTGTTCTTGTGCAACATTACTTCCTTTTGGCTTAATTACTAAAGAAACGAAACATCTCCGTCTGATGACCAGTCGCCGATAGACGTGAGGAAATGATTTCCGTCATCTCGGCTGCAAAACAAAAAACACCACGTTGATTGACGTGAGGAAGATGTCTGCTAGCCATGTTGTTTTCTTCAGAGACAGAGAATCAGAATTGCTGCACGTTTTGGTAAATAAACCTGAAGTACTTTAATTCAGCAAAGTGTTGGTTTATTATAAGAGTTAAAGGCAGTAGTGATTAACCAGGTAAGCTACAAAAGGTAGCATCACTCATTATAATGGACCAGGATTTTTTTGGTGCTTTAAATGGCTTCCTAAGCCAATAATTTATTATTTTTTTGAATATGTAAAACGCGTGAGAATTAAAATTGCCAGGCATGAACGACAAAAGAGAAACCATTTTGAGATTTCTAAAAGACATTAAAGGTTTTGATTTTTCATCGGCACATAACAATAATTTCAGATTTCCAGGATATAGATGCTGAAGATGCCATCACTTTAGACTGGTTAATTCCTCATCGAGCGAGATTGAATATCAGAAACACACACACACACTCACGCGCGCGCCCGGAAGATTTGAACTCCTGGGGATGCTCAATAATTTGTTTGTTTTTTTTTAAAAAATGGTCTAACTATTAAAGCAGCCAAATTGGTTATTAATAATTAATTATGATTCTTTTCTACACTGACTTCACTTTTTTTTTAAAAAAAAAAACAAAGTTGCCTCTCATGTAACGGGAAGTTGTGTATTCTCTTATATACTCTTCGATGAACGTGGCAATCGAACCCCTAATAGTGAGTGGTATCATCCACCCTGGTCACGTGTATAAGTAACTAACCGATCCCAGACTCGATACATTTCCTGACACGGGGCGACAATGTATATTAAAACTACTTCCTTCAACAGAAAGGGAAATAACTGCGTCTATTTTATCGCGGAACAGAACTTTATCTTAAAAAACAAGGGATTTGGAAAACCGCTACGTCAGGGGACGGTGGGCACTTCAGACCCCAGATCTATTCTCTAAAAAATGACTAAAGTGTAACTAGCGCGTAGAGCTTGTTTACGCGGCAGTCTCCTTATTTAGTAGATGGATGCTCCTACGTTAAAAACGGTAAACGAAATCAGGAAACGATTAAGGAGGCTGGAGATAAAGTTTCTGATTACCGTCTTTCAAGACGAAAGATGAGTTTTTGAAATAAAGGAGGAATTTAACACGTTAGTTTTTCTTCAGCATCGATGTTAACGAGGTTCTGGCGCGTATCAGGGAAAACGCTTGTGATAGTGTGATGCTGGGGTTCAGCATCATCAAGCTCACAAGCTGAATGCACTTCTTTAGCTTGATGACGATCCGGGAGTACAGTAGGAACATGAATAACGATCATTTCCGTTAATGCTTCTTTTTACATTTCAAGAGAGAGAGGGAGAATAACAAGTTAATAGGCGGGCACCTGTATAAATGTATAAGCACGTGGACGGATGCAGGCACTATTCCATATCCTATTATTCCAATTAGATTCAAAAGTCAACTGTATCAATGAAAACTAGGCATTTCTTGACAACTAGCAAGAGATCAAGGGCAGGGCTCCTAATTTTCTCATGACTGCCACGCACAGTATTTACTTGTCCGACAGCTAAGCCATCCCAAGGAAAGAACTCTGTAGCAGCAGATAAGACGGTTAAAATTTCTCATACTTGAGCAATCAAAATATAACTTTCGGAACTTCGCTGTTTAAAAGACAGAATAAATTTGAGTATCACAAATAGGTGTCGGGAATAAATTGAAAGTAGACAACAAAAAAAAAAAAAAGTCTCTGATATTTACCGGAAAAAAATGTTATTACGGCGACCGTCTCCAAGGATGAGGTGAGAGATCCATGACGTCACGACCGGGTACCTGTGACGTTTCATACCGTTTTATTTTATTTTAAAAAAAAAATCCCGTCGTTTCATTAAATTCTTTGATTACCGATTTACTTTAGGCAGGGAGTCATGGCTCATAAACGCGTCCATTTCTGATTATTGAAAATTCGCTCAACGTTCACCGGATTCAGCCGAAATATCGAAGACTTCGCCGATGGTGCACGAGGGAGGAGAGGAGAAGTGAAGGCGACGAGAGGCTAAAGGCCGACGACGGTGAACGGCGGATGTCTATCCCCCGTTTACAGTTATCTGCCCTTTAGAAATTGTTCAGGAAGGACGCAACTGCGCACGCGCACTGATGAACAAACGAGCCAGAAGTAGACGATTTAAAGAGAAAAAAAAATCACTAAGAATTTAATTAATGTCTTTTTTTTTTTTTAAAGAAAAGACGATTTTTGGAAGATTGAATTTCAAAAAGTAAAAGAAAGGCCGTGAAAGTCGGAAGAGAGAGAGAGGACAGAGAGAGAGAGAGAGAGAGAGAGAGAGAAGAGAGAGAGAGAGAGAGACTCAGCCAAAAGAAGAAGCAAATTGTCTTGTTTTAAATATCTTCGAGCCTCAAACCACCACCTGTCTTGGGTAATAGATACACAACACTTGGATATTAGTCTCCCCCCCCTAATCTGCATGTGTTTGAGCATTTTAGAACATAACTAATGTTAGTTTACATCACTTTTATGCTGCAGTTTACAAATTTCAGTCGATGAAAAACTTATTTTTATTCACGAGTATGTGGTAAGAATTTGACTTCAACAGATGATGTATTGTTCGTTCATTGTCGTTTAATAAGTTTGTCACCATCTTTGGAATATTAGAATTATTATTTATTTTAAAAATCTCGCGAAGACATCAGCCTACTTTTCTGGTGTAGCATATGGAAAAAAATAATAAAGAAAAACGGACAAATGTTTCTGGAAAAGTTCCAGCCAGTAATCATCACCGCTCAGCCTCAGGTCTAATAAGGAACCGTACCACCTTTCCTACCTCTCGACGATGTCTGACTAATGAAAGCCTTCATTACTTTGGTATTTAATATTTCAGATGTTTGCGGTGGTTGAATTAATGGGGAAACTCTAGAGTATCGAGATCGTCGCTTCTGTTGGAGCAGCGAGAAAGGCAAGATGGAGACTCGGCTGCGATGATTGTTAAGAATCAATCTCAACAGCATCTTTTGTGTTCATCGTCTGATCCTTGTTGGTATTCTAAAGTGCTTACAGTATATTTTCCGATAATCTAAAATCAATAAATTAATTTAAAAATAAGAAAATGTTGGTATTTATTCCGTTTAATAGGGGGGAGAGAGAGAGAGAGATGATAATGATGATGAGGGAGAGAAAGAGAGAGAGAGATGATGAGGATGATGATGAGAGAGAGAGAGATGATAATGATGATGAAGGAGAGAAAGAGAGAGAGAGAGATGATGATGCGGATGATGAAGGAGAGAGAGCTGATAATGATGCTGAAGGCGAGGCACGAGAGCGAGCGAGATGCTGATGATGCTGCTGCTGCCGGCGCGCCCGAGCGCGCGCGCTGCTGATGCTGCTCGCGCGCGCGAGCGCGCGATGCTGCTGATGCTGCAGGTGCTGCTGCCGGCGCGCCCGCAAGCGAGCGCGCGCTGCTGCTGCTGATGATGCTGCTGCCGGACGCGCCCGCGAGGCGAGCGCGCTGCTGCTGCTGCTGCCGCGCGCGCGCCTTCTTTCCTTTTTCCGCCCCGCCCTGCCTTTAGCCGGCTATCGTCGTCTTTGAAAGACCGGTCTGGGGGTTTCCGGCTTTCTGAAAAACTGAAAGTAGACATTAGAAAGGCGAGTAGACAGATGTAGAGCTGGACACGGCCCGGCAGACGGGCTACACGCCGCCCGCCGTACACAGGATGTCCTCTCTCTCGTGCCGATGACGGCGGGAGTAATTAGTCGCCCCCTATACAGGATCTGGGCGGGATAAACAGGAAACCGCAAGCAGACAACAACACCGGCGCGGCTTTTCAATGCTTTGTTCCTGAGTTTGTTTTTTTTTTTTTTTTAATTCTTAAATTAACAAAAAAAAAAAAAAAAAAATAGGAAGAACGGGGCCAGTTTCCGGTCCGCTCCGCGCTCCATGGGGCCAGTTTCCGGTCCGCTCCGCGCTCCGTGGGGCCAGTTTGTTGTTCGCTGCTGTGGTCGGATGCAACAAACAAACAAACAACAACAAAACACACACACACACAACCGCTTTCTTGCATCACGCAGGCAGCGGGAGAGCTGCTGCAGCGAATCTGTGAATGGCAGTAAACGCCGAAGGAAGTACTTCAAGAGTGTGTCAACGGACCGGATGCTGAAGAAACCAAAGGTCGTAGGCAGGCGGAAACGACACCACGCAACGCATTACGTCACAGCCAGCTTTTTTTAAAAAAAAAACCAACAACAACAACAACAACAAAAACGATCACCCGGTTACGGACTGGAGTTCAAATGGCGGACATAGAGGGTTTGGAGCTGAAGTTTCGGTGTTTCCGCGAGGTGTCGCTTTATGTTAGTTGGTGAGGAGGAGGAGGAGGAGGAGGAGAATAATAGACTTTTGAGTTATCGAAAAATGTAAAAAAAAATGTAAAAGAAATTTAAAAAAAACCCCGAGGAAGAATAAATAAATGAGACGGTAGGTAACGTGTTGGCTGGAAGTGTTGTTTTCTTCTCTCTAATTCGGAAACTCTTGAAAGTGAATAGTTAATATCGGTTGATTTCGGGCTTGATTAATGTCCAACCTGACTATTTGTTTATCTGAAACATCTGCCCCGAAATTCAAGGATTTTGGGGGATTTTTTTTTTTGTTTTTTTTGTTTTTTTTTTTTTTTTCTCCCTCCCTTCGCTAAAGTGGCTGCGTATATTTTTATACGAAAACAAATAACAGGCTGTGAGAAAACCGAGAACTTTACAGATGCTGAATCTATTTAGTAAATAAAGTAGAACCGTGTGGTTGGTAGTGTGTTTAGGAGGTTATAGACGGCAGCATCTTTCTTCTTGGGGCGCGGGTCTCCTCATCGGACTTGCCGCCGCGGCCCCTTAAAGGTGGTTAGTTCGCTGTGGCGAAAAAGGTTCCCAATAGCGGAGTCTATGCAAGGAATAACCCTGTGCTTCGATCATGCGAAAACTTTGGTCAGATGCTGGCTTCAGCTAAATGGCATCACCATCGCTCTGTTCATCAACCACACCCCCCCTTTTTTAAAAAAATATATATATATCGCAAATTTTCTGCGTTATGTGCATTTCTGCACTAACCACTTTTGTCTGACATGGGGTCCATGCTCTTAATCTCCAACTTCAGTTTATTATTATTATTATTATTACGTCAACAGTCATCGAAACTGTTTTTCTTTCCCCTCCCCGGCAGCATGTCAAAGATGGCTGGCTCTCCGCCCTTTCTGCCGTCGCGTCGGAGTCTGGGAAACTCGATAGAACGAAAGCCGGTCCGGTGTCGGTCTCGGCAAAGATGGCGCTCTGCGGTCTCTCGTCCTCTCGCCATCACGACGAGACTCGAGGGGACCGGGACGGATCGATCGCCCCCATCCAGTTGTTGCTCGTTTCCCCCCCCCCCTGTCAATAGCCACGCTTCGAGTTCAGCCTTGAAAGTGTACGAAAGGAAGGAGGGGTGTGGGAGGTTCTCAGCAGCCAGAATGTAGATGCTAGCGGCGCTATTGACTCAAGAATTCTCAGCGGATACTTCGTTCTACGCCGGAGTTCCCCCCCCCTCCTCCTCCTCCTCCTCCTCCTATCCCCGACTTCTTTTTCCTTCCTCCTTCCGTCTTGTCGCGCTTTATTGCAGAGAGAGAGAGAGAGAGAGAGGGGTAAACTGTCGGCCACTCGGCCTGACCTCTCCATGACCCACGGTGCGAAGCCGGGGCACCTATCTCTGTTTATCTCCAATTCCACCTCGAACGTTAGTGAGCTTTTACAAAAACCGTCCTGGCTGCGTTTTCCGCGGTCGGCCCGAACGTGAGAAGTTGATATTTGATTCACTCCGCCGTACTTTCTTCTTCTTTTCTGTTTTCCTTTCCCCTTCTTCTTCTTCTTCTTCCTTGCGTTTAAAAAAAAAAAAAATGTTAAAAATCGACGTTTTATCGGAGAAGCTGCTACTTAATCAGTTTTTCAGTTGTTGGCGGGATGGGCAGCCTAAGAAACCCCAAACTGCATCCAGTTCTGTTGCTGTTGTCCCCCCCCAGCTGCAAACAATACACTGCATTTTCTTCCTTCATCTTCTGCTGTCGTTTTCTTGATGCGTGCGCCGTTTATTGGACAACATCCGACGGTTGTTCCAGGACGTCCGCGGCCTCCAGCCTGCGCTTTGTTGTAAGCGACATGGGGGGGGGGCCGGTAATTACCAGCTCATAGGGAAAAGAGGGAAGTGTTCAGGCCAAACAACTCAATATTTTTTTGCGCCCTATAAAAAAGAGGAGGGAGATTCACTTTGTTGTTGTTTTCTGTAAATGGATACATACATTAGGAAAATGTGAGTGTTTCGCCTGCGTCGGGAATTTTGTCTCTCTTTACTGACCTCAACTTTGGGGAAATCGGCGAAAACGAAAGGAGAGGCGGACATATCTTAAAATTTCGAGAGACGGTGAACTCTCAGCGACAACCGGAGTCTGCATCGACCCCCCCCCCCGGGGGGGTTTGTTGTTGCCCTCGATACCACCACCACCATCCTCGGTTTTTGTATTCCCTCCTTCCCCGGCTTTAGATTCAATCCAGAACGATTCGTGAAGGGGCTGGGACAGAAAGAAGAGGAACGGAGGGGGGTTGCGGCCGACCTTTTTTTTTTTATCACGTGACTTCGTAGAAAGCGCGGCCTTTAGTTAAACCGCCGGAGAGCTACTAGCTCCCTTCTAACGGGGGGAGGGGCCCCCCCCGAGTCTGTTCTGACTCATCCCGGGAAGTAGTAGTAATAACGGTCGGCTCGTCAGTCTTTGATAACACACACACGCGCGCGCGCGCACCACACACACACACACACACACACACACACCACACACACCACACACACACACACCACAGACAGCAGCACACACACGCACACCACACGCACACGCACACCACAGACACAGCAACAACACACCGCGCACACACACAACCACACACACGCACACACACACACACACCCACACGCACACACACACGCACGCCACACACACGCCGCACAACCACACACACACGCACACGCACACACCACGCACACCACACACGCACACACACACACAGCACACAGACACACACCACACGCACGCACGCACACCACACACACGCACACAGAGCAGGTCTGAGCACCGGCTGAGAAAAAAATGGCGATTCGAATAGAGTGACCAATAATAACTGATTTTTTTTAAAATATTTAACTTTTTTTAAAAAAAAAATGGAGGTGGGAGGTTGTAAATTTATTGCTGAACTTAGAACCATAATAATATAGGGAGTCAAAGGTGAACTTTTTCCCTCACACGCACACACCCCGCAGCTGGGAAAGGTTCGGAGAAATAACGGAAAATGGCCGGTTCGCTCTTTCCGTTGTCTGCTGCAGATGCCAAGTTCCATTCGTGTCACCACCCTGTTCTCTCGGAATTAGCTAAAAACGTCTTCATCCTCTTCACTTCCCGTGGTCGGCCGGGACCCGACTTCCGACTGGTCGCCGAGCCGTACGCACCACCCGCGGGGCTGCTACTAGTGAGTACATCCTAGAGTTAAGTACCCGGAATGGATGAGCAGTGTCCCGGCGGCGATCGGAGCAGACATGATGAACGAGGTGGGGTTGGCGGCCGTTCGCGTGCGCCGGGAATTCTCGGCGATGAGCTGAGCCGGCCGGCGTCGAGCCCTTGTTTAAGAAAGGATGCTGGTTTAAGATCTACCAGAATGTTCCTATGCCTTAAATAGTTGGAATGCGTCACACGATTTAAAATGTCAGATCCAGTGACCTATTTCCGAATAATTAGGGGCCCCGGACCGGAGAGGAAAATTTCTGCTTATCTACATGTTAGAAGACGTTCTTTCGGTAACCGAACCAAATGTCTGCGCGCGGTCAGGTCCAATGGTGGCGGTGTTGATCGACGTCGGTATCCCCCCGCACACCAAGCTACACGGCGGCGCTGTTATCCGGGCACCGGTTTTGCCATACTCACCATCGCGGTACTTGTTCGCTTCCTAGCGCTGGATGCGGTTTACGTCATCGCGTCGGAGTTATGGCCGACAATTAAGGGACCACGCGCCGCCGGTTCAAATCTGGTCAGTTGCTTAGCAACTGTTCTCGTCACAGAAGTGCTCTCTCCTCGCGAGCCCGGACTACACTGAACATCTGCAACCCCCCCCCTTTTTAGACGATTCTCTTTTTAAAAGAAATCCAGTTCCGCTAAGATAATAGTAAAAAAAAAAATGGCAATATAAACGCGGTTTATACAATCAAGACCACATGCCCACCCCCGGTTTCAATATTACTACGAAACTGTGGCGATGACAGGTACGCTGCACATGCGTCGTTTTAAATGGAACTTCAGTCAGTTAGATCAAATATTCGCTTGATCCCGAATGGCCGGCGGCGAGCCATTCCACGTTTTGATAGCTGCTAGAGCGTGGAGAAGCGGCGTTTAGCGCTAATCTAATTTTAGTGTTTAGCGAAACACCGAAGCCACCCAAAGTCCGGCCATCTGACCTCGTTATCGCGTTGATCTCTGTCTCTTATGTCAACCGACCTCCGCCATCTTGATCTACCACGGCGTTTCCAACAGATCACGTGGCCAAGGCTCTAAATAAATAAGCTCGTGTCCTACTTAACGCAACAAATGTAGCGTATAGGCGAGTAACTTTACTTTAAGTATATTTGTATGGCAGACGACACGATATACATCACGTTTGCAAGGTGCTTGACCCCAATTAAAAGAACAGATTAATTAAAGATACAGTGAAGACCAGATCATTTCGATATTTTGCAGCCAATTACCATTAACAACAAGTGCTTGAGTGCGCGTGAAAGAACGAGATAATTGTGGTTTTTAAATCACAAGCGCCATGGCGAGGGGCTCTCATCTTCGCGCTAAATCATCTCTCATCACGTAACAAAGGTTCTGCTGACGTGAAGATGACGTCAGGTTTCTACATCATCTCTTGGGTGTCCGGCCGAGGTCGGATGATGATTCCCCAACCCGGTTAAGTGAGAGTGCCTAAGTTGTAGCTTAGCATAGTGTAACAGAATGGTGAGCCAGGCCAGAGTTTCCAGGAGCCACCGGTTAGCTTGTCCAGAGACATTGAATAGCAAGTATATCGATCAGGGCCGGCGGAAGCTTGATATATCACTAGACCTTTGCTACGTAATTAAATCTCACGTTCTCTGGTTCTTACAGAGTTAATCAACATTTCTCCTTTTGGCGGGGAGAGAGGAAGGAGAGGGATTATTTCGCAGAAGTCATTCCTAAAGTCGCCAACAGCAAAAAGGTTGTTGTTTTTTTTTCTTAAAAAAAAAAAGAAAGAAAGAAAATATTCTCGACCTTTCCTGGCACTGATGGGGGTAGCGTCGAGGTGTTTCTGAGGGATCGTAAACAAGTCACCTTATCCACCGGGAAGAGAGACGGGGCGGAGGGGAGAGAGGAGGGCACTTCCTCTTTTCTTTGAGGAAAATATTGCATCACTTAGAATTGCAGTCCTTTGTGCTGCAAGAAAACCAGTGTGGGGTTTAGGGAGAGAAAGAAAGGACCAACGGTTTTCAAGGAAAACCCGTGAATAATATTTGAAGTTTCAGACGGCGATTGTTTGTTTATGGAAGTAAACTTGAATTAAGTGTTTTAACAGATCCTTTGATAAGCCCGTATACAGTATCCACCCCTGTAAACTTCCGTCTCGCTGTACCTGGCTAGGGTTTCACCCGTCTGAGTAGGAGAGCTGCGGGGTTCGCCCCCCTCTTATATCTCCTATCCCACTTCGGATCTAAGGTATCCGGTCGTTTCGAGTTTTATTTATTTTATTTTTTTAAAAAAACTTTTAAAATCTCTCCCCCCCCCTTCGAAAAAACTTGCAAGCGGGGAAAAGTCGTAGAGTAAATAAAAAGCACTTAGCGGGGCCAGTTAAAAACCAGAAATGAGGAGAACTTTTGGGCGCCTGTGCATTGTGGGTAATCTCGGTTTTTTAGAGAAAGGGAAGAAGAAGGGGGGGAAAAGTGGTTGGGGGAAGAATGGCGCATGACGAGAGAAGAAGAGAAGACCGGCATCGTTGGTAGTTAAATAGTAGCTGCCTCTTTTCTTTGGGATACCAAAGCTCGTTTCTGAAGCGAAGGTTGGGTTCTCCGCCATCCGGGCACTGCCTCGTTTCCGATATCCGTCAATGTCGGTGAACAAAGGCCGTCATATTGAAGGGCGGGCGTTATTTTGAATAACTGTTTCTATTTGTGTTAATTCTGTAAGCGCTCTAGCAAAGCTACCAACACCGAGGTCAGGCTGCCTCTATTCGTTCCGAACTTTACCGAACTTCACCGAACTCTGTCGCGTACAGTTTTGAAGAGGGAGGGGGGGGGGATAACTGGTTTTTCGTGTTTCGGTTTTATTGCTTGTATAAGATAACTTCCTATTTGATTTGCAGTTTTCTAAAGTGAGAAGAGTTTAAATAGTCCCTCTCGATCTTGCATTCCAAATATTCGGATAAACATATTTGAAGAAAAGAGAAAACGCTCTTTAGAATCACCTTTCCTCTGAAGATGGAAACTCTTCACAAGGGGACTTAACCACCGAGCTTCTCAGATCTCGCATTTAATCAGCCGGTTCTCAAAAGTGCACCTCGGTTGAACGTATTGACATTAAGTAAAATCTCCTCCAGACGAGTCGTCAACAAAACGTCCAGTTTTAAACATCTCTCGGACACTTGCCGGTGATTTCGAGATAATCTTAAACTGTCTACGTCGGTTGTCTCCTTTATCAATAAAGAAGCCCCCCCCACACACACACACACCTGACGTAACAAGGGAAGTGCGTCGAGAAAACACAACAGCTCAAGGACATTGTTACTTGTTTCGAGAAGAAGGGGCCGGCCAACTGTTGACCCGAAATTGTGGTACAAGGAGCGGAAAAGATCGTGAGGAGACGTGAAGAGTTTACTGTTAACTTTACGCGAGTGGTCGTCTTACTGCCGAGAGGGCTGCACAGCATTTAGCGGTCGTCTGGTGTACGTTCATCACGGATCTTCCTCCATCAGGGTTACTTTTAAAACAGTTTTTTTTAAATTAACATTTTACATACTCCTGTGGCGGTGAGACTTTAAAACAACAAGAAATCAAATGTACTGCCGAAAGAATAAAACAAAAATAATAATAAAGCTAAAATTAAGTAGCTACGAGGAATATACGTAAATATATGACGTCGATTACAGCCTCGACTATACACGAACATATGACGTTGATCACAGCCTCATCTATACATAATCATGTGACGTCGATTACAGCCTCATCTATACATAATCATATGACGTCGATTACAGCCTCGTCTATACATGAACATATGACGTTGATCACAGCTTCATCTATACATAATCATGTGACGTCGATTACAGCCTCATCTATACATAATCATATGACGTCGATTACAGCCTCGTCTATACATAATCATATGACGTCGATTACAGCCTCGTCTATACATGAACATATGACGTTGATCACAGCTTCATCTATACATAATCATGTGACGTCGATTACAGCCTCATCTATACATAATCATATGACGTCGATTACAGCCTCGACTATACACGAACATATGACGTTGATCACAGCCTCATCTATACATAATCATGTGACGTCAATTACAGCCTCATCTATACATAATCATGTGACGTCGATTACAGCCTCGTCTATACATAAACATGTGACGTCGATCACAGCTTCATCTATACATGAACATATGACGTTTATCACAGCCTCATCTATACATAATCATGTGACGTCGATCACAGCCTCGTCTATACATAATCATGTGGCGTCGATCACAGCCTCATCTATACATAATCATGTGACGTCGATTACAGCCTCGTCTATACATAATCATATGACGTTGATTACAGCCTCGTCTATACGTTTAGATAAGAATTACCGGTGCTGTAACATCTGGCCGTGTAGCCTCATTATTCGTTTAATTAGGAATTAAATATGCTAGTGCTATAACAACTAACCCCAGTTTTCCATTTTTTTAAAAAAGAATCCAAGAATTAATATATTAAGGATACTTTACTTAAAAAAAACTATTAATTATAATCCTTTTAAAAGACTTCACATGGAATGTACGAGACACGTTCTCAAGAACTTGTCTGTACAGATCCTGACCATAGGTTTGACTTCTAAATTATGTAGATTTTTTTATTTGTGGAGCAACATAAGAAACATCGAAGCTGATATTTTAAAAGTCTTCAAAAAGAAACAAGAAAGGTGTCTATTTTTTCAGCGTAACTTTGAAAATGTTAGAACCCATTCTGTAAATGAAAATAATTGTATTTATAGCAGCCTGATGGAACTCAATCAAGGTTTAATCGGTCTTTTCTGGATATTTTCTAAAGTCAATTAGTTTTTTTGTTGTTGTTGTTGCTTTTTTCCCCCCTCAGTGGAAGAAAAAGAAAATAATAAAAAGAAGTTTAAAAGCTGGCTTGTCAAAAGATTATAGCCGCTGATCCCTTTTCAACTGAGATTAGCTCAAACGTTTATTAGGCGTGACTGACATACGGGGGAGCCTGTCAGGGAAACGGGGAAGTCCTCAGAACACGAGAAAGTCCACAACGGTGATAACTGCAAACCCAGTATGGCTGATTAGAAAATGGCATGACATCAGCAATACGTGATCAGTTGTTACCAGGAGTTTTATAACGTCAACACCGATTTGACTGACATAGAATCACAGGTGGGTGCGCGGCTCTTTTCACGTGATCTTCGGCACGGAGCAACCGGATGTGGTAATTGGCATCCACAGAAAAAAGAATTTTTATGGAGTATCTTAGGGCAGATTTAACTGAACGTGTTGAATTTGATCTAATACAAATTTTAAGGGTTTTTTTTTAAAAAAAAAAATCTGCTTTGTGTAACCTATATCTTTATTTACTCTGAAAGTTTGTCGCACAGAAGCCGAAATAATATACAGTTTGAGCAAACCTTTTCTAAATATTAGGCGAACTTGCTTTCTGGAAGAATTAGGACCATTTCGTGTATAAAAGTCGCTGCTTTCGGCTGAACACTGGCACCGTTAGAATACTTATTACCATTAATATCCACTGGAACTGTGTCGTGGGTCGCCCGAAGGCACCAATCTTCAGAATGCCCAGTAAAGCTTTCATAATTGTGGACCCAGCTACCTTCTGCGCATGGTGTTCTGCGCATGGTGTACTGTCACGAGAACAAAGCGAGAATGGCACGTGACATAGAAAGATTGTCTTTACGGACAAAACTTAACAATTAATAACCCGTTAAAGATATGTAAATTCGGTCTTTACAAGGTATCCACTCGCATTTTAAATGATCACAGGTTGGAAGTCCAAGGTTGATTCCCGACCAGTCATATATATAGAGACGTGTCTATCTTCCTTAAAGACTAGTATGTGACACTAGCCATATATATATATACATCTCCTGACGGTCAAAACAAATACACCATTTTATAAAGTATTTTTTAAAATTGTATTTTTCTAGGTATCAGTGGCAAGAAAAATGGCAGTGAATAAAAATGTGGCATGTCGGTCGAAGTGTAGGTGTCTGAGGCTCGTCGTAGGCCTTTGCTGAAGGTTTCGGCCATGATACTGGCAAGAATTTTACTTGATCAGGTTTCTACAGTCGGAGATTATTAAAGCTGAAGACCTTAGGAAGACGAAACATGGCCAAAAAATAGTTTGGTACTGTCAAACTGCAGCCTTATAACTGTGATAAAAGGAAATTATGGAAAAAGAATCATGCAACATAAAAAACAGCTAGCAGAGTCATACGGGTTTAGTTCCGGTTACTTATTACAACGAACTAAAATTGTTCATTAATTTTTTTAAAGAAAACCTCTCAAATCGTTAAGCACAGACCGAGGATTTTACATAGGCATGATCGTGTTACTGACTGCTGCAAGTTGCTGCAGATAAATCGGCGGTTTTCACTAATAGATATTTTTCTAAATAATTAATAACTGCATCATTTGCTCAAGGGTTCGGATGTGGCAAAATGTGATAATTGGGGATGATGGGATTGGATTAGCTTCTGCTACTGCTGGTTTGAAAGATGGCTTTATCAGATTAGGAAAAATAGAAAAAAGAATTAGCGTTTTTAGAGGGTACAATTATCGACAGGAATCGAAGAGGATTTATTTCCTTGACACTTCGTAAAGGTAAGTTCAGGCAGCCATTCATATCTGACGTTAATATAGCTTAAATTTCCTCTGGGGGGGAGAGAGAGAGAGAGATAACGTCAGTAGAGAGAGAGAGAGAGAGAGAGAGAGAGGAGAGAGAGAGAGAGAGAGAGAGAGAGAGAGAGAGAGATATGACGTCAGTACAGAGAGAGATGGAGAGAGAGAGAGTGGAGAAAGAGTGATAGATGACGTCAGTACAGAGAGAGAGGGGGTGAGAGAGAGAGAGAGAGAGAGAGAGAGAGAGAGAGAGAGAGAGAGAGAGAGAGAGAGAGAGAGAGAGAGAGAGAAGAGAGAGAGAGATGACGTCAGTACAGAGCGAGATGGAGAGAGAGAGAGATGGAGAAAGAGAGTGATAGATGACGTCAGTACAAGAGAGAGAGGGTTGAGATCCGACGAGAGAGGAGAGAGAGAGAGAGAGAGAGAGAGAGAGATAGGACGTCAGTACAGAGAGAGATGGAGAGAGAGAGAGATGGAGAAAGAGTATAGATGCCGTCAGTACAGAGAGAGAGGGGGGTGGTTGAGAGAGAGAGAGCGATAGAGCGGCTGGAGAGAGAGAGAGGGAGAGAGACTCCCTTACTACCTACCTCGAAATTCCGAATTTAGACCTGAGTTGTTTCTCGTTACGCTGGCCTTGTTATTTAGCCCTGGCCGTGCAAAATGCCTGTGTCATGGGTTCAGCGAGCAGTGATTACACCGGAGTATCCTTAGAAGCTACACGAAGTCTGCCCCGATAAGCGCCAGCGAGATGAGCCCACTTATTAATTTATGCTAGCCAGCCTCCAGAAAAGCTTCTAGAAAGGAAAAAAAGGGAGAACCACCACCCCCCCCCCGAGTAGATAGTGAAACTAGCTGGACGATAAAGCTTTCTGTAAACAGCACATTTACAAGAAAATCGTATATTTATGTATTATTTTACGTGTTTTATCTGTTTGTTTTTGGTTTTCTTAAAAGAAGGCAGGTGGCAGCCAGGTGTCCAATATGTTTGAGGAAACTTCACATTTTATTTAACAATTTGGGAAAAGGTCAATGTCTTCTTTAAATTGCATAAATCGTTTTCCACATTTGTTTGCACGGCCAGTGCTGCCCCGTGACAGTTAATGTGTCAGGTGTCAATACACCTGAAACTATTACTTCAGTTTGTAGAGCTGATTGATAATTTGTAGCACAATGGAGTTGAGGGGTACCGGGTTAGGGCCGGAGCTCGGCTCTAGATACGGTCAGACAATAAGACAGCCAAACAACTTTTCTTTTATCCGACTCGTAAAAAGATATATGATAATACCAACAAAAAAAAAGGCTTGATATTTGCAAAGGAAAATGTATCATCCGATATGCTCTGAATATTTTAATGAATAATACGTTTATTCCTAGAAAAGACCGATCACGTATGACTCATACTACATCATCATGGCTGTCACACAGAGAACAAGAACAGCGTTCGGTATATGTACAGTAGGGGGAAATGATCATGAAGGCCCTGACCACGTACATATGCTACAATTTTTTTTGGTTAACAGAAACATTCCTACTCGGTTAGGATAATATAAAAATTAATTATTACATGCAACAAGTCCGGCTCAAACCCTAAGTTTCAACCAGTAATTTCTTTTCATTAGGCTGGCACTCCGGTGGTGTTTTTAATATATCGTTTCTTCAGAATGAATTTACTCCATTTTTCAAACAGCAAAATTAATTCTTTCATCTGCTTCTTTTTTATTTCCCCAACAGAGAGAGAGAGAGAGAGAGAGAGAGAGAGAGAGAGAGAGAGAGAGAGAGAGAGAGAGAGAAGAGAGAGAGAGAGAGAGAGAGATGGGGAGGGAGAGAGAGAGAGAGATGGGAGGGAGAGAGAGAGAGAGATGGGGAGAGAGAGAGAGAGATGGGAGGGGGAGAGAGAGAGAGATGGGAGAGAGAGAGAGAGAGAGAGAGAGATGGAGAGAGAGGGAGGGAGGGAAGGAGAGAGAGAGAGATGGAGAGAGAGAGACAGAGAGATGGGAGGTATGGAGGAGATGAGAGAATAGAGAGAGAGAGGAGATGAGCAGACAGAGAGATTAGGAGAGAGGAGAGAGGTTTCGAGAGAGAGGAGAGGAGAGCTCCCTCTCGATCTTATTCGAGAGAGAGAGAGAGTCTAGAGAGAGAGAGAGAGAGAGATGCGCTCTTTATTCCAACGTCAGCAGCAGTGGGTTGTATCAAAAAAAGGGAGACGTTATACGGAAAGGAGAAGGACCGTGAATTCTCAATGGTTGGCTTCTTTGACTTCCACGTACGAAGAAACAGTCGAATCCGTGAAGAACTCGAGATCAATGTGACACGACCGAAAGCCTAGCTGCTTCCATTACATCACGTTCTTCTGATTTATTTATTCATGTCTTTTTTATCCACTTTCCGATTCTTAAAAGAAAATGGCTGGACGAATTATCTCAGATTCGTTAAAAGTAAGAAGAAGGAGAAGAAATCCATCTCAAGTTCATATGCTCTCGCCCCAAACCGATTATTGTATTCAATCATCCGTCTTTACCCGGCACTTCACTTCATCTTACGACCGGAGCCACTTTGTAATCACAAACATTAACAGGCTCCGTTCGTAAGGTAAATCTGCTGCTTTAATACTAAACGTTCTTCAAATGTAAGTGTACAAGTACTTTCACTATACCCATCTTCTCGAGCAGATCCACTCTCCAAGGTCGTCACTATATACGTCACAGATATCACGCTTTGGGGTTTTTGGAAGCTTCTTCTTCTTCTTCTTCTTCCTCTCTCTCTCTTTTTTTTTTTTTTTTTTTTTTTTTGCTGCTGCAAGACTATCAAACAACAAATGGATGAACTCTGTAAACGACGTCAGCAGACAGTTCCCGGTCATAGATACGGTTATCACGCGCGCAGTGATAGCCGCGAGTGAGCAGACGGTATCTTCGTTCTAGACAATCCGGTTTTTGTAGAGACCACGATGGCGGGTCTGTGTATGTTGTTGTTGTTGTTTGTTTTTTTTTTTTTTTCCTTTTAATCTGCGATCCGCCGAGCTCGGGCATCATGATGAAAGGCCGGGCAATAAAAACCACGGCAGAAGTTGTGCTTCCCCAGCCCTCCCTCCCTGATAGCGCGACAAAGACAACTTGATAATTAGGGTCGACATCTCAGTTATCTTATCGACACGTTCCTCCATCTTTGATTGGCTGGTCACGTGTATTTCTTAGCTTATGGCGGTTTATACTACTACTACTACTGCTAGCTCGGTCTGCGCGACCGGCCCCTTACCTTCTTAGGGTTCTCATTTCCCGCTAGTTTAACCCACTGGCGAGCGCACCTGTGGTTCAGACGCCGGGCAGGTGAAAAAAAACAACAAGAAATAGACGTTCTGTGAAACGCGAGCCGAAATCCCGGTGAAGGCAACAGATAATAGGGGCTAAAACTCAGCAGACTTCGTGGTTTCGGGTCCGAGCCCCTTTATGTAGCTGTTATCTCTCTTTTAAGAAAAGGAAAAAAAAATTTATTTTTTTTTTTTAGACAGGCAGGGACTGCGGACCGGGCGCCCCCCCTCCCCTTTTCGTTTCGTCTACATTTACAAAGCTCCTTCCATTATGCCAGCTGAGCTGCATTGGCGGTGGGAAACGTATGGCAGTGCAAGAGTCTGGGGGTCTCCTCTCCCATGCACCGGGTCCAGAAAGAGCGCCGACAGCAGCGCGGTCGGGGAACAACGGGCTGGTTTGTAAAGAGACGAGGGATTAAAGATCTTAAAAGAACGCACAAGTTGGTCCAGTTCGTGAAAACCGTGAATGAAAGACAGCGCAGACCTTTGATCGGTGAACCAGATACGATTCGCCTGTTCTACCGTAAACCCGAAAAAAAAAGAGATCTGTGATTACCGTCTATGAAATTCTATTCTACAGGACTGCATGGGGTTCCAACCAAGCCTCACAAAAACTGCTCCAGTGTAACAAAAAAATAACCATTCCACGTACTGTTTGCATTTTCTTTTTCTTATAAAGATTGTTTTTCCTGACAATTATAATTTCTAAAGTCGAAATAGTAATAATAATAATAATAATAATAATAATAACCAATTCGAGTTTAAAAAAAAAAAAAAGTTCACAGCGTCCGTTGCTTTCTCTGAGAAAAAAACCTTGATAGACAGGTGGTTCTTGTATCACGTGGTCGCCAAGGAACGTTTTACCGTGTAGATCGCGGTGGGTTTTATATATAACCTATTATTTGTTTGTTGTGCGTGTGGAAGTTTGACCCTTCATGTTGACGAAGGCTAAATCAGGGCGCTAAACGCGTCACGATTTACCTTACCCCATCACAAAATAAAAAAGAAAACAAATGGGATTCTGATACAAATATGAAACCAGAAATCAGACACCAGGTGTCTCCATGGCGAGTTAACAGCGCATAGGTTCCGTTCGTCGGCAACCGGCTATAGATAGACAAACTGCACAATAAAAGAGAGCAATTTGACCCTAATATGGAATTCTCTCTCTCTCTCTCTTGATGCAGCAATGGGACAAACTGCTCTTCCTTCTCTAACAGTACCTTCAGATAACTGAGAGAAGAAATACAGATGCAACACGGCATTTCTTCCCCTGGGGGGGTGACGTCATATCCGCCGAGTGTTTCTTGACGTCACGAGCACTCACGATGTCCTCCCTAACCTGTGGTGTTGATATGCCTCATTCTCGAGTGGTTTATTTAGAATTATCTTTGCAGCAAAATTAACACGCCTTATTTTTTTAAAGTTTTTGAGCATGCAGAATACTTTCGCGTAATTCATGTACAAGCTTTCGAAAAAGAAAGATGATTGCGCTGTCTTAAACTCGGGAGAAAAATTGCTTTTACAATAATAATTCAATATTTAAATTTTTTAAAAAAAATATATATATATATATATATAAGCTCGCAGAATGGGCGGGGGTTCTCTCCTCTCTTTTTTAGTCAAAGACTATTTTTTAGTTCATTTAGAGCGCATAGTCAGGTACAGTATATCTGTTCCTACCAACAGAGTACCGCGCCCTGGTCGAGCGTTAAAATGTAGGAGCAGGAGAGCGCCCTCTGAGGGGCACTTACTCTTCCGCCGTGTATTATGTTGGCCAGAAAGCACACGATTACGTCAGACTCACGGCGCATGGAATATAATGAATGCGTTGTACAAGTGTCTGCGAACCAGTTGAACAGAAGTTACTCGCGCTTTTATCTTCCGTTGTAGACGGGAGCATCACAAACGGCATTCTTCTTCCGCAGCAGACTCGGCCTCAGCCCCGGGCCGGTCCGCTCTCTCGTCGACTGCCAGCCTCTATCCAGAGATTTACGGCTTAAAAAAGAGGAAGAAGCAAGAACCTGGTAAGCGCAGAGAGAGAGAGAGAGACACAGAACGGTTTCTTCCTTTTTATTTCTAATTTCCATACACCATACCGCCCTATAACGCTGTAGTGGCATACTCTCCGACGATAGCGATTCCAGTTTTTGGATGCGGCCAGCTCTCGTTTCCATTCACGCCGCACGAGTTCTGATCAAAACAAGAAATCGTAAGTTTCGCTGCTTTCAAGAATTTCTACCGCGCAGTGATCTGTGTAAAAAAAAAACAACAACAACAAAAACACGGACTTCTTTTATTTACTGCGGGAGTGGTGGGGCTGCGTGAACGATGAGCCGACAGGAAATCCCACTGCGGAGTCTGGTTTTCTCCGGCAGCACGGACTTTAGAGGAGGCGTCAGTCCACGTGACTGACGGCTTAGGGTGGTGCCCAGCCTTACGAAACGGCGACGTTCTTCTTGCTGATTGTTTGTTTGTTTGTGTCTTTGTTGTAAAATTACTCCGCTTGATTACAAAAAAAAGGGGGGGAGAGGGGGGTTGTTAGGGGAGAACTTATTTTAACAGAACTAATCTTAAAAAACAAACCGATTTTAAGTCGAGAAAACAAATCAAACTACAAAAACGGATTAAAAGTGAAAGTTTAATAATCAAACAAACAAACAAACCCCTTTAAAAGTGCACGAGAACTTCCAACTGTTATTATACTTCTCGCTCTGTTTAAGTCTTATGGGGGGGGCGGCGCATCCGGGTGTCTGTCACGGCAATAACCAGACGGTCGTGCCGCTCTTCGTGTGGACGTCTGGCCGCAGCCACCATGTGGCGAGTCTTCTTCACAAATAACGTCCGCCGACATGCGCAGTCGTTCCGCGCGCGCGCCCCCGGATACTCCAAGCCAGAAACCGGTGTCGGCTCAATCGAGGAGGGCCTCGGTTGGGACTGTTTGATATTTGCGAGAGAGACTGCGACGCCCGTGCATGCATATAGGGGCCGTTGAGGAGAGAAGGGAGACTAGACCGGTGGCGCATTTCAGTCTCAATTATTTAACGGGAGGGGGGGTGGTGTGGTGGGTAGACACAAACTCGATTTTGATCCGAGCTGAAGTAGTTACTGAAATAAACCGGCGTCATTCCTCTGCCGGTCACGTGGTGCTCACGCGGTGCGCAATCGACCGATAGCCACCAGGCCCTTCACCGTGGCAAACCCCCCGGGGTTGCATTCCACAAGCTCTGGAAGGTTCAGAAAGGAACCGACACACGCTCACACACACACAAGGACCGCGGGTTAATGGGGAGAGAGCAATTTTCTGTTTTATTTCTTGCCAATAGCCCGCGGTAGATCTGACGTAGTGAATATTCGTTTGGCGTTCGTTTAATTACTGAGTCGATAGCTGTGGAAGGAGGGGGCCTTCGGCGACCCCCGACTCGTTCGGCTGATGTACAACTTGATAGGTCTCTCTCTCTCTCAGGCTGAGAAAAGGAAAAGGTAATAAACCCCAGAAGACCGCTCTAATACCATCGAATTAGTTACAGTGAAAAATTTGTTCTCAGAAAATTATTATACGATTTTAAAAAAAAGCAAACAAACAAAACCAGTCCTACCTCGGTTCTCCATTGAACAAAGGTCGAATTTCCGGTCGTCTAGTACTACAGTATGCTGACTTCTCGAGCAACTGGTCCGGGTCAGGCTGCTCGTTCAGTCACACTGGACTTGTCAAACCCACCACACACACACACAATACTGCTGAATGGGTTTGGTATTTAGTCAGTAAAAGCGACGACCCGTCGAAAATGCAAAATTCTAATCACGGGGAAAAAACAAGACTGACAAATGAACGAGAGAAGAAACGGCTGGAAATTTAAAAGATTTGTATTCACGGGTGCTGAGCGACACAGAGCAACGTTAGAAAGTTGTCTTCTTTTCTTCTTGCTGGATGTTTTCTAGCATATATAGAAAATAAATGCAACAATCTCGTTATGACGTCATATTCACCAAACTTCACTTCAGTGTGTGAAGATTTCCCAGGTAATTTTTTCACAGTTCAGGATAATCCATCTATATTATACGGATATATCTCGCAGTGGTCCCATCTACATATAAAGATGTACTGTATCTCGTAGTGGTCCCATCTACATATAAAGATGTACTGTATCTCGCAGTGGTCCCATCTACATATAAAGATGTACTGTATCTCGTAGTGGTCCCATCTTCTACATATAAAGATGTACTGTATCTCGTAGTGGTCCCATCTTCTACATATAAAGATGTACTGTATCTCGCAGTGGTCCCATCTACATATAAAGATGTACTGTATCTCGCAGTGGTCCCATCTACATATAAAGATGTACTGTATCTCGTAGTGGTCCCATCTTCTACATATAAAGATGTACTGTATCTCGTAGTGGTCCCATCTTCTACATATAAAGATGTACTGTATCTCGTAGTGGTCCCATCTTCTACATATAAAGATGTACTGTATCTCGTAGTGGTCCCATCTTCTACATATAAAGATGTACTGTATCTCGCAGTGGTCCCATCTACATATAAAGATGTACTGTATCTCGCAGTGGTCCCATCTACATATAAAGATGTACTGTATCTCGCAGTGGTCCCATCTACATATAAAGATGTACTGTATCTCGCAGTGGTCCCATCTACATATAAAGATGTACTGTATCTCGCAGTGGTCCCATCTACATATAAAGATGTACTGTATCTCGCAGTGGTCCCATCTACATATAAAGATGTACTGTATCTCGCAGTGGTCCCATCTACATATAAAGATGTACTGTATCTCGCAGTGGTCCCATCTACATATAAAGATGTACTGTATCTCGCAGTGGTCCCATCTACATATAAAGATGTACTGTATCTCGCAGTGGTCCCATCTACATATAAAGATGTACTGTATCTCGCAGTGGTCCCATCTACATATAAAGATGTACTGTATCTCGTAGTGGTCCCATCTTCTACATATAAAGATGTACTGTATCTCGTAGTGGTCCCATCTTCTACATATAAAGATGTACTGTATCTCGCAGTGGTCCCATCTACATATAAAGATGTACTGTATCTCGCAGTGGTCCCATCTACATATAAAGATATACTGTATCTCGCAGTGGTCCCATCTACATATAAAGATGTACTGTATCTCGCAGTGGCTCCATTTACATTACAAAGATAAATCTCGCATTGACGTTTACTGTCTCAACAGATTATAACGTTGGAACAAAGGTGCACATGTAAAACCAAAAAATCAGTAACCGGCTGAAATGTATTAAATAATTACCATTAGAGTGCAAAATCTTTTTTCGTATAGCTGTCCTGGAATGCATCAGTTTTAAGGCTTCTAAAATCTTGGTTTTACCAAAGTCTTACGGATAATACTCAAGCCAATGCTACCGCATTACTCCGCTTTTGCATGATTCTCCGCCCTTTTGAAGTGAACAGTGCAAGGAATAGGTTGAAATGTCTGACTGATGCATCTGAAATGTTTGCATTTACGATGGGACGACGTTCGCCAGGTCTTCGACACTGCGGAGCGACTAAGTCGTCAGTAAAGACGAGATTTCTGGCGATGTCCTTCCTCGACTGGCTTGACAGAGCGGCAGAGTGCGCACACGTGGCTGACTGATGTTACTACTTTCAGAAGTAACATCTCACAAAACCACGAATAAACGCATCGCTGGCAAAATGCCTGTGATTCTGCTTGATGAGAAATGGGGCTTATTTAATATCTTGGATTTACTACAAAATTTTATTACATCATCCGCTGAAGATTTTCACAGATTTTGACTTGTTTGCTCGGAATTCGATCCCGCAGTGGGTTAGAGCTGTGACATCACGTCCACCTTAGTCCAGGAAACAGCCGAATAGCAAGGTACCACCAGGACTAGAGCAGCTTAAAGTCAACTTCCATATTTTATTTATGCAGACATCACATACTGAAAACATCGAACAAGCATCCAGAGATGGGGGCTTCTTTGCTACTCGGATACTAGGAGACCATCTTATTTCTATTACCACTACCTTAAAATCATTAAATTGTACTATAAATTAGCAATGATCAAAGTGTTTAACCTTGTATGGACTGTACTGACTTCCTGCTTTTACTCTAACCACTGTCCTATACATTTTATGAACTATTATAAACCCTTAGAACTTTGTATAAACCGCGGCGAATTCTTTTACCTTTCTTATTATACTAAACTTTCTCTGAACAATTAAAATTTTTTAGAACTTTGTATAAACCGCGGCGAATTCTTTTACCTTTCTTATTATACTAAACTTTCTCTGAACAATTAAAATTTTTTAGAACTTGTATAAACCGCGGCGAATTCTTTTACCTTTCTTATTATACTAAACTTTCTCTGAACAATTAAAATTTTTTAGAACTTTGTATAAACCGCGGCGAATTCTTTACCTTTCTTATTATACTAAACTTTCTCTGAACAATTAACTTTTTAGAACTTTGTATAAACCGGCGAATTCTTTTACCTTCTTATTATACTAAACATCTGAACAATTAAAATTTTTTAGAACTTTGTATAAAACGCGGCGAATTCTTTTACCTTTCTTATTATACTAAACTTCTGAACAATTAAAATTTTTTAGAACTTTGTATAAACCGCGGCGAATTCTTTTACCTTTCTTATTATACTAAACTTTCTCTGAACAATTAAAATTTTTTAGAACTTTGTATAAACCGCGGCGAATTCTTTTACCTTTCTTATTATACTAAACTTTCTCTGAACAATTAAAATTTTTTAGAACTTTGTATAAACCGCGGCGAATTCTTTTACCTTTCTTATTATACTAAACTTTCTCTGAACAATTAAAATTTTTTAGAACTTTGTATAAACCGCGGCGAATTCTTTTACCTTTCTTATTATAACTAAACTTTCTCTGAACAATTAAAATTTTTTAGAACTTTGTATAAACCGCGGCGAATTCTTTTACCTTTCTTATTATACTAAACTTTCTCTGAACAATTAAAATTTTTTAGAACTTTGTATAAACCGCAGCGACTTCCTTTTACCTTTCTTATTATACTATACTTTCTATGAACAAATCTAAAATCTTATTTCTCTGTATAAGCTGTGGTGACTCCCTGTCTCCTCCCCCTGATTAGGATCCTACACTATACAAGAGTAATGATTTTTAATAATTCAGTTATACGTGAAAATTTTTACTTAAAAACTTTACAGTTAATACATTATATTGAAACTATTAATGACAAAAATGTCGGTATGTTTTATGTACTGTCCCAGATTTATCACACTGCAATAAATGCAGCTTATATTTAGAAACACTAAGACAGGCGTATCCTCACTGCTCGCTTACCGCTCAGAATATGGCAGACTTCCTGTAGCGCCTGCGTCCTCACTGAGTGTGAACAGGTTTTTATTACGAGTCCAGAGCTAAAATTAACCCTGAAATGTAACCGATAAATCAGCGCTACTGATAGTACCTGGCATCTGCTTCTTTATAGAATCCATCAATACAGAATTATCCCGACTAATTTTTTTTTTTTTTCCTTTAATAGATTATTTTGTAATCTTATTTGCGAATAAATCACAGGCCCACGAATCGTCCGACCATTTTGTATCACCGCGTTAAACTGAATTTCCAGACGGCACCCGAAATAACAAAGCTTCCTCCCCGACATCTTTCGAGTTAAAACATTCGCCGCCCTCTCCCCCAATCCTCCTCCTGTTTTTTTTTTTTTAAAAAAATCGTGATGTCGCGTTGGAAACAGAAATAAAGGGGAAAATTCGTGAACAGCGTTGTAAGGGTTACCTCTAATTTCCTTTTTCTACACTCAGGGCCATTCTGCTATTCTCGGTGCCATCCCTTAAAGCTCTCCAGAAATCTGCCTTCTACAGAGCCTCTGATACCTAACCAGTTTGTCCTTGAACCTTTAGCCCAACTGCTAGTATCCGAATACAGCTGATAATTGCGCCGCCCATGAACTGTCTTTAAAAAAAAAAGAGAGGGAAACAAAACAAACAAAGCATTCTTAATGAAAGTAGAGTTTACCGGACGGACGGTAAAAGGTTTCTTCGTAAAAGTAAAGTTTGTCCGGCTGGAAATGATACAAAATACTGTTGCAATGCCGTGCTTTCGTAGGCATGGTTATGGATAGTTCCGCCTATGGCCGGTACGCGGCGCTCTTCTGACGACGGGGGAACGAACGGTGCCCGGCGAACCGCGAGACAGGCATCGATCGCCAGCGACGACGGAAGGCTCGCATGTGGGATTCTCGATAGGGCGTGACCGCGCTTGTCGAAACATCCTCTCCCCAACCTACCTGCGAAAACCCGAAGGCTGAACCGTCTGTCGAGAGGACGGACGGACACCGGCCGCGGAGCGACAATCGGCGGAATGAATGTCCGACTAGAAGAATTGCGACGCTATTTTAGAGTAAAATTTACAATTTAAATAAGCCGCCCTGTGGAGAGGTCAAGGTCACGCAAGTGCGCGAAATCACCGACTGCGGTGGATGTGCGTGCTACCGGAGAAGGCCGCCCCCCACCCCGATAAATGATTAACGATTTAAGTTTCAATCGGCAATGGTTTGATTATAAATACAGGGGGGGGAGAAGAGGTGTTTTTTTTTGTTGTTTTTATCTGGCACGGGGTCGGATATATATTCCCCTAGTTTTTGTTGTTGTTGTTTTTTCCCCTCCTCCTCCTCCTCCTCTATTGGTATCGCATAAAAAAAAAACAACAACAACAAAAAAAAACCATTCGTTGGCTAGAGTCCAAGTAGCCACGATGAGCCGACAGATCACGCGCTGGAACGCTGCCAGAACCCAACCATTTCCATGACCTTAACTCTCGTGTTAAATAATAGTTTTCTTTAGCAGGATCGTTGTCGTCTGCTGCTAAAATTTATTGCGGTCCTCCTGCCCGTCTGCGAGTTCAAAAGAAAAAGCGACAATTGACAAATCTTTTTTTTTTTTTTTTCAGGGCGCTAAGGAACCCGATGGTGGCGCTGCTGCTGGTGGTGGTGGTGGAAATCGTCGCTGAATTTAAAGTCCGACCGGTCTCTCTCCACCTCGAATTCCTCTTCCACCTTTAATAATTTCTCCAATTTTCGTCCCGAAGCCGCCGTCCGTTTGCATCTTTCTCCCTCTCTCTCTCTTTTTTAAATTCCAGTTCTCCGCCGAGTAAATCGCGCGGGAGGGAGGATGAGGAGGAGGAGGAGGCTGGGCGTCTCCGCTAATCTCCCCTTAATGGCGAGTTTGCGCAGCGCCTACCGCGGTAATCAATTACCCGAGTAATCCCGAAAAGTCGGAATGGGTCAACTGCGAGCTTCAGTCGACTGACTCCGCAGTATACAGGTGATCTTTATTTCAGAAAAATGGCCTTAGTATTATTACGCGCGTCTTCAGAGCCCCCCTGTGGCGACAAATAAATGCCAAGGGAAACAACTGTAATTAGAGCAAAGCCGTTCCAACTGACGAACTGTGAGTTTTCCTCTGGTACTGATATTGTAAGCAATCGAACCCAATTTTTGTTTGTTTTTGTGTACGGTACGTGCGAACAGGGCTGTCAAATAATAATAATAATAATAATAATAAAGTATTATTTGCAGAAAGCAACCACTCCTGTACCCCAACCGGAATTATTCTATCCCGTGTCTCTGATGCTGTCTCGATCATCGTCAGATAGTGATAACGTTAATCGGTGAGTTTTCAACGGGAGTTGCGATAGGGATCCTTCTGCTGCTGGCCTTGAAGAGGTCACGAGACCGGTTTGTTTTTGTGTGTGTACTTGAGTAAATAAAATGAATAACTGACGAGGTCACAGACAACAGACACCCAGCCCAGCGTCTAACCGCCGCCGCTACAAATGTCGAGCTATTTACGCTGTCCCCATCTGTCTAAATTAGCTTCACGCAGTAATAGTAGTAGTAGTGATGATGATGATGAGGATGATGATGATGATAATATTTGGGGACATTTATTGGGCGCGCGAGTCAGTCTGTAAACAGGGGATCACTCTTGGCCGACCACCTCGGTCCAAAAGTAGTCCGGCTGGCTGTTCGTAAGCCAGACTCTCACCGCTCCCCGAGTCTGTTGATTTTACTACACAGGCGGGCAGACAGACTTGGACAAAGAGCAAAAGCAAGGAAGAAACAACCTTTTTTGTCGGGGGGGGCGGGCTGTGTGTGTGTGTGTGGTGTACTGAAGCCAGGTTTGTTTGATTACCGCCGTGTTTATGCGCCCCGGGGGGGTCGAACATGAGGTCCAAGTGTAACCATACCCAACCCTCTGCTATTCTTCTAAAGCGCTTAGCTAATAGGAACGTTGTTTTCCGTTTAGCCGTCGTCAGTTTTCGACGCAGCTCCCCCTCTAAACATGTTTCCCAGGTCGTCACTAAACGTCATCGGGTCGACTCGAGGCCGCCCCCCCTCTCTCTCTCTCTCTCATTCATTGTTTTTATGCCATTGCTCTGTACGGAAGCGACCGCTTGCGGGTCTCTATCTGTTTCATGCCGACCAGAAAACTTCTTCCACGATGCGTTTATCGACGACCGAGTGACGAGCGGAGAGCTTTCGTGGGATGAGGCCTAAATAAAAGCATCTTCGCCACTTAGACTATTCCAGTCTCGCCAGTTTACTCGGACGAAAGAGGAGGAAATGTTTCGGAGCAGGCTTCCGTGATTGCGAAAACTTGAGGCAAAATATATTAATTAGGATCTCGATAAATATGTGAAAACCGGTGACTTTGGGTATTAAAGGAACACTGCTTTCTAACAGTTAAGCAACAAACAAGAAAAATATTTCCAGACTGGTTAGAGTTTTGTTCACCAAATGATTAACAACACAAACTCGTTCTCGTGTAGACCTTTTATTAAAGAGATGCGTAAATTAGAAATAGTAATTTGTAAAGTTCTGGAGAGAAGTAGGCAAGGGGACCAAATCTGGGGACCAAAATAGAGTCTTAAATTAAAGAATGTAAAGGAAAATGAATTAGAGATGGAGAGTAGGGCTTGCAACCTCGACGACGACTTTGCTTGCTGCTTTTAACCCTATCAACTAGAGTAGCGAGCAGTAAAGTCCATTGTCTTACTAGGGGAATTTGAAGTTCTTAGAGGTGGGCCAACACATCTTCCTACTCTATATCAAACATTCTCAATAGGATTTCATTCAGGAGAATTCGCTGCTGGCGGCATATCATCGAGTAAAAGTTTGGTATTTAAGATTCTGATCTATTGCAATGTCCTGTGTGGACGAGTGAATTATCTTCGATTGGGCCTGTGTTTAGTCTGAAACGGGAATCTGAAATCCCATCCTTATACTTCATCGCTGTTAGCTTACCTGTCTGAAACACAAGCAGGTTCAATGAGATATCCGCCAAGGCCATCGCACCTCCATCACCAGAGATCGATCTCTTCCCGTGATGTTTGCGGGCTGGTTGCCTGTCGACGGTTAAATCTGGACTCATCGGTTGAAGAGGACGCGGCTCCAGTCCTGCGGCCATGGCCTCTATCCTACTAGAAACAGCTCCCCATCTTGGAGAATCTGCCAGGCGAGCACGACCTTAGTTTTGAAAAGAAATATCTTAACAAGGTCAAAAACTGGATATGGGCGCGAGCCGGTCTTCGTTACGAAGCTGATTTACGTGTTTTTTTTTTTAAAAATTAGAACCCATTTACATATTTGTGGAAATCTAAAAGAAAAAAAAATTGTAAAAATAATTTACTTGTACATTTTTTGCTTTGTGGTATTTTATCAGTCAGTCGGGACAGTGAACGAAACGAAGACAAATCTTTTTATGCAAAAATGTTGTGGAAATGCCAATACCTTCGTCAGAGGGCGGGGCAATTAAAAAAAAAAACAACAACCAACAACAAGCTGAGAGATTTGGTTCTTCACACCGTGAATTCCACGGTTTTTCCTTTCTTTCGCTGAAGTATGACCTGTCTGTAGAGCTTTGTCATGCCTTTTCTTGTGGTTTCTCTCCCTTCTTCCTTTCTAGGTCAATTGCCATCTCGAGGTATTGTTTGCTATGCTTTCCGACAGTAACTACTTCCCGTCCTGGGTACTGCTCAGCTCATTACAGGCGACCTCTGGTGACAGCTCTCGGATGCTGCCATGGCTTTCGTGTGACCTTTCAGATAGCTTTCTCTTTGGTTTCAGCTGTCAATATAAATTTACGCTTCCTTCGCAATGCATTCATTGCTTCTTGTTCGTAGTTGATGGTGGCTGTACTGTTTTTGTTTTCCTAGTCGGTTTCCCTTGCCTTTTAAACGTCATCGCACACAAACACACACACACTAGTCACGTGTCATAGCAACAGCCATCTCAGTTGTAAACAAACCAAAAATCAAGGTTGCGTTTATCATCTTGCAGTTATTTATTTGTTAGGGGGGAAGAGAAAATATAAAAGAAATACACACCGACATGAAGCTGAAGCTCTAATAGGCAGCGTTAAAGTAGTTCAGAGGAGAAAGTTTGCAGATATAGGGAATCAATGGGGCTTTTTTTGGCACTGCGACTTAAAAACAGCTGTTTGCAATGTAAGTCCGTACATCTGGCTGTTCCTCTCGCACCTATCCGTGGCAACGTATTTTCCACTGTCTCCTCGAGAAATGCGAAATGTTTTATAGGCAGCAAAACATCTGCGGGTCCGGAAGGAATCAAGATGAAGACGTAACGGTGGAAGGACACAACGTCGTCGGCTCCTTATCTCTGAAGAACGCGACGAGCTACCGGAACGTGCTCGGCGCGAGCACTCGAATACACGGGAACCACGTGGTTCAGACCACTCGGTTCGGTACGCGAGCGCCGCTCGACCGCACAACAGATGGCTGCTCTCGCCCCTTTCTGGCCCGCTTACGTTACCACTAAAGCGTCTTCTTCTTCCATGCTTCAAGGCACCGCTCCGAACTAATTTCTCCCTCGGGTCTGTCATCTGGTCCCTTATCCCAAACATCGACGCGCTGTGGCTGCAGCCGCTGGGTAGCCCTTCTACGCTTTGTTTTCAGTAAAGCAATAGCTGGTTCGACCAAACCCAACCCCCAACACGCACACACACACACACACACACACACACGTTTTGCTTACGTCACGTCTCTGACGTGTCGTTTCGCGCGCACGTAATTTGGACAGAAGCTGAGTGAATTTGGTAATGATTGTTAGAAATGTGCGGTTTATTCACCGATGAGGAAGATAGAACAATTAAGTAACGAAACAGTATCTATGGCGACTGCTTGTCGACAAAGATGAAGCCAGGACGGGGTTTACGAATGGGAACGTCAAATAATTCCTAGCCAAAACAGGGGCTAATCGCTGAGGTCCCGCAGAGCTTGGCTGGAGTGGGCAAAAAACAACTTATCCTTGAACCAAACGTTAATAAAACCAATTTTTTAAAGAAATAATAATAATAATAATAATCACTGGCAAAACAGTACAAAAGGCGCCCAACCCTTTTTATACCTCCGAACTGGATTTTTGGCCTGACTTGGGAAGTTAGCGTAGCATTTTTGGTGAGAACTATTTCTGGAGATAACTTTAGATCGATAGCCGGACCAGGCACCGCTTGACTGTGTCGCTGATGGACATTTGTCAGCGCCGGACAAACAACTGACTGACCACAACTGCTTAGTGTACGAAATAAAATTGAGACCTGTCGAGATACACATATTTAGAGTTAACGGAAGTCATCGGTGAGCCACCTGGGAATTTAACTTGGTAGATAGGTACCGTGATGCAGTCAAACAAGATGGTTTTGTTGTTTTATTTCAGATTAAAGAATAGGATTTACATAGTAAGTTGAATGAACGTCTTTTAATCATCATAAACGAAAACACAGAAGTTTAATTTTGCTGCTACCAATAGTTTTCTTTAGAATTTCACACTAAACGGAGATTGCGTCATTATATACAAGTATCTATTATCTGAGATGATCAAGCAACATTGAGATCGCCTATAGAATAAATGCAAAGAATGTAAAGTACAAAACCCAGTAAACAGCTGACTGCTGACCACGATTCCTCTGCAACAGTCAGCACCTTGACTTCTACTCCCAAGAGGCGGTTGAGACTGGTTGAAGTGATTGGCCGAGTACCAGCTTGGAGACCCTCAGGCGAGTTGAATGGGCCGAAAAATGTCAGAACTAGATCTTGGAGCCGATGGTGCAAAGTCACGTGATCGAACGTGAGCCGGGCTGAAGTATTTCGCTGTGAGAAACTATAGCGGGGGTAGAAGAAATGTCTGAGATTTCCCCTACAATTAAGCATGGTGGCGGAAATAAGAAAGAATGAGAGGTTGCTTTGGTCTGATGACCTGGTAAGAATTTATGAGATTCTAATCAATCAGACAGATCACAATATTCTGCAGTGCCATGTAATTCCATCAGGACAACGTTTGATAGGCGATGGGTTTATATTGCAACAAGATAACCATCTAAGAAGCACTGCAAAGCTAGGTACACTATACCTCTCTAGAAAAGAATAGGAAGGGGCTTCTTCAAACCGAGGTTGGGCCCCTTCAATCTCTAGATCTGAACCCCCACTGAATTTGTGGAATAGTCAAAGGGAAACGGTCAAGCCAATGCCATTATTCAGATATGAAACTAGCTGTAGGGGCAATGAGTAGTTACTTACAAGGCAATATTTTGAAAAGTTACTGAAGAAAAAGAAAAAAAAAGGGTCAGTAACGTCTCTATAACCGCCATAAGAACATCTTGGAGAGGAGTCCCGGCATCAGCTAGTAAGCTGCCATGAATTCTGAACGCTCACATCAGTATTTGCTCTTATTTATAATAACGTTGTGAGTTCTCGAGAAAAAGGGGAGAGAAGGGGGGTGATTCCTCCATTTATTATGTAATTGCTTTTTAGTTCGATTTTCTTGTTAGTTTCATTTATAATTCCTTTTGTTGTTTTTTCATCAAGATAAAATAAACTTTTGTTTCGCTTAGTTTCCTCAGCCTTGTGTTGGACAGACTTCCAATTGTCGCCTCTCTTCGCCCGGTCGTGGGCGTCTGCCAATGCTGTGCTCTGCTATTGTTTCTTTATATACTATTTTACAAGATGCAAGTTATTTTTTTGTTGCAAGTAAGACTTTTAATTTACCGTTTCTCTCTTTATTTTCGCAATTTCGAAAATAGCCGCGATTCGGTCCTGCGGTGTCCGGGGTCGCAAAGTTCTCGAAGCGGAAACTGCTACCACTTGTACGAATTCTGAGCATGGAATTCTGGGAAATGCGGGAAGTTTGAGAGCTAACGATAAAATTCATGGTAGAAGAACGGCTGCGGTCAGGAATTATGAATAAAGGCAAAAATGCCATTGAATTGTCTGGATTGGGAAGTTTGCGTTTGAGAGCAGACTAAAGTCGGAAAAAATTGTCCGAAACAGGTATCCGGGCGCGATGCTTCCTCTCTGACGCTGACCTACCTTTAGGAGACGGAAGCCATTTGTAAGCATGGAGGTGGCGTGGCACACTGCCTCGTGACCCGCATATTACCGCTAAAAGACTCGTGGAACTGAGGTTTCTCCTTCTTTAATCGTCTTCAGGCGAGTCCGCGGTGACCACACGAACCGCCTCACACTTCTCCTCGGCTGGTATCTGAACCACGGCAGGCCGTTTTGTAACAGCCTATATTCCGTCAGATTCCTCGGGGACGGATAAGGAGACTCAGGAGAAATGTCTCTGTCTGTTTTCGGAGTAAAAGCCAAAAAAAAAAAAAGTAAAGCGGAGGAGCTGACAGCTTTTTGCGAGAAGTATTTGATTGATATATTTTTTTAAAAAATACATAGAATAAACATTTTAATGTTTCAGATAATTCCAGCCGAAGTTGCGTTTCTCCGAACAAGGAAACCCAGACCTGCCTACTTTGCAAATATTTTAACTCGCCATATCAGGTTTTCATTAAAATGGCGACGGCCTGGCATCTGCAGGGAAGGAACATGTACGGCGCTTATGGAGCGGGAATTCTGGGTAAGACGCTACCACCTTTACGGAATGAATAAAGGTAAAGTAGAGCCGTACGCGCGCGCACAGATACGACGTCGCTTACTTAAAACCAACGAATGCGCTACTCTCCGGGTACATTCATCGCTCGTTCGCAATTCTTTCTCTCCTGATACCAAACAACGACTTGGCGAGCGGCCCCTGCCACCGATATCCGGCAGAAGGATTCAAATGGAAAAACGTCTTTCAGCGTTGACGCGTCACCGACCACCACGTGATCCCCCCCGTTGGTTATGGTTAGTTTCTTCTTTCTGAAGTACTTGTTTATCGATTAGTTTCTTCTTTCTGAAGTACTTGGTTATCGATTAGTTTCTTCTTTCTGAAGTACTTGGTTATCGATTAGTTTCTTCTTTCTGAAGTACAGATGAAGCAGTTTTTGGGTCCCTCTTCAATAGCCAAATGGTTCGATGCACTATCTACAGACGTTTGGGAGGCAGCCGTATTGGTTTGAGGCATCAACAGCATTTTAAAATACACTGGTTTCCAAAAATCTGAGCAGAGAAAAAAATTAAATACATTTGCAAAACTGCTGCTTTTATTCGGCTAATGATCAACGTAAACTCCTCTTCTTTTGACGCAGCTTGTGAGGGTGTAAAAGGAAACGAGAAACGGGAAGGAATTCTGACGAAAAGTGTAAAGAAAAATGAATTCAAAGTCAATAGTGGGTGGTGGGTGTGTTACTCTCTCCGACGCTAACACATGAATCCACCTTCAGTTTTCCAGTTGGGCTTTTTCCGCGAATGTTATGCATACTCCATCCAATTAACATATTTCATATTCTAACTTCCCCAGCAGAATTTAAAAAAAAAAATCTAAGTAAATTTATAATTAGTTAATGATGGACTATCACCGCCGTCAATGGGTTACAATCTCCGTCAGACCAAGCCTTCCGTATAATACCTCACTTCCGGTCCATAGAACAAGTTATAAAAAAAAACCAAGCACATTTCCTGTAATGTTATGCTGTTTATCTTTAGTTTGTATTGGGTGAATGCTGTAAGCAATACGCAGGTGATAACAGTATTTATCTTCCTTATTAATAGGACTAGTCTTTACAGAGGTTGAGCAAGCAGGCACAGAATTCTAAAAGTCTTTTCATTAATTTAACCTCGATTCTAAAACATTGACATTAAATATCCCTAAAATTAGCAAGCAACAGTAAGCCGCACATGCGTATGTCTCGTTTAATTAGAAACTAAACTTTGACGGATACTTTAACTCTGCCTCTAAACTAATCGTAAACTTGAAAGACGCAGCTTCTACTTTCTTCTTCTTAGCGTTCGCTGACAGCTTCTACTTTTAAACATTTGTTTCTTGAAGGAATGGTCCATGGTTTTGCCGTTCTCCCCTTCTCTAGCTATTTTAAGATTTGCTATTTATGAAAAGAAAGCTTAAGAATTATTTCTTATCAGAAGAAGGAAGAAAGAAAAAAAAAACAGAATTTAAAATTCTGAAACATCAGTCGTTCCGTTGTTTCGAATTTTACTCTCACGAGGTTTTCCCGCTGTCGTATTTGCCTGTGAACTCAGCAGAGAGCCATTAGAACACAAAAACTACATCCTGCGTCCTTACATTCAAAGAATTTAGTCTCCTACTTCCCCCTTATCAGCGTTTCTGTTGATCTTATCCTGATTCTCTTGTGTGCTATGATGCTAATTTTGGGAATTGTTTTAAAACTTTCGATTTCCATATTTAGTAAATAAAAATAATTGGTTTGCCTTGGGAGGGGGGCGCGCGCGTGAGGTCTGATCTCCAGTCACGTGGCCTGCCATTCACAGAACGGATGGAGTACAGCCGTGGCCATTTTGCAATATCCGGTGACCGACCGACCGCCAAACACTGCCACTTAACCGAGAATCTTCTCGCTGGACATACCTTATCCGCTCCCACTCACTGCGGTATCCTTTCCGTTATTGAGGCGTCCATCCGTCCGTCCGCTGCATTCGGGATGCACGAGGTGGGAGCACATTCCTAAAGCCATTAGCTAGAGGACGTGTCAACTAAGACGACCTCTCCCTAAATCTTGCAGCAATACAAAATGGCGTCGGTGAGCGGAAGTCGTAATGGCGGCCTCTCGTTAACTATCAGCCGTCCATCCGCCCGCGCCGTGCAGAGGTGTGGGAGTCGATAAGGATCTGCTGGCGGGAAAGCTCTCGAGGACTATTTCCGCATTAGTAGAGTGTTGCTGGTGTAAATAATTGTAAAAGGTCGGTTAGAACTAAAAGCCTTTCCTCAAGCTGTCTAACGCCGAGTCTCTGTGGAAAATGTTTAAGGTTTTGTGTGCTGCTGTTGTGGTTGTGTTGTTTTAGAACGGCGCTGGAATAAGCAACCTGACAGACGTCTGCGTTTCCACGTAGCTAGTATCCCTGTTTTCCCCACCATCCGTCTGGAAACTAGAGGAAGAAAAGGTAGGAAGTGACCGGTGCTCTATTAAAGCGTAAATCATATAATTGACGGCGGATTGTGTACATTGGAAGATTTTAGTGCGCAAACATAGTAGATTATCGAGTAAAGGTAATAATTCATAAGCCGGTAGGGTTCAGGAGTCAGGGTCCTATCAAGTTTTCTTTTCTTCTTGGCTTCAAGTCCGTTTCAAAATTCTAAAAGGATCAAATACTACTAAATACAATTCAGACATCATTAAGTGAACAATATCTGAGGTCGGGTATTATGCTTAAAGTAGACATTTTAATTCAAATTACAAGTTCGTTTGTTTCAGATGAAAGAATAAATTATGCACAAACCTTATATTGTGTTAAATTGCAGGGATAGTTACTAAGATGACCCTTCGCCAGAAGAGAGAGAAGAGAGAGGGAGGAGGGAGAGAGAGAGAGAGGAGAGGAGAGATAGGAGGAGAGAAGAAGAGAGGAAAGAGAAGATGAAGGAGAAAGAGAGAGAGAGAGAGATGGCGGGAGAGAGAGAGGCGAGAGAGAGAGAGAGGGAGAGAGAGAGAGAGAGAGGGATGGAGGGAGAGAGATGGTGAGATGGTGAAGAGAGAGAGAGAGAAAGGGAGGGAGGGAGGGAGAGAGGATGGTGAGAGAGAGAGAAGAGAGAGAGAGAGGGATGGAGGGAGAGAGATGGTGAGAGAGAGAGAGGAGGAGGGAGAGAGAGGAGAGATGGGGAGAGAGGAGAGATGGTGAGAGAGAGAGAGAGAGATGACGTCAGTGCAGAGAGAGAGAGAGAGATGATTAATCCGGGTCTTGAACTGCTGAAGACTGTAGGTGGAAGAAAAGACAGAAGACAACGGTTGATTTCAGAAGTTCATCAGTACGACGCAAGAAAAAGGGAACGTATGAATGCTAGTACTGAATCTCTGAAGGGACACGCAACAAGGATGACTATCAGGGGCCAGGCGAGTGGAACGAGCCTGACTCATGGGTGAAGAAACCGCAGCTGGCAGCTCTGCAGAGCAAAAATTAAAGATAAAGATGCAACCGTTCTGTGGTGAGCCAGGGGCTGGCTGAAGACCACCAGTAGCAGAGCTATCTTCTTCCGCCAGCCGAACAGCCTTGGATTGAATTTGATCAAGGATACCAAGAAGAGATGAAGGATCACAGCTCGAATAGTGGGAGCAATACTCCACTAGAAAGAAAAAAAAAAGCCTGGGTTTGTAAAGGGCAAAAAGCTGAGAGAGATGGCCAAGTACTAACCCCGGCCCCAAATAGAAACCCTCATTTGTTGGAAGCCTCTCTTGCTATAGTTACGATGGGGAGCTTTCAGGAGAGAGTAATGTTAACGTCAACTCCTAAAATATTGATAGAATAAATCTGATAAATTGTTGTGCCAGACCTGGAAAGTTGGGGAATTGGTTTTAGAATGATTAACTTAAACAAGATTGTCTGAATCCAATTTCATGATCGGAGTTAATCGCGTTAGCAGTTGAAATACGTATAGCAGCAATGGATTGGTATGGAACGGGTTGAGATTTGAAGCAAAACGCGATACGGAGAATGGGATTGTCGGAGAAAAGGAATGGCTAGAACTTCTGGAGACAAGCTAAAGATCATTAGTGAACAGAAGGAATAGAATAGGCGAGATAGTGCGATAATAGGACTAGGCGAAGGCGCACCTGGGTCAGATTGTAAGCTATGATAAAAGACCGACATTTCGAATGCAAATTTCCAGAGATGCAGTCAAAGGAACGCGAGAGCAGAACCACGAGCTCAACAGGTTCAAATTAAAACCAAAATCACGAGGGAAACGTTAAGCTACACCAAAGGGAGACACGCTTATTTTCTAAGGAAGGACGAGCCGCTGTTTCCTGGACTCGAGAACAGAGAATCGGCGAATCTACGGTTGCTGGACTTAACGAAGGAGCTGCTGCAGCTAAATCACTTTTAAGAAAAGAAGGCAACAAGAGCAATCGACAACTTAGAAATGTACCAAAACAGAGCGCAGTCCTACTACGTCTCACATGCTTTCGAATGACGTAATGTCTGGGTATTGGAACAATTTGGAACAAGCGGTTATAGAGAGATTGGTTAAACCAACGCCTCGCAGAATCGATGCTGTTCCGAAGGCAACTGACCTTGGGTTTTCAGTTTATATGTCTCGAAATAGATGTTCCCTAATTTCTGCGCTATATTACTGCCGGATTAGATTCTCATCCCTGTTCACCAACTCAGTTCACAAAAATTTGAACAAACTCAGATTTTTGGGGGGATCCTATATTCTAATATCGCTAGGCGTGTTCTCTGTTCGTTCTTTCCCCATCACACGTGTATTTGCTGCTTAAATACAGGCTAAATATATAAAAATAAAAAAAATTTCTGATCGCCCGTATAAGAAAGTTCTGGGAATAGTAAAAGATACACGAACACAGAATAAAAAGATCCCTCCTCCTCTAGACTCCGAATTCGAGCAAGCAGAATAGTCTCTCTCGAGTCTCTCTCTCTCTCTCTCTCACTCTCCCCTCCACCCTCTCTCTCAGCATCTCTCTCTCTCTCTCTCTCTCTCCCTCTCCCTCTCTCTCTCTCCTCTCCCTCTCCCTCTCGAGCAGCATTTTCAGAGATCATTCAACATTCTTCTAGATCTCTCCCCCTCTCCCTCGAATTTCTCTCTCTCATTCACCATCTCTCTCTCTCTCCTCTGCCTTCTCGCTCAGCTAGCTCTCTCCCTCTCTCTCAGCATCCTCTCTCCATTCACCATCTCTCTTCTCTCGTCTCTCTCCCTCCCTCTCTCTCAGCATCTCTCTCTCATTCCCCATCCCTCTCTCTCTCTCTCTCTCTCTCTCTGCGCGAGGGTGTGGCAGGGTTAAGTAAAAGAGGGATAAAACGCGGCGAGTAATGGCAGACATATTATGCGAACTGGAGCGCAAGACAAAAGTTGCACGGAAGTAACTCAAGAAACGCCTTGGCACAAATGTCCGGTCTTTTTCAAAAAATACTGATTACCAGAATTTTCTCTTATTACGATCCCCCCCTTTTAAAAGCACTAACGGTTAATATACTGCATACAAAGACCTAGAGTTGGATTAAGGTACACGAAAGTCCTGAACAACAAATGTTCTGTTTATACACGGACAGAAACAAACGCGTACTATAGAAAGATGATGGTAGACGTATCACGTGCTTGTTTGTCCCATTCCAGCGGAAGACGATAAGATTAATCGCAGTTCTACTCGGTCAGCTCAGAAATGCGATTTAAAGGAAGAATAAAATCTATAGAAGCATCGAGCAAATGTTACCAGGGTTTTTCTTATTTCAGCTCTCATAAGCTGTTGGAGTTAACCCGATGAACTGAGATGAGGGCGCCATTTATAATCACCAGTTCACATTACCCGACAAAAGTTAACGCGTCCGTTATCTGCCGATTAACAAAATTGAATCCTCTTATAATTTCAAGTCATTTTTTTTTTTTTTTTGTAATAAAAGTTTGAAAAAGTGGAGTTGAGTTCGTCTCTCGCGGTTCCGGGGAATCAATCGACAGGCTTGTCGGGTTTGCATCAGTTCACCTGAAAAAAGGTTAAAATTAGATGATGGTGCGATAGAAAGACAGTTCCATGGCTTACAGCAACGTCCTCTACCGGAGTACAGTAAACTAATAGACGGAAAGACGTGTAACACACACGTGACAACATTGCAGGTACTAGAGAGGGGAGGATGAATACATTCATCATTAAGTATCAGTGAGAAATACGGCGATAACCAATAAAGAAGGGGTTCCGATTTAACATGGCATTCGTTTTTTAAAAATATTTTAATGAAAAAAATTGCATTATTAAACTCTTCTGCTTTTGTCGTTGTCGCGAGGAAGGGTTAGCGTAAATCTGCTGAGATGGAGAGAGAGGGTGGAGATGGAGAGATGGAGACAAGACAGAGGATGGAGTTGAAGAGAGAGACAGAGAGAGGGTGAAGATGAGGAGAGAAACAGAGAGAGGCTGGAGATGGAGATGGAGAGAGAGAGGGTGGAGATGGAGAGATGGAGACAAGACAGAGGGTGGAGTTGGAGAGACAGAGAGGGTGGAGATGGAGAGAGAGAGAGGGTGAAGATAAGTTGAGAGACAGAGAGAGGGTGGAGATGGAGAGAGAGAGGGTGAAGATGAGGAGAGAAACAGAGAGGCTGGAGATGGAGAGAGAGAGAGAGAGGGGGGTGGAGATGGAGAGATAAGACAAGACAGAGGGTGGAGTTGGAGAGAGAAAGATGGAAAAGGAGGGTGGAGAGACAGAGAGGGTGGAGATGGAGAGAGAGAGGGTGAAGATAAGTTGAGAGACAGAGAGAGGGTGGAGATGGAGAGATGGAGATAAGGCAGAAGGTGGAGTTGGAGAGAGAGAGAGAGAGAGAGAGAGAGAGAGAGAGATGGAAAGGGAGGTTGACAGACACAGGAGGAGGAGATGGAGAGAGAGAGAGAGTTGTCGATAATTTAGGTTATTGTACGACACACTTATGTCCCAGTAATCTAATTATTTCATGGGCGGACAACTCTTCACCAATCATGTGGGTTAAAGCTAAAGGAAATGCTTTTCCGATACTTTCCATCCCTTTCCGCATCTCAACCGTCAATTTACTTTTGAAGATAATTGCAGAAACCTCTGAAGAATTCGGTTTTCGAGATATGGAATTCTATACTTTGTTGTACTTTAGCCACCATGTCTTGAAAATAATAAACGAAACGGCTTCCGATATATGATAGGAAGCTTTCTAATTCAAATTTAATTTGTAATGATCAGGACGTTTCGTTTTTTAAATCCAATCAAAGAAGTCAACAAAATTCGGCAGCAGAATTCTTCACTGCCATTTGTTTACACTACCGGTGTGTGTGATGTGTGTGTGCTTAAAGTTTCTGGTGGAGAAACTAACTGATTGTTCTCGCAGCCCCACCAAAGCCGTCGCCCAAGCAGCGAGCGACTCCAGCGGGGAGGGAGTTGCACCGCCGGCAGACTGACACGGACCCTGGTTTTGGGAGCGGCACAGCGAGTCCATTGTGCTCGCCGATGGAGGTTATCTGGTCGGTTGGCCAGCCAAACAGAGAAACGAAGCCAGTAAGATCCGCCGGCTACTGCGCAGAATTGGATGAATCAGAAGTAAACGCTGTCGAGAGAGGGAGAAGAGAGAGAGATGGAGAGATGACGTCAGTACAGAGAGAGAGATGGAGAGATGACGTCAGTACAGAGAGAGAGATGGAGAGATGACGTCAGTACAGAGAGAGAGAGGCCTTGTGGGGGAGCCAGCTGTCAGCTGACCCTACAGCCGGACGCCCTCTTACGTCATGCCGCTGAAACTACGTAGTTAGGCTCTGCGCGTGCTTCTCGGCGCCACCCACGAGTCCTTTGTCCGCCCCCCCTCCCTTGCAACACGAGCCAAGTAAAAGTATACTGAAAGTAACGGGGCGCTTAAGAAAACACTATCGAACTGCTATCGTTTTTTGCACTGTAGCTCCCGACAGTTTTAGACAAAACAGAAAGGTATTTTATGAACACCTTCATTAAAGGTTCGTGTGGAAATATTCGGTTGTTCGCACCCATCCATCGCCGATGTTAGAAATCTGTCCCAGCATAAAATATATTAGTCTCTGGCTCATGCAAAAGCCAAGTCATACACGGGTAAGAATATACATATATAATGAAGGTCGCACGGTGTGTCATTAACCGGGTGATTGACAGCAGTCATCTAATTCACATCTATGTTTATACTAGATGGAACCTGATGTTTGTGTGCACCCCCCCCCCCCCCCATGGAGATCACCGAACAATTTCTCTATTTTCTATGTGATGTCGGATCGCCGTTTCTCTTCGTTGATTCCTTCAGTTTCTTAGCAAATCTTCTCTGCACGTTCTTCGCCATCTCTGTTGCCAGAAAACCTCGTGCATCTATTTACCAAGTATGTCTAGCACCGGAACCGGATCCTGTTTCTGTTGAGACCGTGGTTTACGCAAACGTGTATTTAGAATATCGTCAGGGTTTTCTCTCTCTCTCCTCTCTCTCTCTCTCTCTCTCTCCATCTCTCTCCTCTCTCTCTCCTCTCTCTCTCACCCTCTCTCCCCATCTCTCTGTACTGACGTCTCTCTCTCTCTCTCTCTTCTCTCTCTCTACTCTCTCGCTCTCCTCTCTCTCTCTCTCTCTCTCTCTCTCTCTCCCCTCTCTCTCCTCGTCCGCTCTCCTCTTCTCCCTCCGCTCCGAAAAGATTTGGTGGTAGTACTCTGCTTCGTCTCTCTCTCTCCTTTAGTAATAGCTACTCATTAGCATAATCGCCATTCTTTGCCAGTAGTGGCGGCGCTTTTGTATTAGGCTTCCCTGCAATGCTAGTAGAGTCAACCTGCTATTGGTCACTTGGGCTTGGATCTAGGGCATTCGCCAAGGTCCTGCGGCTGCTAGTCATCTGCAGATCGCTCACTTATCTACACCATCAGTCGGATTTTGGCTGCATAGGTGATGCGTTTCCCGACAATGCATGGCCGTGTTTACTGGGGGGGGTTTCCGCTTTCGACATCTGTACTCTGCTGCACAGTGCAATGTCACCTTCGTCTGGCATCTTACGCGCAACCGCTAACATCTTTCATAGGTATTTGGAAGCAGCGGGAATTTACGATTGGCTGAACGTTTGGCGCCGTAGTAGAACATCGTCGATCTCTTAGGCAGAACCAAGTTTCTTGGTGCAGAAATGATGCATAAGCCCGCACTTACCTCCCCTGCTCATAGATTTCTGTCTGTCTTTTATTGACTGTAGGTCTCTAGTCAGGGTGGAGCAGATGTTGTTCAAAGTTGGTCCCGGGTGTCGATGCCAGCGTCGAATTCCCCAGGCTAACTTTTACCTGTCCCGCGCACTTACTCACAGAGGCGGCAGGGAGTTAACTGTACGGGTTTCCGGCTGCATCTTTGACCAGTAATTGTTGGTGACGTCGACCACTCGGTGAATTCCGCCTAGTTCGCGATCTCCATTCCTTCCTGCAAGTGCGTTCGCGTGGTTCGGAAAGATTTGCACCAATCGCCTAAGTGGCAACACCGGTGACAAAGGCGTGTGCCGCCTTCTCTGTCACACCGGTAACTCTCCGGTTGGGGCATTTTACCGTTTATTGCCAGTGCCGCTCGCGGTGGAGGTGGGGGCACGGCAACTCTTCCGTCACTCTGAACGTTATGGCAGGAATTCCTCCCCCCCCCGCCCCTCGGGTTCCAAGCTCCTTCCTCGGAATCTCGCTTCTTGGCGGACCGTTTTCATCGTCAATTACGGGCGCGTCTAGTCTGAATATCGATTCGATAAAGAGAGAGATGATGATGATGATGATGAGAGAGAGAGAAAGGAGAGAGAGAGAGATGAAGAGAGAGAGAGATGGTGAGAGAGCTGGAGATGAAGAGAGAGAGAGAGAAGAGAGAGAGAGAGAGAGAGATGGAGAGAGGAGAGAGAGAGAGAGAGAGAGAGAAAATCAAATAGGTAGGTGTCTCAGTTGCGCAAACAATGCCCATCGATGGGATGTGGTGAGGCGGACGCCAGCACCCACGGCTCTCCCGCTCGACGTCAGCGGGGATTCCAACCGACCGTCGTTGAATTCTGACGCTCCGACTTTTGGTTCTTCACGCGGAGGCCGGAAACAGTATGGCGTCTCTGCCCTCTGATGAGACGGTCTCGATACCCTATCGGCTGAAGTTGCCTTTTCTGTTTTTTTCCGTTCTGGACCCGCGGAGATTTGGCCTCGCTTCTCGACGCCGTGGTCTGTCTGACCGACGAACGGTCGGCCGCCGCCCTTCCCTGTCCGCCTTATCTCTCCGCGAACACCGTCTCCGCTTAAGCTCTCTCATGTCCCCAAAGCTGTCTGAGAGGTGATACGCTGTCGTTAACATCCAGTTGTCTTTTTCGAGACGCACCAGCATCCGATAAGCGCCCGGCCGACGGATGCTAACGCGTATCGTCTATGCAGTGACTGTCTCTGTTTCCCTGTCCCCTCCCCGCCCCCGCCGTTGGCGCTTTTGCTGTCCGCGACATCTTCGGCTATTAGTCGCTAGTTCGAAGTTCCGTTGCCATGGTGTTGTTGTGCGCTCGTATCTCCCGCAGGCGCCTCGAGCGAGTTTTCGCATTCGATTCCAGCTTCCGCCGATGGAACACTCACTCAAGCCATCGCGGGAGCCGACTCTGGCATTTAAAACCCGTTCGTTCGGCCGTCTTCTCGGCGGAAACTCCCCCCCCCCGCCGTTTGTGACTAGCCCCACCTCCCGTTATCCACAGATGCAAGCTGTCCCCTTACTCCGATGACACCGTTTTAGCCGCATTTTCACTTCTTGTTGGTTTTTTTTTTAATTTGCGTACGAACTGCGCGTTCTGAGCCCCCTATTTAAGCGACCGGGCGTCACGCCTCGCATTCCATTGGCCCTGCCAGCCATTAACAACCAAAAAAAGGAGACAGAAAGCCCCCCTTTTTTTCCGTCTTATCCCTGTTTTCGAACGCTCGTTGAAGTTGTCTCCCCCGAGAAAACCGCTTACGGCTCCCGTTCGTAGATCAAACAAAGGGGACTTGGCGTCATGTCCAAGAGAGAAAGCCAGCTCGTCATGGTTTCCGTGAGACAAGTATGTTAAATGGAATGTATATATATATATACACACAGACGGACACACACACAGACACTGACGCACACACAGATGCACACACAGACACACACTCACACACACAGACACAGAGTCACAGACACAGACACCACACTCACAGACACCACACACACAGACGCACACTCACACATACACAGACACAGAGTCACAGACGCAGACGCACAACAGACACACACACAGACACACACAGACACACACAGAGACACACCAGACGCACACTCACACACAGAGACGACAGACAGACGCACACTCACATACACACATAGAGTCACAGACACAGACACACACACAGACGCACACTCACACACACAGACACACAGAGACACACACAAGACGCACACTCACACATACACAAACACACAGAGTCACAGACAGACGCACAACAGACACACACAGACACACACAGAGATGCATACTCACACACACACAGACACACAGACGCACACTCACACACACAGACACACACAGAGACACACACAGATACATACAGAGTCACAAGACACAGAGACACACAGACGCACACTCACACACACAGAGACACACACACAGACGCACACTCACACATACACAGACACAAGTCACAGACAGACGCACAACAGACACACACAGACACAGACACATACTCCACACACACACACACAGACACACAGACACACACTCACAGACACTACACACAGACGCAACAGAGACACACACAGACACAGACACACACAGACACACACAGAGACACACACACAGACACACAGAGTCACAGACACAGACACACACAGACACACACAGACACAGCACACACAGACGCACACTCACACACACAGACACAGACACATACACACACAGAACACACACACAGAACACACAGACACACACACATAGACACAGACACACAGACGCACACAGAGACACACACAGACACACACAGAGACACACACACAGACGCACACTCACACACACAGACACACACAGAGAGACACAGAGTCACAGACACAGACACACACAGACATACATAATGGCAACAGTAACGAAGAAAGATCGAAGCTACACAATAATTCCGCTCCCACTTTTGTTTCCTAACACGTTTCATTTTTCTAGTTGACCGCCCCTAACCCTGCGCGCTCCATTATAATCCCCAAATGTTCCTTTCTTCAAATTGTAATTTAAAAAAAAATAGATATATTTATTTCTTTTTATGTGACAACTTCATCCAAGGAAAATATGCAATTTGTAAACTCTTTTGTTATCGTTTCAGACTTGTTTTTTTTTTTTTTTCATTTCTTTACCCGCCGCCAGGTTTTGTTTGTTTCTCCCACCTCCTTTTAAGCTCCCGCGGGGTAGAAAAACTTGTCGTTGATCGAGAAAAACAAATACATTTAGCATTTCTGACCAGAGGGGGGGTATGTGATAAAGGGAATTTCCGGTGTTCTTCAGCATATTGTGAAAAAAAATAAAAAGAACATTAAATTTTTTTATTTTAATAAGGCTATTAAAACAAATATATATATCATCATAAGTATTTTACAATGAAGATGCCGGTCATGAAGTTTAATGCCGATATCGAGAGTAATCCCGCCTGGTACGGATGTCGGCCGGGTCTTTGATATTCCTCTCTCACTCCTCGTTTGAAGACTGGACCGGTTTAGCAATATCCTGATCACGAGGATGTCGGCGCCTCACGCTATTCCCTGTTTTGGTGCAAAATGGACTCCATTAGGTTCGAATCCGGGTTTATTACAGGTTACAGGCTAAGCAAACAGATATTGCACCACTGTGATTGGTTGGCGAGTTGGGCGATCATCCAAATTGGGAGCAACGTCTTGGTGATGTTTGGGGTTCCAAACGTATCTTCGAAGCATGAAAGATCCGCCATCATAAGGAACAGTCGCAGCGATGTTTAAGTGTAGCCAAACTCTTATATGATCATCGACATAGCTCAAGAGAAAAATATTTGTTTAAGACCACTGCAATGTTCTGAGTCCATCTGACAACTGCAGACGGTGCCTCCTGATCACCGTTCTGGTTGAGCACCAAATTTTGGTTCCCTAGAATTTCATAGATCAGCGCGTAGCAAAAAGATTTTATGATGCATTTTATGAGGCGTCCTCTGTATGAGTCGTTTTACGGGAGCGGGGACGTCTACTATGGGATCCATCGACAGCATTTACAGGGACCTCCACAATCAGATCTATTGAAGACCCTTACAGGAACGTCCACTGTCAGCTCTATCGACAACGTTTACGGGGACGTCCACTATCAGCTCTATCGAAGTCACTTATGGGGACGTTCACTATCAGCTCTATCGAAGTCACTTATGGGGACGTTCACTATCAGCTCTATCGAAGACCCTTACAGGAACGTCCACTGTCAGCTGTATCAACAACGTTTACAAGGACTTCCACTATCAGCTCTATCGAAGTCACTTATGGGGACGTTCACTATCAGCTCTATCGAAGACACTTATGGGGACGTTCGCTACGAGCTGTATCGACAACGTTTACGGGGACGTCCACTATCAGCTCTATCGAAGACCCTTACAGGAACGTCCACTGTCAGCTGTATCAACAACGTTTACAAGGACTTCCACTATCAGCTCTATCGAAGTCACTTATGGGGACGTTCACTATCAGCTCTATCGAAGACACTTATGAGGACGTTCGCTACGAGCTGTATCGACAACGTTTACGGGGACGTCCACTATCAGCTCTATCGAAGACCCTTACAGGAACGTCCACTGTCAGCTGTATCAACAACGTTTACAAGGACTTCCACTATCAGCTCTATCGAAGTCACTTATGGGGACGTTCACTATCAGCTCTATCGAAGACACTTATGAGGACGTTCGCTACGAGCTGTATCGACAACGTTTACGGGGACGTCCACTATTAGCTCTACTGACGTCAATGATGAGGGAATAATGCATACCAAGTTATCTTTGCAAGAATGCCCAGTATTTTTCATCTTTGGACTTCTGTATACCATCTCCATGCTATTTTATACAATGGCAGTTTTAGACGTGTCACACCATAAATTTATACTAGTTATTTAATTCATGTGTAGATTAAAATATCATATTTTTTTCGGAAATAACAACGATGTAGATCCACGATCATAATGTGCCAAATGCACAAGGCCTATTTTGAGGTAAACAACACAATAAATACTTTGACAGGATTTCACTCAATCGCGAAAATGCTTTAATTCTGGTGTTTTTATTCTGTTAATATGAAAAATAATCTGGCAATGCTCAACACGCCAAGGTGTATATACATGAACAAGTATTTGATTGGTATATACATGAGATTAGTTTTGCAATTTTGTCGGATATAAACATTAATGGTTTCAGGGGGTCTCTAAAATAAAGACATAAAACAGCATTTCAGAGACCTAGAAAATTAGATTCAAAATTTATACGTAAGGGGGAATCAACTGAAGACAGCTCAGTCATTTTTATATTACATTAAAGATGAGAGAGAAAATGGAACTTAGTGTCCATCTTTTAAACCAAGCAAAATGGCGTTGAATTTATTTCTGCAAAGTAAATGAGCGTGGGTTTCTGCAGGACTCTATGTTCTGCATCAATCTATCCACTAGAAAGCATGCCACTAACAGATTTGACCACCAGGCTCAGAGATTACGGCAGGTGTCCACAATGTCTCAGTAAATGGCTTTTGTTCAGAAACAAAGGTCTGGACCTTTTACGGGTTATCGCCTCTTTGTGCAAAAACAGAGGGTGGATTATCACTAGTATAATTTTACGGACATACACGGTCACCGCCGGAAGTTCAGGTCGTCATCCCCCAAACGGAGATAGGTGGGCAGACAACTCTGGGCTTGATAACACCTGTCCATTCAAACGCTTAATTTTGTGTCCGACGAGAAGCATATCACCTTGGTGCACTGCAGGCCGGAAATGTACCTGTGCAGGTGTATGGTAGGAGTAACGAACGCCAGACCTCAAACAATTCAAAATGAATTATTGAGAAGCGACCACTGCTTTCTATAATAAATTTGTTTACGCGTATTTTCATGTTTCTATGGTAACCATGTGTGGTCGAAATGTGAAAACATTACGGCTGTTTACAGCGCAGTATCCCGAGTAGACGGGAGTATATCATAGGGTCGTTTCTATAGACTAGCTAGGAGCTCCTAGCCAACATGTTTGTGAAATCAAGCCCGCGCGCGTGTTATCAGCTTTATAACGGGAGGGAATTTCGAGAGAGAGAGAGAGAGAGAGAGAGAGAGAGAGAGAGAGAGAGATGGAGAGAGAGAGAGAGAGATGGAGAGAGAGAGAGAGAGAGAGAGAGGAGAGAGAGAAGAGAGAGAGAGAGAGAGAGAGAGATGAAGGAGAGATGGATAAAGAGAGATTATGGAGAGAGAGAAAAGAGAGAGGTGGAGAACAGACATGAAGAGAAAGAGAGATGGAGAGAGAAAGAGAAGAGATGGAGAGGGAAAGAGGGAGAGGTGGAGATAGGTGAAGGGTGAGAGAGATGTGGAGAGAGAGAGAGAGAGAGAGAGAGAGAGAGAGAGAGAGAGAGAGAGAGAGAGAGAGAGATTCTTTGTAGGAGACCCCTCCTCTCCATAAAAAACATTTAGCCTGTGAAATGTGAATAAGCAATTCAGCTGGTGGCCGCGATAAGATCTGGCTCGAGATCTCCTTCTGTTTGCAGTAGCACCAAACACGACATGCGTGCACGTATAATATGTAACTTCTTTTCAGACTTAAAGATAAACGTCCTTGCTGAAGTATGTGTGTGTCTTAACTTTAGATGATGTTCAACTCCGAAAGGAAGTGGAAGATACAGATCTACACCTCGAAGATAAGATGATATAGCGTATCGACGTGCCACCACCCAACCTCTGATCTCCCATTTGGAACGTTATAAACATTACAGATATGCCGTCTTAATAATATTTGCAAGACCAGCTAAGACCAGCTAATTCCATAAACCCCTAAATATCTAAAGTTAAAAGTACAGACCAGACCAACTAAAACTGAATGTGATTTTTGAAGGAATGAATACAGGAGGCGTCGATCTCTATTCTGTGACAAAGATCTGGGGGTCTTTGATGCGTGCCGAGCGCTTGAGAAAAATCTCATATGTAGTTGATTTACACTCTCCCAAAACAGTGTTTTAGGAGTAGAATTGCCATTCCTTATTCGGGTGGCAGAACTGCTCAGACCCGGCGGGTTGGAAAACACGCGAAACCGAACAAGGCAAGAAGCATTGTGGCCGATATAGTTATATTATCACGAATATCATGGCTTCACGCGCAAGCGTCAATCGCTTACAGCGGAGTCTGAACTCGCACTATTGAAGATGGAAGAAGGTTACAGCTAATTAGTCGTCTCCCTCCACCGAAAGTGTTGCTTTCATCTATGCAGTCTCCTTCCGAGATCCCAGGCTTTCGATTTGTGGCGAAGCAGAAGTCCAAAGTTCATGTATCCTGCTGCCAATTGTTTGCCTAAAAAACGAAAGTAGGCTAAGAGTCACCCTTGTGCACGTCCGCGCGTGTGGGTCCGCGCTCAACCGTTTATTGGTCGGTAATGGAGGGGACCGGTTTCTGTTCCTTTCCATCTTTTCCTTTTAGAAATTTTTTTAGAAACTATTTCCAAATTTCCAGTCGTAGAGATCTGAAGTGTAAACTCTGAGAGCTCTCTACAGGTCTTCGCTCAACGCAAGTTCGCCAGTCTGTCCTCACGCCGGATGCTTGTCTTATCATCACTGGCGAGGTAACCGAACGGCTCGTCTTCGGTTTGAACAGTTTCTTTTTTAAAAAGATGTTTAATGTCATAGTCTGATGCTTTTTGGAATAACGGGAGCTTTATGAGCAACAAAAGAGTCACTCGTTCTCTGCATTTCTCCTGGTGAAATGATGTTTGCGAGAATTTTGGGACTGTATGTTGAGATTTTAATTCAACTCTACTTTCGCTTTACCTAAAATATTGCTTTATTAAGATTTCAACTCTACTTTCACTTTACATCTAGCATTGCTTTATTGAGATTTCAACTCTACTTTCACTTTACATCTAGCATTGCTTTATTGAGATTTCAACTCTACTTTCACTTTACATCTAGCATCTTTATTGAGATTTCAATTCTACTTTCACTTTACATCTAGCATTGCTTTATTGAGATTTCAACTCTACTTTCACTTTTCCTCTAGCGTCTTTATTGAGATTTCAACTCTACTTTCACTTTTCCTCTAGCATCTTTATTGAGATTTCAATACTACTTTCACTTTACATCTAGCATTGCTTTATTGAGATTTCAACTCTACTTTCACTTTACATCTAGCATTGCTTTATTGAGATTTCAACTCTACTTTCACTTTACATCTAGCATTGCTTTATTGAGATTTCAACTCTACTTTCACTTTTCCTCTAGCGTCTTTATTGAGATTTCAACTCTACTTTCACTTTTCCTCTAGCATCTTTATTGAGATTTCAATACTACTTTCACTTTACATCTAGCATTGCTTTATTGAGATTTCAACTCTACTTTCACTTTACATCTAGCATTGCTTTATTGAGATTTCCAACTCTACTTCACTTTTCCTCTAGCGTCTTTATTGAGATTTCAACTCTACTTTCACTTTTCCTCTAGCATCTTTATTGAGATTTCAATACTACTTTCACTTTACATTTAGCATTGCTTTATTGAGATTCAACTCTACTTTCACTTTACATCTAGCATTGCTTTATTGAGATTTCAACTCTACTTTCACTTTACATCTAGCATTGCTTTATTGAGATTTCAACTCTACTTTCACTTTTCCTCTAGCATCTTTATTGAGATTTCAATTCTACTTTCACTTTACATCTAGCATTGCTTTATTGAGATTTCAACTCTACTTTCACTTTTCCTCTAGCGTCTTTATTGAGATTTCAATTCTACTTTCACTTCACTTCTAGTGTTTTTAAAATGAAAATTCAATTTTACTTTCACTTTACCTCAAACATTGAAAACACTGATTGAGATTGCAACTATGCTTTCGCTTTACATCTAGCATTGTTCATTGAGATTTTTTTCAGTTTTTGTTATAAACGAAACCATCAGAGTGGCTTTTTTCTACACATCTGTTGCCCTGGAAACAGACTGATTGTCTGATGTGTTTTAGCTTTATACACGTTGTTTTCTTCCCGGAAAAGATTCCTTTTATCTCCGTTTCGGCGATCACCTGTTGGTTACCAAGTTTGCTTTTTAACCAACTCTTTTATTGCCAAGCGCTGTGACACTTTGTCCGGAGCTAAGGGGTTAATCTACTCGTGTTACAAAGTGTGGTCCCCTTTTTTTGTTTAACAATGAAATCCTCCGAAGACTTTAGTGGGATCCACAAGTTAATAACGAACCATTAGAAGACGTTTCTTTGAATTAAAGCTGCTGGACTCGTAAGAAAAAAATAAGCAGAATTTTTAAACGGAACGTAAATATGGAAGTTAATTTAAAGGTGAGAATGTGCCGTCATTTTTTGAGCCTTTATTACGTAAAAATAAGGGGGAGGGGGGCTAGTTGGTCCGACTTGGATGCCTTTTGAATAATGCTGGATTATTTAGAATTCTACCTGAGATCATCACTGTACGTGTGTAGATGGCGGTTCTGAGGTGTTGGCGGCCCGCGGTCTGAATGGGTTAATGCAGCACTGGGGCGGACAGGAGGTCGGCTCGACTAATGAAAACTTGATGAGGGACAGGCGCGCAGCGTGACGACTCAATTTCGTTAAATTGACATCCAGAGGTTAAAAATTAATGTTTCAGAGAACAAGAAAATATAGAAAAAAAAAAGTTTATTAAAAAAAAGAAGAAGAAAAGAACAAGAAAGTTTCAAATGTGTCCCGGAAATGTTTACCACAAAGCAACCGAAGGCACGCATCTTGATTTTAGATAGCACGTCAACAGAAATTCTAAAATCTCTTTTTCACGATCTTAAAACAGGTGGTTTCCATCTCGGCGGCTGGCCTATATTACTTCAGCAACAAGCGATAGGGTCACACCGTCTGTAAGCATACATCTACCGATAAGACAGGCGATGTAAGAAAATCCTACATATCCCGGTACTTCGAGACTAGAAGTAAACAGTTAACGGGGAGCGATTTAATTTTGCACCGTGCACTACTCGATAGCTAAATCGTATGCAATCTCTCCTCTCGCCATCTCTCGCTCTCTCTCTCTCGCTCTCTCTCGCTCTCTCTCGCCTCTCTCCTCTCTCTCTCCATCTCTCGCCATCCCCCTCTCTCCATCCATCTCTCTCTCTCTCTCCATCTCCCTCTCTCTCCCTCTCTCTCTCTCTCCCAGCTCTCTCCATCCCCCCCTCTCTCTCTCTCTCCTCTCTCTCTCTCTCTCTCCATCCCCCTCTCTCTTTTCATTTTTGTTTTTGTTTCAATCTGACGTGACTGGAGAATTGTTGTGAAGATGGTGATCAAAACGACCGTCTTCCATATTCCGAAACTACAGCAGGCGAAACTTGTACAGTGGCTGCGAACCCTGTGGAATATATCTGGGTCAGTCAGACTCCCTGTCTGTGGCAGTCTGGGTCATTTGTAAAATACACGCTTCTGGCCCGAATCAGGTAGATCAGTTCAACCAGCGAACCCTGGTGGTAGATAGAGATTCAAAGGGTACGAAACTTTATTAGACTCGAAAGTTTTTAACTATAGAAGAATGACAGATTCAGATGAAGGAAAGCAACCATTAGAATTTAGAATTCAGAACCAACTTGTGTAAAAGAAAAAAATTCAGACATTAAAAAACAACGAAAAACAAACATGATGATGATGATGATGGTAATAGGAAATATATGAAACGTAGAAATTAATTAACCCGTCGCAAGTGAGCAAATTGTTTCTGGAGAGGTTTGTTAATTAAGATGGTAGAGTTGACAGCAGAGCTGCTGGACGGAGTTGGCCTGGATCGGGTGGGGAGGGTTAGCTGAGAATCATTAACATTGGGAAAACAAGGATACTGTGGCTAAGCTGGGGTGAAGGTAAAAAAAATGCTCCTCAGCATCTTCAGGCCAGACTGGGTAATCGATCGATAATGAAAGCCAGTGACAGAATGTCTATGACGTAGCAGGCGCCGACGCGATCAGCTACTTTGGCAATCGTTCTCATCGCAATATTGGTCCTCTCTAGTTGAGCGAATTTAAACGTTGCTATTCAGGCCAAAGTCGAATTATCTTGCATTTAAAAATGATAATTATTATAATAATAATCTTCAGGCGCTATCGTTTTGTCATTGTGGCCGAGCAAAGCTGGGAAGTACATTTTCGTATGTAACCAAGGCTGTGGCTCTCAAACGTTAGGACGGCGCATGCAGGTGGACAGAACTTCTGAGGGAAACGATGTCCGGGAGATGGGAAAAGTACCGAAGGTACCAAGGGAGTGTAGAGAAGCTGAACGTCAGATCGGACTGCGTTATGAATTGTCAAGATCTGCAAAAGAGCTACGGTACGGATGCTACGACTGGAAACTATGGTGGCACCGGCCATTTGCCACATAATGCCAGGGAAGGAAAAGAATAAATGTTCATAAGATACTGAAATAAATGCCGTACGTCTTAGCGTAACGGAAACATCCACAGCCTGGCTGTACTTTCAGAAACCGTCTTGGTTTTAGACTTAAAATAGTAGCAGACTTGGCAATAGCAGTCTAAGGAAGCGGATACTAGTTTCGGATTATCTTCTCGTCGTCGTCGAGGTCTGAGGACAAATCTCGCGAGAGTGAGCTGAACGGAGGAAGAAGCAGAGAGAGAGAGAGAGAGATCAGCCCTGTTGACTGAATGAGGTTCTTCCGAGCGGTGAGCAAGATCCGAGTCAGTCAATAGCCGCCGGCGGGATCTCACCCACACGTATCCAGGAAACCCTACCGGTGAAGGAGGAACGTCAGACAATTAATTATACAAGACCCGTCAGGATTCGAAACCGAGTCTTCTGCTATGGCTGTTTACTAGTCTGCAATTGGACCACCGGCTTTTCCAGGTGGGTTTTTAAAAGTAATTGAAAGTAAGAGTTATAACATTCTTCAGGCGCTCTCATGGGAAATGCCAAACAATCTGTTTTGTAGTTGACAGTGACAATTTGTTGAATGAATAATAACGTAGGTCTCATGTTGCTTAGGCCCACCATTCTCATTCTTCTAAAGGTGTCTCGTGTTTCGCTCCTGAAAAGAAAGACACCATTTTTTCCAATTTAAATGTCAACTTTTGTATTAAATTCTCATCATTCACCAACGACGGTTTGCCCCGCTGTGTTGAATCAGGATTAATTCATTACTGTTATTATATTATAAGAAGCTGCCCTCGTGCACGTGTTACTTATAGCATTGCTAAGACCAGGACAGATGGCCGCTGTGGGTGTGTTGTTGTTGTTGTTGTTGTTGTTCCATGTTTCTTTTTCCATATTGTTCGGCGTTATTCCTTCTTACAGCCGGGTGTTCTGACGGGTTCACACGTGTAAGGAGACTATTCGGGCAAACGTGGGAACAGACTTCGTCAAATGGCTCGAGCCAGAAACGGTTTTTCGCATACAATGAGTAAAAATTATCGCAATTTATCGCCTACTACCCCCCACTTAGGAGTCGCTGACGCTGGCCGGACAGAAGAAATATGTGGCTGCGTTAATGGAATTCGGCGTAGATGCGTGACTTTGAATCGCTCGAGCATCGAGGCAGGTGTGATTGTCGTGTGTCTAAGGCATAGACGGACTCAGAAAAACATTTTAAAAAAATAAATAAACAAGATCGTAATACCTGTAGTTTGTTTGCCAAGTCAAAGAAACAACAGACAAACAGACCTCGCTGGCAGTAATTTTAGATCGACAAAATTCTAACGACACAAAGCACGTGACCAAACAAGTGGTGCCCCCTACTGACCTCCAAGGAACAAAGCCTGCAGTGTTTCGTATATTTTAATCGTGGCATTCTTTAACTTTTAATGCCTACCTTTTTCTTAAAGTATTGGCAATGAACACGGCATTTCACAACTGTTTTCACCGACTTGTACTGACGAATAATATTTATTTCAATAACAATTATGAATGAGATAAAGAACGTATTAAAGGGGGGATTACTGTTCGAGACACAAAGACGCATCCTGTCCTAGTAAACTCGAGGGTTGCTTATAACAAAGAAACGTGTTCTTTTAGGAAAATCTTTTCCTGTGTTCCATAAAACTGCATCTCTGCGTTTGAATGTCTAACTGCATTAAGCGCGTGAAGCATGCTCCTGTATCTCTATGCAACCATTCAAAAATGCATCACTGTCTGCCCGTCTTAATAGTAAGTTTACATTTCGCTCCTCTCTCTCTCTCTCTCTCTCTCCTCTCTTCTCTCTTCTCTATCTCTCTTCTCTCCCTCTCTCTCTCTCTCTCTCTCTCTCACTCTCTATCTTCACCATCTCTTCTCTCTCTCTCCTCTTCTCTCTCTGTACTCACGTCACGTCTCTCTGTGTAATGACGTAGTGTCTCTCTCCTTATGACGCCATCTCTCTCTCTCTCTCTCTCTCTGTACTCACGTCACGTCTCTCTGTGTAATGACGTAGTGTCTCTCTCCTATGACGCCCATCTTCTCTCTCTCTCTCTCTCTCTCTCTCTCTCTCTCTCCCGAAAATTTCAAATACCATAGCGCAGTTAGAAATGGAAATTCCCGCAGGGCGCTGCTGTGGAACAACTTACGGCGGGACGGGTCTGACTACCGAACGGTTCACGACAATAGATTGCTCAACACTGCAATAAATGAGCTCGAGCGACTTGGAGGAGTAGGACATCGTTACAGACGTTGACTTGATGGACCCAAAGTATCACGTGAGATGTTATGTCACGCGGAGCAAGTCCCCGTGAATATTCAGTCATGTTTAAACTCCATTTCCGGAGGCGACGGAGCGGTGGTCCGTTGGTAATTCGCTAGATTGGGGGGTGTCCCCAGTTCGAATCCCCGTCGAAACCCGGTTCCGTTTGAGGTACATGGGTTCCTTTCCGCTCCTATTCGCCGCCAGCTGGCCGCGTGAGTTATATCCCACATCCCAGTACTGGTAACGCTTCCGCCTCGCTGAAATCGAAAATGCCGGAGTCCATTGGAATGACAGGCAACGCTTCCTAGCGGACAACCGCGGTACCACCATCCTATTGAAGACGCTGTTTCTCTACTACACAACCGCAGCCACGATTCTGTCCAAGTTCCAAATGTCTAGCTATAATGTGGAAAGAAAACCTTTATTTAGATATATGGTAGAACTAGACCCGACCATTTTTTCCTTAGGTGTTTTCTTTTTTTATTCGCGTGCACGAAAACTTCACCAAACCGGGGAACTGAGGCAAGAACGACAACCGAACAGCTTTTTAAAATAGTTTCTCGTTGTTGTTGTTTTTTTTGGTAATCAGAAGAGCCAGTAAGGTATGGTCTCGTCGCCCTCCCCTCTGCGACCTATCAGTTTCTCTTTTTTCTTTTACACCTGACTTTCAGCCGCACGTGGCGGACAGAAACACGAAAGGCTACTATCAGGTCGATACAGAACTTCTGTTGGTTTTCATATTATGTTGATCCGGGGCTCATTTTTTGTATGCTTGTGAAGGTGTATGCAGATAAGTTATCTGTCGTTTGTGACTTGTACTTTGGCGTACGTTATGCAAAAACTACCTTTTTAAAGTGAAGCGTGGATAGAACAGCTTTTCGTGCCATTTCGCTTCACGAGTTCAAACTGGGCCACAAAGCGAGTGAGACAACTCGTGACATTAACCCAACATGGGACGAGGACAGAGCAAGTGAGTGCACTGTACAACGATGGTTTGCAAAGTTTCGATCAGAGGATGTGAGCCTCGAAGATGAGGACGTAGCGGACGTCCTTCCAGCTGTGATGACGACCGTCTGAAAGCCTCAGTTGAAGCCGATCCAAGAAAAACAGTGCGAGAAATTGCTGGAGAGCTCGATGTATGCAACTGATTCCCGGCAACTTGGCGCAATCGGCGAGGTGGAAAAGCTAGACAGGGGGGTGCCTCACGAGTCGAATGAACAACAAAATCGTCAATTGGAGATCTGCTCTTCGCTTGTCATAAGAAGCGAAAACCATCACAGCTGAAAGGTACTGTCGTGAATTAAACGTTCATCAGAAACTCTCCCAACGACAGCCGCCATTGATGGATCGAAGAGGCCCAATGCCGCTCCACGACAATGCTCGTCCTCGAGTTGCAAAAGGGACTCTTCAGAAACTGAACAGGTTGGGTTACGAAGTTCTCCCTCACCCAGCCTATTCACCAGCCCTTTCTCCTACAGACCACCGCCTTTCCAAACACCTCGACAGCTTCCTCCGCATAAAATCCTTCATCCTTCTCCAACCAAGCAGCAATTGAAACTGCCTTCCAATGGTTTATAGACTTCAGAAATCCAGGTTTTTTTCCAAAATGTTGTAAATGCTTTCGTACCTCATTGGCAGAAGTGCATTGATTGTAATGGAACTTACTTTGATTAATAAACTTCGCATTCAGCAAAGATATGAAGTCTCATTGTTGCGGTAAATATTTAAAAAAAACCGACCGGAACCGTTTTGAACCCCGAATGACGTAGCTGACCAACAGTGGCCGAAGTGACGGCATCCGGCATCTTTTGGACGGTTAGACGACACAGCTGGTTTGCACGGGACTCTATTTTCGCCGTTGTCCCTCTGTGCGGGTCCCTCCTATCAGACGCGCAAAACAAAAACTGGGGGTCGGCAGAACTAAAAACGGATACATTAATGGATAAGTTCCACTCCCGCGGTTGATCTAAGGGAGCTAACCGTCACCATTTTTCCGGCAAGCGGCGGGATCTGCTGTTTGCGATACCGGACCGGAAACCTGTTTTTCTGACAAGAACCACCGAGGAAAGATAACTCGACAGCTTTAATTTGTAAAAAAAAAAAAAAAAAAAAAGTTATTAAAATTCTTTTTAAATGAGATATTTAAATATTTTAAATGCAATTTAATACTGAGTTCGGGGATAGATTTGAAATCATGCGAAAATGTCTCGTTAATATCTTTCATATGTTTGGTGAGTTTAAGTCAGTCGACAAAACTAGACTGGCTGATGGCAGGTGAGGGACAACCATTTCCAATGGACACGGTGTTATGTTATGTCGCGGTTTTTTTCTAAAATATAAAAGACGTAAAGCGGCAGATTAATACAAGAACAAAGATACAATCATTAACGACCCAGATCAATTTGTATGCCCCGCCCCTTCACCTTTTCCTGTTTTACGTGGGTTCTTCTTCCTTCCCATCCCCTACACTAATCATTACTAGTCTTTCTGCTGAATAGTTTTGCTATTTTGTTTTTCCTTTCTCTACCTCGGTTTATTCTTAGATGTGGGACAAGCGAGCCGACGACTTGCGCATACTTTGTTTACTAAGTGTCTTCAAGTGTTTATACGATATTTACTAATAGTAGCAACACAAACTAATTTACTTCAGCCCGCACTTGAGGGAGCGATCGTCAACATAATACATCTGTCTGGTGAAAACCTTAGGCCCACACGGATGACGTCATCGGTTTTCGACTAAGCGTAGTAATGAGCCCTTACTTTTCCAGTGTGGGAGGGGTGTCGCTAACTACCGTGACAGAGCAGATAACTTATGCGGCAACAGGGTGGGAGTGGCAGCTTATATGACTCAGTAACTTGTTTAAATTGGCTCAGTATCTAAACTTATCATCTGCTGCATTAAGAGAAAAGAGAGTAAGCACAACTTACATCCTTAAACTAAGGCAAATTAGCGTCCGGGGTGTCAGTATCCAGTAGCCCGAGAGAGAGAGAGAGGAGAGGAGAGATGAGAGAGAGAGGAGAGAGAAGAGAGAGAGAGAGAGAGAGAGAGAGAGAGAGAGAGAGAGAGGGGGAGAGAGAGAGAGAGGGGAGAGAGAGAGGAAGAGGGGAGAGAGAGATGGGGGGAGAGAGAGAGAGAGGGGGAGAGAGAGAGAGGAGAGGGGGGGGGGAGCGCTTTGGCTTGAATGAAATTTAGCGTGGAGAAGCCGTTTCTAATATGTCGCTTCTTGTATAATAACGCAATTTACCTCATAACTTACTTCACCCAGGTGCTGTCTATCCGTTCGCCTTACCGTCAGATTTTCAGCCTACGCCCGCACCTGGCATCACGTGACGACTAAACTTCTATCTGCTTACCTGAAAAAAAAAACTTGAAAACAAATGAGACAGGTGATTATGAGAAGAATATAAAAAAGAAATAGAAAAACCAATCAGCTGAGTGACACGAAAACAATCGCTTGAACCCCGCAATCCCATCTAACATTATTTTCGCATTAGCTTCTTCAGTCTTCATTCCCTAATGTTCTGGTAGATTCTGTGGCTTTTAACTTCCCAGAGGGATTGTAACTAACCCACAGCCTTTGACAATCGATTAAGTGGAGAGTTCTGTTTGCTAAGATGAATTTGCCAAGAAACTTAAAAACCTGAGCCGGAGCGGAGTGAACAAGCAGAAAGAAATAGATGTAAAGACTTCGAAGAGGCGATAAAAGTAATTTTAAAAAAAATCGAGCGCGTTATGTACGGAAATAGGCAATGCCGTGGATAATTCTATCCTGAACGACTAGTCGAAAGTCAGGAAAACGGAAGCTGCCACTTACCGTCTTCTTCAGAGAGTAACGGCCGTCATGATTCATGAAAGCTTGGGGGGGGGGGGGAAACCAGGCGCCGTCCATTAAATGAAACACCAGCGACTTTAATCAGAAACTTTACTCGTTAACGTTATTGTTATTGCATATTTATTGTCTTACGCGGCCTCGTACTCGTTACGTCATGCATCGCATGTGGGCTCTGAAGTCGCAAATCTTCAAACATTTTCTGCTTGTGATTTTTCTTTATTATTATCCGAGGTTAATAAACATAACTAAACGGTATTTGCAACAAAAAAAAAAAAAATAATAGTGAGGTTAGGATGAAGCCCGGCTGCAACATCATCACCGGCCTGAGCGGTTCCTAGTATTATTGCCTATTCAAAGATATCTGCATCAGTAAAACAAAGGCAACAGTTTCGGATCACTGACTCACGGAACGCGAGTTATCGAACTTGTCTGGCATGAGCCTTCTCGTATGGAGGAAAGTATCGAATTGAGTGATGGGGGTCATGTCCGCGCACCGGATCACCTACCTATCTACCTACCTGCTTTACGTTCAACGGCACGTGAGCTGGAGTCATTATCTCGCTCATCGCGAGTTAGAAAGTCAGCTTAACCGGCTACTCTTTTATGTAACCCCTCTTGCATCTGCAGTTCCGCCAGAGCCACCCCCCCGAAACAGATTTTACGGTTTGATACAAAAGGAGTGAGATATAAAACCCACTGGTGATACAGAAAGGCGCGCGGTGCGGTAAGAACTGAGCAGGCCGATTAAAGTACATATTTCCGGTCTTCTAATAATTGTTAGGGGAAAGCAAAGAAGGTAAAATAGAACTGGGCCAAGGTAGAAGATTGAAGTATTTGGGTTCAAATGGAAAATTGAACGCACCCCTATTATTAGCATCTGTTCTGATTCAGAAACAGATAACAAACTGAAGTTACGCTGGTCTGCTTCTTTGGCTATTTGATTATATATATAAAGGTATCCTGTTTTAAAAAGCGTTATTATAGGACAGTGCATATTAGAATTGAAATGACTTGAGAAACAAAAAAAAAAGTGAATATTCCAGATTAGGATGCTAAACTGCGAACGGCAAATTTATTCCATCAAGTTGAATTTTCTTCTTTAGAATGGAAATGGTTAACATTCGATTATGGTGATTTGCCTGCGCTTTACCAGGTCGTTACGTGTCTGTTCAACATTTCTCTGTGAGAAAACGCCATAGATATAGAATAAACAAACCGGAAGTCTTCCTAATTTATTTTCGGTCTATAATTAATAGTATAATCAGGGGATCAGAATAAACCAATGGCTTCATCGCATTTTCTGTTTCTCGGTCAGGCTGGTGCAGAATGAAAAATATGTTATCTAGTGTCAGCATCTGACTAACCTTTAGCTTTTTTAGATGAATATCATCGGTATCGGAACTAAATTCAGTATAATTTATTTAGAAACATCTGTCGACTAAGTGTAATATATTTTTGCGAGAATCATATTTCTTTAAACTTTTAACAGTTTAAAAGTTGTAATTTTACTTCATCTTCATTTATGTGAATTTATGGAATATTTTTTGATTGTTGGTGTAAAGTATAACTACACACACACACACACACACACACACACATATACATGTATATGATCTTTTGTGAGTCTGCTAAGATGGAAAACATTTTTGAAAAGTGACCGGAACTAATCACAGAAATGTTAAGGAAAGTTCGTACTCGACTGTGAATTAATCGCGGATTAAGGCCAGCCGACTATCTCTCTCTCTCTATATATATATATAGACGTCAACTCTCTCTCCTCTCTCTGCACTGACGTCATTTCTCCTCTCTCTATATATATATACTGACGTCAACTCTCTCTCCTCTCTCTGCACTAACGTCATCTCTCTCTCTCTATATATATATACTGACGTCAACTCTCTCTCCTCTCTCTGCACTGACGTCATCTCTCTCTATATATATATATACTGACGTCAACTCTCTCTCCTCTCTCTGCACTAACGTCATCTCTCTCTATATATATATATATACTGACGTCAACTCCCTCTCCTCTCTCTGCACTGACGTCATCTCTCCTCTCTATATATATATATATACTGACGTCAACTCTCTCCTCTCTCTGCACTAACGTCATCTCTCTCTATATATATATATACTGACGTCAACTCTCTCTCCTCTCTCTGCACTGACGTCATCTCTCTCTCTATATATATATACTGACGTCAACTCTCTCTCCTCTCTCTGCACTAACGTCATCTCTCTCTATATATATATATACTGACGTCAACTCTCTCTCCTCTCTCTGCACTGACGTCATCTCTCTCTCTATATATATATACTGACGTCAACTCTCTCTCCTCTCTCTGCACTAACGTCATCTCTCTCTATATATATATACTGACGTCAACTCCCTCTCCTCTCTCTGCACTGACGTCATCTCTCCTCTCTATATATAATATACTGACGTCAACTCTCTCTCCTCTCTCTGCACTAACGTCATCTCTCTCTCTATATATATATATACTGACGTCAACTCTCTCTCCTCTCTCTGCACTGACGTCATTTCTCTCTATATATATATATACTGACGTCAACTCTCTCTCCTCTCTCTGCACTGACGTCATCTCTCTCTCTAATATATATACTGACGTCACTCTCTTATATATACTGACGTCATCTCTCTCTCCTCTCTCTGTACTGACGTCATCTCTCCTCTCTTCTTATATATTATATAATACTGACGTCATCTCTCTCTCCTCTCTTGTACTGACATCATCTCTCTCTCCTCTCTCTGTACTGACGTCATCTCTCTCTATATATAGTACTGACGTCAACCTCTCTCCCTCTCTCTGCACTGACGTCATCTCTCTCTCTATATATAATATATATACTGACGTCAACTCTCTCTCTCCTCTCTCTGCACTGACGTCATCTTCCTCTCTCTCTCTATATATATAATATATATACTGACGTCAAACTCTCTCTCCTCTCTCTGTACTGACGTCATCTGTCTCTCTCTATATAATTATATAGACGTCATCTCTCTCCTCTCTCTGTAATGACGTCATTTCTCTCTATATATATATACTGACGTCATCTCTCTCTCCTCTCTCTGTACTGACGTCATCTCTCCTCTCTCTCTATATATATATATACTGACGTCAACTCTCTCTCCTCTCTCTGCACTGACGTCATCTCTCCTCTCTCTCTCTATATATATATACTGACGTCAACTCTCTCTCCTCTCTCTGTACTGACGTCATCTTCTCTCTCTATATATATATATACTGACGTTCATCTCTCTCCTCTCTCTGTAATGACGTCATCTCTCTATGATATATATATTACTGACGTCATCTCTCTCTCCTCTCTCTGTACTGACGTCATCTCTCCTCTCTCTCTCTATATATATAATATATATACTGACGTCAACTCTCTCTCCTCTCTCTGCACTGACGTCATCTCTCCTCTCCTCTCTATATATTATAATATATATACTGACGTCAACTCTCTCTCCTCTCTCTGTACTGACGTCATCTGTCTCTCTCTATATATATATATACTGACGTCATCTGCTCCTCTCTCTGTAATGACGTCATTTCTCTCTATATATATATACTGACGTCATCTCTCTCCTCTCTCTGTACTGACGTCATCTCTCCTCTCTCTCGCTCTATATATAATAATATTATACTGACGTCAACTCTCTCTCTCCTCTCTGCACTGACGTCATCTCTCCTCTCTCTCTCTATATATATAATATATATACTGACGTCAACTCTCTCTCCTCTCTCTGTACTGACGTCATCTGTCTCTCTCTATATATATATATACTGACGTCATCTCTCTCCTCTCTCTGTAATGACGTCATTTCTCTCTCTATATATACTGACGTCATCTCTCTCTCCTCTCTCTGTACTGACATCATCTCTCTCTCCTCTCTCTGTACTGACGTCATCTCTCTCTCTATATATATATACTGACGTCAACTCTCTCTCCTCTCTCTGCACTGACGTCATCTCTCTCTCTATATATAATATATATACTGACGTCAACTCTCTCTCTCCTCTCTCTGCACTGACGTCATCTCTCCTCTCTCTCTCTATTATATATAATATATATACTGACGTCAACTCTCTCTCCTCTCTCTGTACTGACGTCATCTCTCTCCTCTCTCTCTCTCTCTCTATCTATATATATTATATATATATATATATACTGACGTCATCTCTCTCCTCTCTCTGTACTGACGTCATCTGTCTCTCTCTATATCTATATATATATATGACGTCAACTCTCTCTCCTCTCTCTGTACTGACGTCATCTCTCCTCTCTCTATATATATATATATATGTATATATATATACTGACGTCATCTCTCTCCTCTCTCTGTACTGACGTCATCTGTCTCTCTCTCTCTCTATATATATATATAATATACTGACGTCACTCGCTCTCTCTCTCTCTGTACTGACGTCATTTCCTCCCTCCCTCCCTCCCCATCTCTTTCAGCTCGGTAGCGTGCAACAACCCCGCCCCCACCCTTTTGGAAAGCAAACTCTCGGCAAAATATCAAAAATAAAAAAAAAAGGTCGTCGCGACGCTGGGTTATCAGGGAGTTTTTTTGAATGCTTTATTGGCTGCCGCTCGCGCTCCCCCTTCCCCTCACCTCACATGACGTGAGTTCGTTCACGTGTTATTCTCTTCCATTGTGCGCCGCGTGAGAGGAAAATCGCCGGTTGCCACCGGGTAAGTCAGTTTCCCCGGGTCGGCGTAGTGTGAGCCAAGCTGGCTGATGTTTTCAGAAGACCCGGCCAGGAGCCAATGGCGGGACGAAACGGCAGGCCCTCCCAACCATCTGAGATAAAGGGGACCCTATTTACCGGATTGGGGTCAGACGCTAAAGTCGGTCGGCCAAGAAAGAGCCCGAAGCACGTGGTTAACTCTCAACAATAATTACAAAAAACAACAGCATACATCAGATAAACTATTTAGATATGACAATGGCGAGCATCTCTCAGCAAAGCAGCTCGGGCGAAGGAAATCGTACACGGCTCTGTCTTCGGCGGCCGGCAGGAGGGGACGAGCACCGCGGATGGGCTCTCGGTCTGACACGGGGCCCGCGTCAGAAAAGGGGCCATTCCGCCGCGTCACAACTTCCGTTCCTCTCCACCGCTGTCGGTACAGGCTGCGTACCAACTTGTCTTTGTAGACAGGTGCTCGCCAGGAGAGATTTAGCCATTAGCCTTTCTTCTTTCTTCCACCGTAATACTTTTAAACTGGCGGGGTTGTGTTGTTGTCGATGTTGTCGTGTTCCGGTTCTACTCTTTCTAAAGAAGGAACCGGGGCTCGCCCGAATTAACTTTCAAAACGTGCGGTCTTATGGCGGTGTTTTCTCACAGGAACATGCGCAACGTGAATGAAATCTAGTTCACCAAACAACAACCCCATCCCAAGTTCTGCCTATAATGCGCCGCTCACCGCCACAGTTTGTTGTGCTGAGTTTCTGTTTCAGTGATTTCCTGACCTCTGATCGCCGTCCTCCATTCTTCGCTGTTCCACTCCGCGTGTTACAGTCACCGACCGACCGACCCAAAGCTGTCGATAAAGACGAGTAATGGAAAAGAGACTGCCGCTGTGCTGCCCTCTGTTGGCGGCCTGGCTTCTGCGCGGAATTGAGAACGGTTGTAATTCCAATCAGTCCCTACATTTAATCGATTATCAGCATTAGAAATAAATTTATTGTCAATATGACGGCTAACTTATTGAGGGGAGCGGGTGGGGTGGGGGATGTTAGGTTGTACCCTACTATTTGTTAGAGGGAGCTGAGGGAGAGATGTTCTCTTTTCTCTCTTTCCTTTCCACTAAGTGATGTCTGGTGTCTAAGGGCGAATAGGATCAGCTGGTGCAGTGGTAGTGGCCGGGAACGGTGCGACGATCTCTTCCCCACTAATTAATTAACAAGCCCTTACGGTTCAGGAGGTGGTGTTAAGGGACGGGAGGTGCATTAGACGGTACCGACACTTTCACTTTCGGGACGTCTTTCTGTCCAGGGTGGATGCACATCTGAGCAGCACCAGAAACTTCTCCGCCTCTTCTTCTCGCTGGCCCTTTTTAGATATCTCGGGATGCGGCGTTTAGAGGGTGTTTGTTATGGTAAAATGCCTTCCTCCCTCGCCAGCTTGCCTATCTGTTTTGTTTCCGTTTATTTTGGTTTCCCCCGGTAACTTCTCACTAAACATGGGTTCGATTTTTAATAGAAGATGAGAAGCTGATGGGTTCAGTCGCGTGTTCTGTATATAAACGTGACGGAACCCAGCCACGTCAGGGAACTGCGGCGCTTGCGGTTCTGAATTAGTGAAATTGTCTCCCCCTTTTCTTCCTCCAAAGCTCCTTGAAATTACCAGTTATTTCTCCATCCGCTTTCTCCGGCTGTAGCCGATTTGGAAAGACTTGGGGTGGGTAGCCGGAGTATTTAATTGCCCGTAACTGGCTCGTGCTGAGAGAAGAATTGCCAGTCCCTCCAATTAGCTGAGCACCGAATCAGGGTTCTTAGTATCAGTCGTGACCACGGAAAGATGAGGTAAGAGATACGTTTCGGAGTGTGGAGATTACCTTACCCACCGCAGACATGCAGTGGTGCAGCGCTACCACGGAGGATGGAGCCGAGATGTCCACCCCACTCCCCACGCCCCCCTCCCACGGGCTTTGCGTATTACCCCCAAGAAGTGTGACATAGTAATAGGAAAGATTAGCAAAAGCGAGAACAGACAGAACAGGAACATCGCCGCCCAGTCGCTCTGAAGGCAGTTGTAGTGAGAATCTGACCTCAGGGCCCCGTTTTGATGGATCGGTGGATCGTGACGTCATATCCGATACGCCATATACCAGAATGTTCACATCTGGGAAATTGATCTGGTTGCCAGAAAAGCCTTTCCCTGCACTCAAACGGCTGGGATGGCTGTTAATTAGAAAATTGGCCATCTTCTTGTAGCAACAGCAAAATATATATGTGTGTGTACCCTAGCGGAGTTTACTGGTAAGGAAAGTAATTAAAACGATTCGTAACGTCTCAAAAAAAGAAAGAAACTATTTTCGTTGAATAACGTTTGAACGAGAAATTTCAGAATCATAATATATAAGTCACGATTTATTTAAAAAGTATACTGTATGGGGAAACAAATCAGGGCCAGTTACTAGGATTAAGGTGATAAAGCATCACTAATTCCCAATTAAATGTACAAATGGCGTCATAACTACATGATACAACGTTTTCACCTTCGGTATAATTCAAGGCTTACACAAGCTGGATCAGCGTTGGATTGCGCTCAAAGGATCGTACGGGTATAGTAATAAATAAAAAAAAAGACCGGAAGATGCGCGGACAGTTCGCTTTGTGTGTGTGTGTTCCGGTCATGGCTCCGCGAGAGAGAGGATTGATACTCTCTGGCCCCTCCCGAAGTCGAAGGAAAAAAAAAAAAAAGATCTGCTGCCCGTTCCGAAGAGTTGCGTGTTTCGTAATCCAGTTCTCTCTGTAGGCGGAGGAGTTTCGAAGAGTCTTTTCTTCGTTCTCTGTTATTTGCCATTTTTCTTCGACTTCAAGCCAAACCCAATTCGTTACTAACACCTCTCTTTTGCAGTCAGTTTGTTATCCAATTTCTATAAGTGTTGTGTCGTGGTGAGTGACAGCTCATCACGTACACGCATGGTTACGCGGTTGACTTCCGCTTTCATTGTCTGCCTGTTTGACCGACCGTCTCTGTGCCGGAAATTAATTGTTTGGAGGCGAATAATTAGGGTCCAAGAATCGTCTTGATCTCAGAACAAAAGAAAACAACAACAACACAGGTTGGGTTATCTTACTAAGAATTACGTCATTGTTAGACTTACAGCGATAAACAAATCAATCACCAACTTTTCAAACAGCAAACGGCCTCATCCTCATCACGATTGTTTGAGGATGTCGTCGTTAAAACGACGGCTCGGCTTCTAACCAAACGCATTCCGCACAGTTCCACTGTGCGCCTGAAAGATAGAGGGAAAGTTTGTTTTATAAAGACCGGATTACTACCGACACCAAAGTCATAGATTTTCATTTTCTAAAAGACCGCTCGTGTATTTCGCTTTTCTTTTCTTTGGTTTGCTTATCTGTTACTAATCGTCCGGCTTCTCCAGATATTCAGTAAAGCGGTTTTTTCAAAACTTAACAGGACCGTTTTCCCAGATATTCAGTAGGGTGGTTTTTCCAGATAGTAACCGGACCGTTTTCCCAGATATTCAGTAAGGTGTTTTTTTCCAGATAGTAACCGGACTGTATTCCCAGATATCTACATTCTAATATGGAAAATTTGATATCATGTCACAAGCCATCGATCCACCAAGAGGTGATTTTAGAATTTGATTCTTGCTAATCACAGTCACATTTAAAGCTTTTGCTGTGTTCAACAGTGCGGTTCATTAAAAGTATTGAAAGCGTACGAGGTGACCATGTTATGATGATTTACGAATGAGAACAGTCATGAATATTCAGATCAGTTGCCAACATTTAAACTTACTGTCCTCCATTTGAGTGAAGCTTTTATCAAGGCGAAATCTGATGCTACTCGGTTTTCGAGTCCGAATGGACTAAATAAAATAAGTGGACTTCTTTAACAACCCGGCTTCAATGGACAACATTGTTTCCAAAAGTTGCTAATTCAGTCAAAATATTTTATTTTGCTCTTAATTAAAGCTGATGCATTAACGGCAGAAGTGGGTGCGAAAAGCTGGTATCTGACAATAATCACAGTTCTAAAATATAGCATGAATTATATTTTATATTTTTACTTCATTTTTTTGCTTCTGTGTTTTATTAAATATCCAATCCTTATTTATATTATTAATTATTATTTATGATTATTATTATTATTATTATTATTATTATTATTATTATTATTATTATTATTATTATTATTATTATTATTATTATATTATATTATTATTATTATTATTATTATTATTATTATTATTATATTATTATTTTAATTTCCATGACGCAGTAGCCCTGACTTATACAAATCAGAAAAGTAGGGGGGAAAATATATATTACTTTAAAATATTTAAGATTTACACACTGAACTCTAAATCTCTGATGATGGCGTTAGAAAAATCTCTCCGAAACTAGGTTAATTAACTCTTTACCTTTTTTCTTTTTTTTTTTAATATGCATGGGTAATAAAATCCTAAGTTGGATGTATTTTGGAACACTTCTCTGACCTCGCACGCTGTCTCGATCTTGCGTCGCGATGGGCAGCAGCCGAACGAGTTCTTTCAGTTTCAAACGAGGCACAAAAAAGGGAGAACTGGAAGCTTTGTGGCTATCGACCCTCTGAAACTGACTGCTGTACGTTGACCTTTGCGTCCTACACTTAAAGATCCCGATAGTGCTGCAGAAATGTTGCCTTGTAGATGAACGTTCTTAGATTGCAATGTGAAGTAGAAATGGTTTTAAGAGAAACCATGTTGAATCGAAGAATCTTTCCTATTAAAGCTTACGGACAAACCAGACACTGTTCTGCACGTTAAGGCTTACGGACGAACTCCAGAGTTTCGCTTGTCCTTGGGTTTTTTTTGAGAATGTAATATAAATGAATAGTAGGCAAAATTGTTTAAAATTTTCCTTAAGCTGGATCATGTATATTTGCATGTTTTTTGGACACGCTTAAGGCAGTGCCAACCGCCTTTCTTGCCGCCAGCCAGATACAGGAAAGTGGCAAATGATTTAAGTTGTCTCCCCTGACCCCAGACGTTGACCATAACATGGCGGTGCAGTGTTGTGGCAGTAACAATCAGCATAAGCAGATAGGAGTTACCAGAAACGCTTGTATACATACTTAGGATTAGAAAAAGGAGATTTTTAGATAATTTTGAATGACCGACATTAATTCATGTTAAAGACATTGATAAATGTCAATAGCACTCTTCAAAAGAAAGCCCAATGCACTTCGATAAGATTTCTACTAAAAAAAATGTATTTAATACGAAAACTACGGTATTTAACATTATTACAAGATACTGCCCCACCTATCTTCTATATTTTATTATATTTTCACCAGCGCCGATGTAAAATACAGTATAGTTAGTATACCTGTAGTTTGTAGTTAAAGCGGTTAAAAGGTGATAGATTTCCTTTTAATGCGAATTGTTTTTATAAACTTTTAAAATAAATTGTTAAAAAAAACAAACAAAAGTGTTTAAAGCAGGCACGGAAAAACTATCTGACTTTAAAGCGATAAAAAAGAAATCACCTCAGGTATATTGGCAGATTGCTCTCAGTCTGTCCCAATATTTGCTAAAGATCTCTTTACACAATTGGTGGCAGTTACTAGAACAAACTGTGCCATTGTGTCTTTATACTGCATCTATGAACTTCTATCTCTATTTTCTCATCCTAAACAATGCCCTTTTTTATTTTCACCTGACAGGCAATTACCTACCTGATGTCTAATACATGCGACTCCTTTATTCTATGTTACCCAGGTGTGAAAGAAGCACCTGGATTTTTTAAGGAAGTTATACCCACGTGATTTTTGTCTTGTTTAACAGATGTAATGATCAGGGTTAGGTTTTTCCAAAATTCATTTTTTCAGTTTTATTCGAGTCGAAAAATAGCTCGCACGTGTCTGCATTTTTGCAGGTATCGCCACTCGCTGTCCTTAGGTGTGTATTCTCAAGGGTTAGTGAATGAATACCAAGTAGCTGTCAGAGCCATTCATGACGGTTGTTTGTTTACTTAGTTGTTCCACGATAGTTCAGTTAGCAAGACTTTCCTCAACACAATTGTTTAACTTCCGGCGCGTGTACAATGACGTAGTGTTGAACTTGTCGTCACTCCAGTCGACTCACAAAGGGAGCTTTTCTCGGCGACAGAAATAAGCTGGCCCGGGTTTTAGAGGTCGGCCAGCAAGGAACAGGCCCCCATTGTCGCCAGGTGATTTCTTCAGGTAAAACGGTTAATTGTGTGTGCGTAGTGCCGTGACTACGTGAGCCAGGTGAGGGAGAAGAGTGCCGACTGCAAAGTACAGACAGGTAATGTTTCCATGCTCTTGATCTTTAACAAATAATCACTCTTTGATGTGGCAACGATTAGTACAAATAATAATAATAATAATAATAATAATAATAATAATAATAATAATAATAATAATAATAATAATAATAATAATAATAAAGTATTTTAAAAGGTGGTTTTGGCGGCATATCTGGGACTGCTAAAGTGTGTTATATCTCACGGAGCCGGAGGCCGACATTAAAGCGGATCTACAGCGATATGCTTCGTCCGATTGGACGTAGACGTTTTTTTCCTTCTTTAATGGCGAGAAAGAACGAACACCCGGAAATTGTTTTATTGCTTGATCGAATATGGGAAGGTCGGATGTAGCATTTAAAAAAAAAAAAAAGGTAGTAAATTAATGGTTTCTGAGAAGGGACCCGAAGAAGGGTTTCCTGTTTACGTGATGATGCAGACGTGACAGACGTTTACAGCGTGAGTCAAGAGATGTTCGGCCATGTTGGATTTGAGAAGTCCGCACCCACCTGCGGCCAGACTCACGAAATCTTCTTCGCCGCGAACAGCGACAAAGGATTTGAAATATTTTCTTACTTTTTATTTAAAAAAAAAAAACGATTAAAAAAAATAATTAAAAAGCTATCGTACCAAACCTTCTTCGACTCCGTTACCGAAGAGTAGAGAACTCGATATTATCCGTAGGCGACGGCCTACTTACTCCCCTTTGCTCAACATGGCTCACAGGATTATAAACGTTCAATTTACCTCATGGACTCTACCCGTATCTTGCCTTATCTGGCCGTTGAAAAGTTTGTTAATTTAAACTCGCTTCTCTCTCTCTCTCTCTTTTTGCTGTCTAAATTCCGTTCCTCAATTTGGCTAACGGTGACATTCCGTAATCTTGTTCTTTTAAATCGCCTAGAGATAATCCTTGCCAGCCATGTCGACTATCAACGCGATATATCTCGCGCCGCCCTGTCCCTTCTCGAAGTTCTCTCCAGACGTTGAAGCTGTCTGATTTTCAGGCCTCTTGCGAACGTTCCAGGTTACGGCACCTGGAAGACTCCAGCGGTTGGGTTTATTGTCATGAAATCAAGATCTGTCCACGGTTACGGGATTTCTCGCCAAGAGGTAGTCTGGGAAATATGCGCGGGGTGCGACTTTGCGTGACAATGCGCACCTGGTTACGTGGGATTTCAACAGGAAGCAAATTCCAGATCCCACGACACTAAACGATACTCGGACGGATGCCACAGACTTCGCACTGGCAAGCGTCTACAATCATACTGACGGCACAAACGCTCATCTTTCCATATTAGTTTGGCCACACCCATATATAGATACATCGCGCCGAAACTTACATATTCCAAGGGTGATCGCGTGACGCCCAGGTCGACGAAGCGCCATACGCGCTATTAGCACGCGAATCCCGCGGTAGTTCTCCGCTTACACCGTGTTCGATGCCAAAGATCCCGACATTTCTCGTGGATCCGTGGCCGAAACGAAAACAGATCCAACAAAATTCTCATGATAGCATCGCCCATGCAAAGGAAATAAGTCTAAGAAAGATCAAAGCATCCACCGACTTGGAGGCTGTATTTAACGTAAAAGAAAATGTTCTTCTATCCAATACAAGATCAGAAGACATGAATGGCATGACCCTTTAGCACTGATTTTGTGAACTCTTCTTCGATAAGACCAGGCTTTAGGAATTCACGTTTGTAGGTCGTGTCTGGGATTGGAGAAAAACCTAACGAAAGCCAATTCCGATATCTTCGAATCGAGAGGAAGCAACACGGTGAGAGTTGCAACCTGGCGCACGGAATTGGCGTTTGGGACATCCTTCAACAAACTCTGTCGGGCACATTAGCATTTTAATAACAACTGGAATAGTACCATCAAAGCATAATGATTATATTCGTTGACCCTGTTTTTCAGGAGGTTGGGGGCTACATGTCGCACCCCTCGCGTCGATCGAGCGCACCTGGGAGCGTTTGAAACGTCAGCCGAGAGCAACTTGCCAGCGTCTCGCCTATGTGTGATGAAGATTAAAGAAAAGCTCTCACCTAGATGCGTGAGAACTTAGCCCAGACCGCGAAACGTCTAACGCTCGTCTTTACTTTGCGTTATACGCAACAGAGTAACATCCTGCAATAGCGACAGGTAACCAGATTGTTTTGGCAGGGCACCGTATTACAGAAAGAAAGGGGGGGGGAAAGGGTCTAATTTCTCTTCATTCAGCAATAGATCCCAACTATTGATTCAACTGAACCCTTCCCCCACCCATATATGTTTTTCTAGGTTTTATCTTTTACCAGGGTTCTCCGTACTCTCTTCTAGCGATGCAGGTACGTGACCTGGCACCGGTCGGGATTGAAATAAAAAACATTATGGTAACTTCCATGCATACAAAGTCCACCATTTTCAGCTCCGTACATGATTAGAATTTACAAAGCTGTGATTAGAATGCAAGAAGAACGTGCTTCAGTGACTCCAGCCTTTAAGTGCAAAGTAAAAGGCATTTACATAAACTTATGACTAACTCGTGCACCTGAATGGATGGTATGAAGAATTCTTTTTTTCTCCCATTGACATAAATCACTGTCACAGTGGAATGAAATATCTGTTACAATGAAACTACAGCAGTACTGCATGAATAAAGATTAAGATACAGTAGTTGCTGAGATGCCCTGAACTGCGTGTACTTCAGGATAGTATGAATGTATGCTGCGTGTTTAGAAACAACTGAAAGTGAAGGACACAATATTTATTAAATCGCATTAGCCTTACCAGGTGCTTGCTAGTTGCTTAACCCTATTAGGCGCCTGCTAATCGTCTAGTCCTATCAGGTGATTGCTAGTAGTTTAACCCTATTAAACGCTCGACAATCGTTTAACCCTATTAAGTGCTCGCTAGTTGTTTAACCCTCTCAGATGTTTGCTAGTCGCTTAACTCTATCAGGTGCTTGCTAGTTGTTTAACCCTATCAGGTGATTGCTGGTCGCTTAACCCTATCAGATGATTGCTAGTCATTTAGCCCGATTAAACGCTCGAAATCGTTTAACCCTATTAAGTGCTCGTTAGTTGTTTAACCCTATTAGCTGATTGCTAGTCGCTTAACCCTATCAGGTGTTTGCTAGTTGTTTAGCTCGATTAAACGCTCGACAATCGTTTAACCCTATTAAATGCTCGCTAGTTGTTTAACCCTATCAGGTGTTTGCTTGTCGTGTGATTGGACCTGATAACGACAATCAGCTGTAGCTGGATTTTAAAGAAGAAATTATGAGAAAATGAGAAAATCATGAATAAATCACATCATGCGAAAACTCTGTCTTAGAAATATAGCTGCGGTCAGTGTAGCCCTCTGAGCAAAATATCGTTCAATCGACCAAAAAAACCCAACTGATTATGACCTGCAAAATGCAAGTAAAAGACTATGATTCTCACAGAAAAGCAGAAAGAAAATCAGTTGACGCGGACCGGACGTGTAATTCGATGCGGTTCTTTATTGAATAAGTTATGTCACGAAGCTCTTGAAACTGCAAACTACCGTTAAAGGTCGAGGTGACATCTTCTCTTATCTTACCACCCACCCCAACCGAATTATGATGTCAAGGAAGGATGCACCGCTTTGTACTTCGTCTGTGTCTGACTTGTTAAGATTTAAGGTAACACAAAATAAGCGGAATTTCAATATGCAGATTTCTTAACGACGATGTTTCCGCTCATCAAAATACAGATTAAGCAGCAAAGCTAGAGTCGTTCCAGGGGACTTAAAGCCTTGCAGTTTTGAAGCGTTTCCAGCGCAGATTTGAGGGGCTGCTCGACAGAAGACATCATTGAAATAAGTGGGTGGATAGTACAGCATCCGTATTGCCGATCCGCGGTCAAACGGGCCGGTCAAATGGCCATCGATCCACATCTTCTGTCCGTTCCTGCGCGAGTCCGCAGAAATGCAGGCGAGGCTTCTGACCCAGGTAAAGCAGATCTTGCACTGGTTGATGGACGACTAGATTCCGCCTGTCATATGCCCACTCACTGAAATACTCTCCAACCCCGCCGATTAATCGAAGGGTTGTCTGCAGGGAGATGGACCTACCTTCAGACCCGCTACAGCTCTCAAAGGCGAAGAATAAACTGCAGTTACTCCTCTGGGCCTCCTCGGAGACCGGAAATAGATCCCATAGACAGCTATCGGCCAGATAGCCAAGAAGTTTCACACCAGCAATCGGAGGATTACTTGCAAAATCTACACTAAATCACCGCTGATAATCGGATGGGTTTCACGTCTTGATATCTATAAGCTCTATACGATGCAAGATCCTCTCCTGCCGAGCAAAGAAAAAGGTTCTTTAACAGGTATTTGCATACGCTACAGATTAAGTGCACAAATGAAAACCTTATGGCATTTCAAACCATTATGGCAGTAATCTTTAGAGTCATTACAGCTGCATTCCATACATTCTTTGACTGACTGAAATCCAAGTTGGTGCCGATTCTCGGAAGAGCTGGGTTCACAGTTAACTGATTACTATCTGCTTTTTGTGAAATGAGGTTATATCAACCTGTATAATAAGCTCTACAGTAGTATATTTTTATTAAAAATCCAAATGAATTCCAAATAACGGACCTGAGAGAGAGAGAGAGAGAGAGAAGAGAGAGAGAGAGAGAGAGAGAGAGAGAGATTGACGTCAGTACAGAGAGATGGGGAGAGAGAGAGAGAGATGACGTCAGTACAGAGAGATGGGGAGAGAGAGAGAGATGACATCAGTACAGAGAGATGGGGGAGAGAGAGAGAGATGACGTCAGTACAGAGAGATGGGGAGAGAGGGAGAAGAGAGATAGAGTAGAGAGTTCGGCTCATGTTTACCGGGATGTCCCTGATCTTCAGCACCTGGACACTTATACCAAATGGAACAGTAAACTTTAAGATGGGGGGTTCCCTCCACCAAATATTTAGGGTTGTTCGATTTGCGGACAAGAAGAAATTGTGTCGGCCGTCGGGAGTTACTGGAGGGGCCGCGGACGATCGCAGTAAATGGCCGAAAAGCCCAGTTAGGGGGGGGGCTACAAGTTTCAATCGATTTAAAAACCAACAACTGCTCGCGACTGCCGAACTCCATGCACTCTCAGCCCTTAGTAGATTCGCTCTCGCGGTTTCTAATTATATTCGCCAAAAAAAAAAAAAAAGTGGGGGCATTGGTATTTCTGATATCGGGGAATAAGTTCTTTTTTACAAGAAAGTTGTCTGTATTCCCCACCCCACACCCTCTCTCTCTCTCTCTCTCTCTCTCTCGTCTCGAGGGGAGGGGGGATACCCCGGCATTGTTGGCAGCCCCTTGCTGCCTTTCCGCCATTTTTGCCGACGGTCTGCCGAAGCCGCAAAGGACCTTCCGGGACGATGGGGATGGCGTCGCTCAAGCTTCGGCTGAACTTAGTGAGATGCCATAACGACTGTCCCCCCCCCCACGGAGCTATGAGCCACACAACACCTAGACAGGGAAAAGGAAGAGAGGACATAAACTCGTTCTCGTATTGCGCCAGTCGGTTATGGCATCAGAGCGAGGCTCCCCTGTTATTCTCTTCCCCGTTATTCTCTCAGAGCGAGGCTCTCCCGTTTTATTGCAGTCATTGACACAGCTGGCGACGAGCCCCCATAAAACCGTACCGTAGTTGCTTCCCTCTATTTTCCTATTATTTTATTCATTCATTTTTCTGGTGTGTGTGGTGGGGGGGGGGTAACAGAGGTGGAGACGTGGAATTGAATGTCGTTTGGGGATCGTTGAGATCTCTCTGCCGGGCGGCTGGGTTGAAACGTGCGGTGCGCGCGCGTTTGTTCTGCCCTACCTTCACTCCGTCCTCATCCGCCAGCTTCCTTGTCGTCTCCCTCATCGCCCCGGCAAACAAACGGAGAGAAGGTTTCGAGTATGGGGTAGATACCAAACACCCTTAAGTGGGCAGTCAGACTCATAAGGCGATCGCTTGTGGATTACAGGTAGGTTTTATTCCTTTCTCCTGTTAACTCTTTCCGCCCATACGTTTATGGGGGGCCGCGTGCTGATGGCACGGGCTCCCGACAGCCCCTAAAACCTCGGAAAAAACGCATATTTACGGAATTAATCTGCCAGGGTCGGTGCCCACCACGGGAGCACTCGCCAGAAGTCATCCGGCCGGTGAAAATCGGTGGTACGTACACTGATGGAGACGGCAGAGGGGGGGGGGCCCTGGTGACCCGAGCATATAACGAGAGCGGGTAATAATAGTATAAGAATCGACTGCCCCCGTCGTCTGGTCGCCCCCAGAATGTGATTCGGTCATCGGTCCGGATCCGATGACCCAGCATCATGACCTCTACGACAGGAAGAGGGGAGAGGGGCAGCAGGGGAAGAGTTAGAAACTCCCATCACTGGACGGACCGCGCCAATCAAAGCAGCTACGCAGAGCCCCCACCTGTCTACCGAGAGCCTCGTTGTCGTCTTCTTATACCTGGTATTTACTTCCACATCTAATGCTGTGTAAATATATGATGATCTTCTCTGAGGTAATTCATCACCTAAAAGCAAAACAACAACAAACAACAACAAAAACAAACAAAAGAACGTGGTTGTTGTTCGTTTAAAGTCTCTGCGGGAAAAGAGAACAACAGAAGAGGAAGGGACTTAAGGGTTCGTCAAGGGTCCGTGTTGACGGAACCGACTGAACCCTATTTACATTGTAGTCCCATTCGGTCCAGAACACGTATCGTCCCGCTCGAGCCGCTAGTTGGCCTCGGGATGCCAGCCGCCCGTTTGTCTGCAAACATCATCAGTTGCAGGTCCTAGCATCTGATTCGCTCGTCGTTTGTTTCCATAGTAACGTGTCTTCTGTAAGACGCCCCCACCGCAGTTGAGCCACGAATCTAATAGAGCCCGGGTTTCGCCGGCTAGCGCTGCCAGTTTTCTTCCCACAGTCTCTCTCGCTCTCTTTCTCCATCTCTTTCTTTCTCTCTCTCCATATCTCTCTTTCCATCTTTCTTTCTCTCTTTTCCTCTCTCATCTCTCTCTCTTTCCATCTCTTTCATTTCTCTCTCGCCGCTCCATCTCTCTCTTTCTCTATCTCTCTCTTCCCATCTCTCTCTCTCTTTCCTCTCTCTCCCTCTCTCTCTCCATCTTTCTCTCTCTTTTTCCATTCTAGCTTCTTTCTCGCTCTCTTCCTCGTTTCTCTCTCTCTCCATCTCTCTCTCTTTCTCTCTCTCCATCTTCTCTCTTTCTCTCTCTCTTTCCCATCTCTCTCTCTCTTCCATCTCTCTCGTCTCTCTCCACCATCTTGTTCTCCATCTCTCTCTCTTCTCCATCCCTTCTTCTCTCTTTCCATCCTCTTTCTTTCTTCTCTCTCCTCAATCTATCCATCTCTCTCTCTCTCCTCTCTCTCATCTCTTTTTCTCGCAGTTTCTTGTCTCTCTTTCTCTCTCTCTCTATTCCTCTCTCTCCTCTCTCTCGTTCCATCTTTTTCTTTCTCTTTCTCTCTCTTTTCCATCTCTCTCTCTCTCTCTCCATCTCTCTCTCCCCTCTCCCCTCTCCTCTCCTCCATCGCTCTCCTCTTTCCTCTCTCTCACTCACGCCGCTGTCATGTGGCTGATGAAAACCGTCAAATTCTCCCACAGCATCCAGCCTAGCACCAGTCAACCGAGTAGCAAAAACTCACACATAAAACAGTTTTTCTTGTTTTTTATTTTTTTTTCTTCTTAAATAAATAAATAAATAAATAAATAATCAAAAGTAAAACTTTGCTCTCCGGAATTTCCCTAAAGTCTCTTCTAGCGACCCAGAGGATACATTCCGCTCACCGGGAGCAGGGGAGAATTTTGATCAGAGCTCTGTAACCGACGTCACGACTTTAACTTCGGAAACACGAATCGGGAAGAGAAGGGCGCAGGTTTAAAGCGATTCGAGTGATGTGGCTGCGGCCCGGGAGGGGTCCGTTAACCCACAGCTTCAATGGAAGTAAAAGGTTTTGCACGCCCTTTAAAAAAAGAAAAGTAGAATGACATAAAATCATCTGGGGGGGGAGGATTTTGATTATCCCGAAATAAATCGGGGTATTAAAAAAAGAGAGAGTCACTTTTCTAACCGCCCGCCCGTGGCACGGATCGGATCCCCTATCTCGGGGACGGGATTGGGGATCGCGTGCTTACGTACTGCTGAGTGGGTTGGGCGACCACTTCTCGGCGTGGGAGGCCACGATCGAAACTTCCCACTTACCAGATGAAGGAGGAAACTCACCTGACTGGCTGGAAAAGGAGAAAGAGGAGAAGCCGTTGCCGACCGGGATTCGAACCCGTGACCTCAACCTCCGTGGTCCACTCCCCTGATCACAAAACCAGATGATTTTATAAACAGTAATAAGCAAAAAAAAATATTGAGAGTCTCGTCTGGGAAACGCTGGATTAATCAAGGATGGTTATAACAACTGCATGAATCCCACTAGGAAACCTCCAGATCCAGATAATGTGTTGGATATTTCACTCCCTGTTACAACTGAGAATCGCGGTAAATCTATTTCTCAAAAATTTTTCAGAAAACGAAAGTAAACCAAAAATGGATAAATCTCAGCATTGTTATTATTATTATTATTATTATTATTATTATTATTATTATTGTTGTTGTTGTTGTTGAGCTTTTTTCGAACCAAAAACCCGTAAGAAAATTCCAGAAGATCCGATGCTGAATATCGCCTAAAAATATTCGCATTAAAGGAATTTAAAATACGGAAATATCCTTTAAAACGAGAGTCGGGCCTAATATTCATTTGACGGATGCTCTGGATGACGTAGCTGGGCCGGGATAGGGGGTCCAGAAGTAAGCCCTTCTGTTTACATCGCCCCATCTCTGCCAGGCGGGAGACCTGCTGCTACTGCAGAATTGTGTAATCGGCCCGTGGCACCGAGGTGCTGGCTACGGCGGGCCGAGACATCCGGCATCGGTGATGAGGATCAGGGGAGGTAAGAAAATAGTCGGCTCTTGAGGGAGGACAGGGGGTGGGGGGCCCGGCCGGCAGACCGTCTTCCAAATTACACCTGGTGGGTGCCCGAAAGATCGACACGGTCCCGTTGGGCCTTTCTTCCCTTATTGTCTGTCTTAGAATCCTCCGGCCGTTTGAGACCCACCGTAATTAGCGCTATCCCATCCCCACAAGCCATTCCGTTTATTCGCGCACCTGAGAACGGATGATGCGACACAAAGTTGCGCCAGGTAAGACTGAACAACAACAACAAAAAGGGCATTCCCATAATGCACCGCAAAGGCCTAAACGGCGGGCACAATGCCCGTCTTCCGTTCTAGCCCCCTCCGGTGTAACTCAGCCTCCGAGCGTGGATACTGGCTGGCGCGCGTGAGTCATCTCGCCAAGGCGTTCACGACCAGACGGGGAGGAAGGAGGACAGCACTTAATTATTGTGATAAGGCGACTGGTTCTTATTTCTGTTACCCGTATACTTCGTGTTAGCGTTTTTTAAAAAAAAAGGTTTGAATTAATTTTGAAAAAAATAATAATAATAAAAGAGACAGAAATCAGACAACAACAGAAAACATTACCAACCGCTCAACAGTAGCTGCTGAGAAACACAATGCTGCATAACAATGAAACAAGATGGCTTCTCGACAGATTTATTATACACCCCAAGTAAACTAAGTTTGTGCAGGAAAATTAAACAATGGTAACAAGAATAATAATAATATTACAGGCTACCAAAGAGATAATAATAATAATAATAATAGTTCATGCCGACAGATTGATGTATCGAAACTCCGAAACCAAAGTTTGAATCTGTTGGGAGGAGAAGATGGGTCATTTACGAGCAGTGCTTGCTTCATTTAAATCTTAAATAATAATACTTAAAAACGCACTTGCGATGTTATTAATGTTCCACTTCAGTTTATGAATTGCTATTTCCTTTCCGTACTAATTTAGGTGCTTTGCTTGAGAAGGCCGCGGAACCTGCAGATAAATAAGACGGATTAAGTGTGCTTGAAGTTAGCTGTTTGGCCGGAATGCTTCTTACCACCAGTAATTACTGGGGCTGTTTAGAGGCTCCGTAGCTTTAAGAGGAGGAAGGGGCTAACTGCTGTTTTGTTCGCCTCTCCCTCCGCGTTATCCCTGTACAAGATATAACCCAAAACCACTCGGCACTGACTTAAACTGGCGTTTCTATCGCAATGAGAAGAAGAAGAAAACAACAGAAGCTGGCAGTCTTTCGGATAATTCTCTTCGGCGAGTTTCTTATTTATTATCCTTCATTAAAACAAATGTTACATTTCTTGGTCTAACTCTTTCGGATCTGACTTTAGACTGGCCGGCCCCATTTCTAACCCCGTCGTGGTGTCTTCTGGATACTTTTCATCGGCTGGCCACGTGGGGGTCTCCTCTGGGGCGCCCCTCTTTTCGGTTGCTGCTGTGAGACCCGGCCCGACAGGGGTCGATAAGGTCCACGTACAGAGACAGTCGTCACTGGCAGCAAGCAGAAAAAATTCTACCATTTCCAAATTATACTATATATATATACATACATATCTTGGAAACGGTTCAAAGAAGATTGTCTAAGATAATAAGTAATATATAGCGGTTATGAGGAAATACTACAGAGGCTCTGGTTGCCTAATTTGTGCCACAGACGTTTACGCAGAGACATGACCAAAATTTTGTAGACTCATTTAAAAGTTGAACATGCTGTTTAATACCAGTGGCACCTCACATATCAGCAGGGGTCTTAATTATGAGATGCGCTAGGTTTTAGATTAGGCATAGAAAATGTTGGTTTTCTTCGTGTCTTTCTTTTTTTTTTTAGTAATCATGTCTATCTGGAATACTTTACCAAAGCAGATAGTGAAAGCAGAGAGCATAAATATTTCTAAATATAGACTGACCAGACGCGTACTTTTTGTTGGCGAAAGAGAATTTTACATGGAAAAATGGGGGAAGGTGAAGAACCTAACTTTCTACGTCTACCTCCTCAACGACGCCGGGTGCAAGTTATCACACGGGGAGAGAGAGAGAGAATGACATCAGTACAGAGAGAGAGAGATGACATCAGTACAGAGAGAGAGATGACGTCAGTACAGACAGAGAGAGATGACATCAGTACAGACAGAGAGAGATGACATCAGTATAGAGAGATGACGTCAGTACAGACAGTGAGAGATGACATCAGTACAGAGAGAGAGATGACATCAGTACAGAGAGAGAGATGACATCAGTACAGAGAGAGAGAGAGAGAGAGAGAGAAGAGAGAGAGCGTGTGTAGTTCTTTTACTTCTAAACAGCGACATAGAAGCTTCGTGGTACGGACAGTATCCGATAAATGCAAATTTAAACAAAATAGAATTAAAAAAAAAAACAACTTATTGGTAAACCTTAAAACTAATCAGGACTGTCTGCACAACTAAATGAGTATTTTGAACTATGGCGTAGAAAACCAGATCAGATACAGACAAGCAAAAATGAAACAAAAATCTGGCTTCTTTTACATTAGAATCGCAAATGAGGGAAAACAAGGTGCAGATTTGACGAATGAGGAGAAAGGAGACGAATGTTTTGTGTTTATTCAGAACGTTTCCGAATATTTGATGAACGAAAACTCCCGAACTAGAGAAAACAATCAGGTCACAAAAGATGCTGGACATTTATCTCTTGAAAGCGGTGAGAGGCCATTCTTGCACGATAAAAAACCCTGCATTTATCGTCCAAGACGATGGATTGATTGGCGTGACTTTTGTACAAACAGTATAACAACAGATTTAATGACCTCATTTAGGCGGCACTGACCCGTGACAGTCCTGTCAAAGAGAATCATTCAATATCTGTGGTTACGTGACACAGTACCCTCAGTACGGTATCGCTGCCTTTCTAACATGTTACAGTCGGCATTGTGTTAGCTGGTTTCCTGCGAAACACGCAAATGGCCGTCAACAAAGTGAAGGTTGTTGAACTTGCTCTCATCAAAGAAGAGAACCTGGCTTCTCCAGTCTGCCAAAGTTCTAAGCAAACGAGTTGTAGCTCTCACCAGTTTTGCCTTTGGTGTGTACAATACTGTAGATCGGCAGAGGGTAGTCACTTTTGTATATTGCAGTCAGAGGTATGGACCTGCCACAATTCTTGAAACATACCTGGATAGTGTGGTTATGTTAAACCAGATAGGTGACGTAACGATTATCCATGATGGTCAGTGGCAGGGCAGATATTTTGTGAACTGCTGGTCTCTCTCCTCCTGCTAAAGTCAGCCTATAACACTATACCACGCAAAATCCGACCGCTAGGTCTGTCTGTCTACCATGGTCTTTCAGCTTGGCTATGACTGGATAAGCTATTGAAGTGCCATACTCAGTAACGTCATTGTGTCAACATTTTCAGACGGCTTTCACGTTTAATCTGAGTTGGAAATCGCCTGACAATGGTGTGACATAGAAAAGGCGCACACGAAGCACTTGGAACAATACTGTCGTCACAAAACTCGAGCCCCGGCTTAACGGAGAGTCGGAGGACTGCAAGACGACAAAGGCGACTGCACCTAGCCGTACAAAAGGCCTCACACAAAATACCCCCCCCAAGGTTGTTTTACTCAACGAACTTTGAAACAATTAGTTCTTATTGACTACAAAAGCATTTAGCGGTAAAGCACGCAGTACACGTAGAATTCATCAAGAGTAACTTCAATTATCTATCCAGGGAAAGGTGCACCAACTCCAGGCTCTCGCATTTACTCGTTATTTTCGTGATTTGTCAAAGGGAGGTAATTACTTTAAAAAAAAAAAATTACTAGAATCATTTCATTAAGGAATCGTTTTGAGAATAATTTATTAGTCTCCCTTGTATTTAAAAAAAAACAACGATATAATGCATAAATAGAAGGCGCGAATGATTACGATGCAACTGTTCAATAAAGTTGGATTCGATGGTAATTAGGAAAGCGTAAAAAATCAGCCAGTTATCCATCGTCACCGGGGAGGTCCAGATGAAGCCAGACTGAAACAGGGCGTCCGGTTGAACGGTCCCCGCGCACCTTGTCAGTCATGGAGGTCTCCTTAAAACGCTCTTAACTGTACCTGGGCCGGGGGTCAGATATTGCAGAGATTACTTGATCGCGGAAACCATGTACCGCGCGCTATAGTTACAGAAGTGGTTACGTATTACCTCCCTTGGCTACACCGAAACAGTTTCTCCCTAATTGTTTTAATTCGTTTTTCCATCATCGCCAAATGTCCAAAAAGAAATTCATAGCAACCCTGTCTGAAGCGAACACGGACCCACATCCATATGAAGATCCAATATGGTAGCAGAGGTCAAGTCAGTGAAAACTGAGTTATTACAATACATTCATGCATGATGCAGACTGATGGCAAAAGCCACGACAGACCTGTTAAGAACAAAAGTATATTTTTTATAAAACCTAAGCACCCGGTTCCTTGGCTTCCACATAGTTAATGGTTGTTAGTATTCAACTGTGGACTATTTCAAATGATACACGGATGAAACATTGGAATATATTCTAACTGCTACAACTAAAGAATAGGTAAAATCTTAAAATTCAAAGTAATAGCTAAGATTCCACACACTAGTTTCTTAGAGAGAAAGCTTTTATATCAACAAATATTGATTCAAAATTGATAGTCATATCTACTTTGACCATGTATTCCATTTCATTGTTACAATTTCAACCCAGACTCTTGTAACTGACTTAGATGATGTTAAGGAGCAGAAAGGTATTTGAAATATTTAAAGTACAACAGGATGCACACATGCACTAAACATCAGTCTCCTAGTTTAGTTCTCTTGGTTTCCATGCTTCATGTAGAGATGTGAATGGTACACTGCATTCAGATTACTGAGAATTTATCAGATCAATGAACATCACTACTGTGAAACACCTTTGTAATGTTTGTACTATTTTAGTTTTAAATATAATTTTCTGTTAAAAAAGAAAAAAAAATAGATGTTAAAAGAGAGAAGAGTACAAAATGCTTTCTAGCAAAGTGTTCGTCTATCTGAGCAAGAGCATGAAAGAAAAGATGTACAGGCAGCAGGATCAGCACAAGCAGAAAATGTAAAATAAAGTTTATTAATCAACAACAACAAGAAGTAATACAAAAGTTCCCCTGCCAATAGTTCAGTAATCACATGGTTTTGAAAAGTTCACAGCCCTCGTTTAAAGTCATAAGTCCTTCACAAAGGTAAACTGAAGGTTTTGTGCAGAGAATCTACAAACATCCCAGCTGCTTTTCTGTCTCTCGACTTGAGAATTTCCCAGAGATATTCAACTTCGAGTTTTTTTTCCACATAAATGGCAACCATGTCAAAAAATTCAAAGCTTTGTTCTTGCCGAAACTTAGGCTCTGATGACGCAAAATCTGCTGGCCAGTCAATTAGCAAGGCGCCAGGCTTCAGGGGATGAATGTAATATAGCGCCGTCTTCGCGATCTTGTGAACAGCATCTCTAGAACCAGCCAGAACCAGCTCAGACCCTCCTGCGATCTCGAAAACGCAGACATTTTGCTGTTTGCCTGTGTCACCGCTGGCCGGCAAAGAATCTGCACCCACTGTCGAATGCTGCATAGTAACTTCTGGAAATACAGGACTCGGGGAAGGTAACTGATTCCGTGACCACATGCAATCTTTAAAGAAAAAACAAAAGTAAACACAGGTAAGTCTTCCTTGCACAGGAAGCGGCTTAACTTTCAGACTCAGTCCCAAAACTCTGACAGCGTTCACAACTCACACACAGCAAATAAACTATAAATCATCTTCCACATTAAAAAAGAAAAGAGAAAGAAAAATCTTTTGTTCATTTTTTTAAACTCATAATTGATAAAATTTTTTAATTATTGCCTGAAATTCTAGAATGTTAAAGGTTAAATCAGGCTGCAACACAACCAAATAAGAAATTGAGCTTACGTAGGTAGCCACCCAGTTAAGCCTCTAGCCATACAACACAGTCATAAATTGACGTACGGTAGCTCCATAGGAGACCAGTCAAATAAAAAAATTGAATTGTTAAAACAGAATTGTATACTTTTGTGTGTAGACAAAACATGGAATATATAATAATTCAAAAGCTGTATTAGACAGAGTTTTACTAGTGTCAATGTTAAATTCATGACTATAATTACACTGGTCAACAAGTATTTTTCATCAAACATATGTCAAGGTGTACTTAGTGTAGTTTTTAATGCTCATTTCAAATATACAATTAGTTTTTTGACATCATGTACAGTTTTCAAGATGAGAAAGTTTTTTGGTTTTAGCTCATGCATTATATAGAAATTCCAATTAATGACGTGTATGCATGTATTCCATTTACATCATGGAAACATACCTTTAAAATAAACTACATTATTCATTGCTGCATAGTTCAGATGCAATATTTCATCATCTTAAATTAACCAATCAAGTTTTGTCGGATGAAATAGGTATTTCAACATCTCAAATTGTCCAGTCATAATTGGTCTGATGAAATATTTCATCATCTCAAATTCAATATAAGTATAACTGTTTGTATCTATTCCTTACTTGTTTTTTTTACAGTGTTTAAAAATGTTAAGACAGTGTAGAAATTCTCCTGATGTCTTTTGTTATGTCTGTGGACAATTTATTGTGAAAGCTCAAAAACGTACAATAACATCAGAGATCAAGAAGATTTATAAGCTATACTTTGACTGTCCTCTTGGAGATCAGGACAAGTTATGGGCACCACATTTTATCTGCTCAGCTTGCTCAAATGGCTTACGTGACTGATTCAAAAAGAGGAATAAGTCCATGCCTTTTGCCATTCCAATGATGTGGAGGGAGCCGAAAGACCACGAGAATATGGAACTTTTACTTTATGCCATTGCCTATGAAAGATACTCATGGAAAATATGTGGAAATTTAAAAGTCATTAGAATGTTAATGGGAATGCAGTCAGGTTTCACAAAATACTGCTGTTTCTTGTGTCTATGGGATAGTCGGGCAACTGACAGACAAGAACATCATACCAGCCAGGACTGTCTAGCGTCAAGAATACACCTCTTGTAGATCCATGTAATGTCCTATTGCCTCCTTTGCACATAAAGCTGGGACTGACGAAACAGTTTGTAAAGACACTAGGGAAGAGAAATGCCAGGGGGTTTGAGTATATTGTAGAAAAGTTTCCCAAAATCACACAGGCAAAGTTGAAAGAGGGTATCATTGTCGGACCCCAAATTAGAGAAGTACTCAAAGATGTCATCTTCAAGACAACACTGGATGAACTGGAACTGCCTGCCTGGAATGCTTTCAATTGGATCTGTGAGAATTTCTTGGGCAACAAGAAGGCAGTGGACTACAAGGATGGCATCAAGAATCTTCTGAAATGTTACTCAGCAATAGGTTGTCGCATGTCACTGAAGGTTCACTTCTTGGACTCCCATCTGGATTTCTTCGCAGATAACCTTGGAGCAGTGTCTGATGAACATGGTGAAAGATTTCACCAGGACATTAGTGCCATGGAGAAATGGTACCAAGGCTCCTGGAATGACAGTATGCTGGCTGACTACTGCTGGACACTTTACCGTGATCAACATCAGATCAGGAACACCACAGGAAATCCAAATCACTGTTTCTAACTCGTTGTTCTAACTTTGTCTGTTTGTCTGACCCATTTTTTGTGTATTCACTCTTTGTAGAATGATAGTGATGATTTTAACTCAATAAACTCATTTACTTTCTAAAAATAATATGTCCTTATTTATTACGTTAATGATTTCATATATGCAAATATGTAAATATGTGCATGTATCTACTGAAAAACTGATATGTGCTGCATACAAATGGAGTGAAATTTTGAAATCAGCATGAAAAATTAGTCCAAAAAAGTTGGTTTACATTCATAATAATACATTTAATTTTGTTGACCAGTGTAATTATTAATCAGAATACTATGACAAATTACCCTCTAATTTTGAATACAAAAGACAACCTGGTCAGAACGAATGCTTTTTTCTGCTTTCTGTACCTGTTCGATCATCATGAATTTCAAAGAGATTTCCCCCATCCATCAGTATGCCAGCATATTCATTAGCAATACAGTATGCTTCATCATCTCCTCCAATCTTTTCAAACTGATACAGGCAATCTTAAAACGAAAAAGTTAATGATTTAACAACAAAAGTTCAACATCTCACTACCAAACATACTTTTTGTTACTCTCCAAAAGTCAATCTTATTTTGTTTATCCCTTCCAAAGGCATCTAAAAGATTAAAATATCAATTTAGTCAAAGAAAGAAAAGCATACAAGCTTAAATCTGCTTGGAAAGACAAACAAACAACCTAGCCTTCTAGAGACCAGAAAGATAGCATGGACAACGAGCAAGCAATTTTAAAACAAAAAAAAAAAGCTGTTTTACCAGGAAAAAAAAAAGATTCATTATTCCAAAAATTGTCTACAGTCCATTTTATTGACAATATCTGTTGCTATTGTTATTAACATTAATAATTAGAAATGATACAAATGGTCAAAAGAGGAATTACTCCCATTATTGAAAGAACCCCCAGTGATAGTAAATTTGGTTGTCATGGGAAAATCACGAGATGACAAGACCAATTCAAAAAAAGAGAGAAAATTGTTTGTCTGCTTTACTGATCACCAGAAATTCATCTGCTAAAGTAAATGATGACAGGCTTATTGAGATAGCAGAAAAGAAGCAGGAATTACTGTTTATTTCTAACAACTGCTGGAATTAGAAGGCTGACATGAGAACAGTTCAAAATCATGAGTCAGACAAGGATGTATGTAATCTTTTACCTATTTTCTTCAACCTACCTACACAGTGGATACCGGATCACAGAAGCACTGCAACACCAAAAAGGTTTCAAGGTAGATGGCATTTAATATTACAAACATAGATATGCAGATTAGTCTTTGCAAAGACAACATGCAAAAGATGGTAGACAAGCAAGTATGGCATAGCAATGAATGCAAAAAAATAGTAATGCTCATTTAAAAAGGCAAGAAAATGCCGTAAGAATGGTTTATATCATCTTCCTTATGGATAGTCTGCTAGATGTCTGACAAATTAAGCTGATAAGTATGGTCAAAAGAACATTTTAGAATCTCAAAGAATGTGAAGAAACATCAATATTACAACAAAGAAAAATGTTGAGATGCTGTTTACTTTGTACTTAACATGCATGTGAAGGATTGACCATATACAGAGTTCACATGCATCGATTCTTTTCCTGAACTTTGGTACTAATGCAGAATACTAAAGATAAGCTGGATTAGCAGAGTATCAGACGTAGAAGTGCCAAAGAGATTGTTTTTTGCAATTTTGTTCATAAAATGGCACATTAACTTTTGCTATTTTGAAAGGGAATGGTAAAGGCAAAGATGCGTGTAGACAGGTAAATGTCCAAGACTGGTCGATCGTGACACTGACTGATTGAGAGGTCATCACATGGAAGGATCTTGGATTTCCAAGCTCTCTAAAGTGTAAATTAAGAAAAATAGTACTATTGAATCATACAAGGTGGGACCTGTAACACCTAGAAGGATGCTTCAATAAAGCTGCTGTTAGTTAATACATCTTGAAAACACCTTTCTCCAGATCCAGTGAGTACAGCAGGTGATCAATAACTGCAATGGCATGCATGACCAGACATGTTTGCTTGAATAGTATAGTTCAAATATTGCCAGTAAACCATAGCCCATAAATGTTACCTTAACAGATGCACAACACCTGGACACAAAGTCACAAACCAAATCTGTAACGTGAGATGTACATCTTCCACTGAGTCTCAAGCACTGTCTATATAGACATAAGAATTCTTATAATTTCATGTTTGTGAATACAACAGGACAACATTTATGGAACCCATTTTCATAGGCAGTTCATTGTTCAAACATTCATTAAAAATACAATTTGATACTCACTGCTTACAGCAGCCATGTTGCCATTTAATCAACCATACAAGTAATTCAGTCGTACTAACTAAGCCACCATTATCTAAGTAAACTTGGTACCACAGATGGGGCACAATTTAAAACAAAAAAAAAAAACAAAAAAAATCAGTCAGGTCTTAGAACATTAATTTAATTCAAGAATTACAAGCATATCAGAAAGTAAAAGACAAAATATCATAAAAATAAAAGGCTGTTTAATTAGTCTACGTTTTCTTTGCATCTCTTGCTCGTCGTCATGCTTTCAGTTAGCAACAAGATTTATAGAATGCATTTCAACTTTTATGTTGGATTTTTTTTCTCTTTCCAAGACTTATCCTCCATTCCGATTTAAGTGTCTCTAGTGAATGTAATTACTATAGATTCCGTACTCTCTACAGAACATTTTTCAAAATATGCTCACTCTCTCCCTCCCTTTTGCCAACCAACCATACCATAGTAATTGCAGCAGAAAGCTTTATCAATATCTAAAGTCATTTTTACACCATGTATTTAGAAGCACTCAGTGCAGTCATATTTCTTCGATATACTTCAGCAGCTATGTTCGCAAACCGATCTGACCAGAATATTAGAACCTCTTTCCAAATAAAGACAGAGAAACTCGGCAAAGCAAAGGGAAGGAAAGAGTTATACTAGCACGAGAAGTTTTAATCAAAGCAAAACCTTTTTTTTTTTTTTAATATATTGCCAAAATATAAGAAAAATTTAAATAATTAATCACTCTGATTTATCTGTACAAAAACCGGCAACAGCCAAGTGCACATGTGCTGACACAAAGGCAGCTTGTGTTCAGCCTGACCTCATTTATTTCTTCCCATACCTGCTGCTTCTGAAATGCATGCATCTAATTTCAACAAGTGTAGCTATGAAATAATCATGACAGGCAGGAATAATACAGCTACACACATGCAGCTGGAGTCCATGTAAAAAAACTGGCTTGAACTGAGATGTATAGTGCCTTTGAACATTTACCTGTAAGCACAGGTGTTTAAAATCTCATTTTGCTGCCTTATGCTTTTGAAGTGGATAAATCATGTGTTAGATCTAATTAGAAAGGGTCAGTAATAAAAGGAACAGGTGCCATTAAACAGATCAGAAGTGAGAACAAACTTTAATGAATTCTTATTTTCTAATAAAAACAAAATACATAGATATATAAACACACACACACACACATACATACACCTAGTGCGTTTATGAAAAGAAAGTTAAGAAAAAGAGCCATTAACTGTCATTTAATGCTGTAATGACAAACAAATCTCACCAGGTGAGCCAGACTAAAGATGTCAAGATAATTTTAAAAATGGAAGGACTGTGTACAGTGAAAAACGCTTCCTCTTTTCAACCATCTGGGAGAGCTAGACACACAGAGGGGGCGCATTTTACCAACCAATTTATCTTTAGTTTTCCAAAATGCATCAGAGATCAGAGACAATTGAAAGAAAAAAAGAAAATGCCTAGTGACATAACTCATTAAAGTGGGTTATGTATGCAAGCTGAAACTGGTTTCTGTCTGCGGACAGTTTTTTTCTTTCTTCTAAACATTCCACACTATGAAGGTTAAATATGCAAAACCTAGTGGATTATCAATCAAGATGGCAAATGAAGTAAAAAGCTTGAGAAGAAAATAAGACTTTACCAAAAAAAAATTTATACTAAAAAATTAGTAAAAAATAGTACAAGAATCACCAGTGGATCTGCTTTTTCAAGATTGGCAATGCTAACCGACAGTTCTTGTAGCATTGCATTGTGGGATTTTTAAAAAAAAATTATTCTTTTAATACCAAAAGATAGAAACCAATTCCAGATTACATACACAGCCACTTTCATTCCAATATCAAAATTAAAGTAAACACATTAAAGAGAGAATAAAAAATAGTTTTCCAGTGACTTCCTTTACCTCGATAAAGCAATCATTGAGGATGCGCAAGGTTAGTCTGCCTAACTCTCCTAGTCTAGTAGCAAAGTCAGCCAGTCCACAGCGATATCACAGAACTGAGGACTGATCCACTGTCAGTCCCCGAAGAACCATCACAGTAGCAAGCAAAATTATCAGCCATCTTTCAATGCTGAAACAGTTCAAACACCTGCATTAATAGCAAATAAAAATGAATAAGCACTCACAGAAATTTCTCACAGCTTCTTTGTGCTGGTCCACCCAGTCCACAAAAGCCTGGCCTGTAAACGACTTTGTGTTGCCCTGAAGATCATTCCTCATCTGCTGCAGTAATCTCACCTTCTCCGACACCTCAAACACTGAGCACCGATCTCTGTACTGTTTAAAAACAAAACAGGTAGAGTCACATCCTGGTGTGTGCTAACCACCCCTTTTCCATGCCCTGTCAATAAGCCCTGCATAGTGCAGTTCTTTAGAAATTGCAGTGTCATGAAACTACTTAAAAAAAAAAAAAAACAGGATGTAATAAAGTCAAATTACTTAACCCTTTCCAAGCAGCAGGAACAAGGATGTTAACTCTTTGCACTTTCATCTATTTTCTGATTAGCCTCTATTAATATTTTTGGAGGTGGGGCTGAACTTAATCCAATTTCAGACTGATTCAATTCCTAAAGTGGGTAAACTCTAAGAACAACTTACAATGCCACAATAAGCTACTTAGCTTTCCTTCTTTATTTCAACAGTCTTAGAAAGTTCTACAATAAGCTTTCCTCGTGACCTGTAAGTGCCGATGATGTATTAGCTCAAAGTCTCTGATTTTGACTTTAAAACTAGAATGCATATGTACAGCACCTGCCAATTTTCATTTAGTAGTTTAGCATTTAGGAGAAAGAATCCCTGCCTTCTGCCTTGCAACGGTTTAGCCTCAGGGAAAACTTGGCAGAAAAACCCACTAATCCCGTGTCTCATGCAACAGAACCCTAAGCAAAAAAAAAAAAAAAAAAAATACAAGTAATAACTTTCATGGATCTGGATTAGGGTAATAGCTCCAGCACGCCTTTTAACTTTAAAAAGCAAAGCAATATGAAATTCTGCTGGTACATTACTGATTCAGAGTATTTTCTGAGCCTCATCACAGGTGTGACAAGTTATGCCAGGTATTTGTAAAGAGCAATGATTTTCTTCCTTCTAGTATTGCGCAGGAATCTCGACCATGAAAGGATACCATACTAGGTCTTCCATGTTTTACCTACCTCTGATGTTTAACTGAAATTGATACTTTGTTGGTTTTTTTTTAATTTGGCAATGAATTTATAAACAAAAAACCTAACTTAGAGTTAACCAAAAAAATAAAATTGTGCAAGCAGAAAAGTTTTAGTCAAACCTCAATTATATACATAAGACCTTGGGATACCAGATGATTCCAAGTGTAGGTTGACATAAGGTGTGTCAGTGGGGATGCTTACCTGTACACAGATGCTCCACAGTAGCCTGCCCACTTTAACAGTGGGCAGAAGGAACAGGTTGAGCTTGAAGGCAATGGTGTCCTACAAAGAAACAAAATCTAGCTAGAAATGCAGAAAATCACTCCCAATCCTTTATCAGATATATTACATAGAGAGAAAATTATAATGGTCATTAGAACTAGATTGAGTTCTTATTTTTGTAGAGTACATTTCCATGGATAAAAAACCTGATTTACTAGTGACTGTTCAAAATTAGTACAACTGTGTGAATTTTTAATAGTTTATACCTTTGTATTATACTCAACTTCAATAGTATCACTACAAATATTATAGTTTGCTGCTTTGTCATCAAGATCCTCTCCTGCATTTATGAAGTCCAAATCAAAAATACAAAATGGTGGTAGCTGCATATCAAAGTGTTGGTTTATTCTGGCCCAACAAAATCAGTACAATGAATAGAAAAAGGTTGTGCAAGATTTTCATGACTTCTTGAAACAGACTGATCAATGTATGAAGCAAAACAATAAGTCTGCCACCAATTCTGGCAAGCTACACTGCAGACCATCATATACCAGGTAAGTACCTATACTGATGCAACAAAAGTACACCAAGGAAAGCAAGGGTTAGAAGTTCTGCAAGCATCATTATCTACAACCGTAGACATTCCTGTAAAATTGTGTAGTCCCCTGCTTACTGCTAGCAAGCATTGCCACTTCTGTACATCTCATGAGATCCTGGAACTTACATCTTTAGCAGGGAAAATTGAATTTCCAACAAGCAATAATCTGTTAAGGAGGAAGCCAGAGGACCTGGAGGAAGTTTACAACAAGGATGAAACTCAGGTTCTTCAACCATAACAGGCCAGTATGCTACACAGTCTGCCATCCAATATCCAGGTAATAAATGTTAACTTTTTTTCCTTTTTAAATAGATGGATGGTATCCATAGGAAACTTCTAGAACTGCTTGCCAATTTATGTTAAGTTGATAAAACATGTCCACAGATTGAGTACTCACCCTATTTATCAAAAAAGAACTATGCAGACCTAGAAATACTTACTGTAATTATTTTACTTTTCTAGTGGAACAAATTTTTAGTGGTTTGCTATGAAAAAAAATAGGGCCACATTTGTTTCTTCTTAGATTAATTTATTAAGCATCCTATAGAGAATTTGTCCCCCCATATACTTGCTTTTGTGAATGATAAAATAAATGTAGAGAATTTGACTAACCGCTTTATAAAATGCATTTTGGGAGTAAAGGATATCCAACTGGTTTTATTTTACTACCATACAAAATAGAACTTAGTGTGGAGATTTTTTTTTCCAATTTTGCCCAAATAAGGAAATGCAATCAAGGGGAGTTAATTTTACTTCTCTTGTTTTTGGATTATCTGCCTTTTATGTTCGCCACAATTTTATATAGCAGAAAAAATTCCCAATCATCACATCAGTACCAGAACTCCTCCTGAGATGCATTAATTAACTAATTTATAGCATCAAAATAATTAGTTTGGAGGATTGTTTTAGAAGGTTGTATGAGAAGTGAACCCCCCCTTTTTTTTTTGATTGGGCTTGTGGAAGTATCCAGGGCTTGCTGCTGCTAAATAAAGACCGTTTTGAGGAAAGGAAAAAAAAAAAAAACAAAAACAAGCCTATAAATGGTTTTGGTTACTGGTAAGCAATAGAGTAGAGGGTACTAACTGAACACCTTGACCCCCCCCTACCAAAGCAGCGCATTGCGTTTTTGTGCAAAATGGGTTGGAAGTGCTGAACCTGCTTTTTGCTGGTTCTATGTAAAGATAAAAAACCTCATTCCATCACTTACTGCATGCTTCAGCATGGTTTCCTTAACTTTGGTACTGGTTAATGTGTTGAGCACATCTTTGAGCGACTGAAAAATAGAATGCATTTGTTTCTATTATTAAATTATCTCTTTACCTAGGGATTCACTTTTCAATTCATCCTGACAGTCTCCGCTCTCTGATTAGCATCAAAACAAATGATGAATACATTAAAGGGACTCACCTCATTGTCGTGTTTGCAACTCACCACAAATCTAAAGAACTTTAACGCACTCAGTCCAGCATCATACGGACAAAGCCTAATAAGCTCTTTCAATTTCCTGCATTTCATGATGAGTTTGAATTTTCAAAACAATGCAAAACTCAGTGCTTGTTTTCACCGATTAACAATCCAACAGCACTTCCTCCTCCACTGATGCTTAGCAGATAAAATTATCATTTTTTTTTTTTTTAATTTCCAATTTAGATTTATTAGAAAAAATCTGTACATAGCTTGTATTCCAAATTCGGAATTGAAATTTTTTTCACGGTGATAAACTATTAGCTTTAATTTAGAGGAAGATAAGGTACTAAAGTAAGGTAAGAGAATTCTTCATTTCTCCTATCCAATATTTTGAAAGATTCTGACAACAGACATATTTTGGTAAATCCAAGCACTCAACTGCATCCTAGTTTGTGCACCAAGGAACAAATTCTCTTCACTTTGGCAAACTCATTTTTTTTTTTTTTTTAAAGATTAATGAGTACATCAGACATTACTTACCCTCAGTCCCATTAGGTGTAGTCTAGTCTGTGTCTGGACATTCTTGCTGCTAAACAGCTGTCTGATGTTGCAGTCGCAATCCTGAAACAAACAAAAATACACAATTTGAACGATTTATCCCCCCCACCTCTGCTTCAGATTTCAAGGCAAGTAAACCTCAGCATTTCCTTTTTATTTTCATTACAAAAACAGGAGGTTGAAAGAAATAAATGATACCAATATAATCAGCAATTTCTTCAATGGCATCCATGGGCATCCTCTGTTTTCAGACAAGTGCTGTGCACAGTTGATTGTAGTTTTCCTGTTTGTGTGTTACTAACTCAAGAATCAAGTATCATCATATTTAAACGATCCTCAAAAACCACGGTTTCACAGGGGAAAGACGACAGACAAAAAAGGAGCGGGGCAGGAGAGATTTTGCAAGTGGTCAGTTACAACCCACAGAAGCTCTGGGCCTATCTCTGTCGCTTAACGTGCAGCGCGCGCACACACAATTCTATAAAGAGAAAATTTACAAAAAAAAAGAATTTGCAACAACCTAGGTGTGTAATAACATTTCTGTTAATGAACAAACAGTGTACTCTTAGCAGGAAGACGACTTTTTTCCTCCTTCCAAAAGAAAGTCGATGCATGCATACAGTACACAAGAAGGCTAATAAAAACACTACACCAAGATAGCAAATATGAGGCAGAGAGGGAGAACCTGATACTGCTGAGGCCATCCCCAGCTAATACTGTTACTAAACAGAGCAACAGAGCCTCCATATATGAGAGTCTGTTTCTTGTCAGTCTTGTTTAACCCTCCAGAGGCCAACAAGACAAGCAACAGCATCATTAGGATTGTACCACAGTAACAAAAAAGAAAAAAAAATGATATTATACAACTTATATTCCACTAGTATTTTGTTCCAGATTTTGTAAATATTTTTTAAATGTAGAAAATTACATATCACACACAAACAACTTCTGTGCTAACTGTCAATACAGTAAAATTCTTTTGAACCTATTTACCTCCCCAACTCCTAGTGAGCTACGTTAGAAGTCCAGTTAGATGACAACTCTTCCACTAGCAGAAATATCATCATCATCATCACCACAGATGGTCATACACAAATTTCACCCAAGCATCATTTTTTTTTTTTTTGTGAAGAAAATCTTACAAATTCACCACTTACTTACATTAAGGACAACTTTCACTTTCCATTAAGATGTTCAATTTTGCCAAATCGTCCAAGTCCTCCCCCTCTCCCCCAACCTCTGAATATTTTCTTTGCGCTAGAATGGTTTCAATAACAGCCGCCCGACAAGTCTTACAAATCCGGTTTAGACTGGAATAAAGTTCATCAAAGTTGTAAATTCTGCCCCCCCCTTTTTTTCCCCCCTTCAAGTAGAGATTTTTCAGGCTGCTGAATGATCAGCCACTGTCAGGACTAGAGAAAAGCCCAAGATAAACGCAGCATTTGAACATGCTAAAAAAAGGGGGGGGGAGAACACACTGGAAAAATGATGGAGGGGTTCAGGAATACACCAGTTAACGTATTCATTATTTAAATTGTTCAGGTGTTAAGAGGAACAGGTAAATGTTAAGCTCCTTTCTTCTAATAAATCAGTAACTACATCAGATGGTTTCAGCAACAAGTTAGTGAAAGAAAAAAACTCTTCTAAATTAACCCCTTAATAAATCTAGACTAATTTATTTTGGTGCATCGCCGTGCCAGGTTGTACCATCTACCTGACCCCTCCTCCTCCTCCCAACAGGTTAGCCTTTTGTTTGCTTCCTCACCTCTTCATTTGCTTTGTCTTGTTGATGTGCCGCTACCTGTTCAACTGCACATGGCACGAATGGTTGGCCGCAGCAATGGTAAACAGGTTTCACCTCTTGATTTCACACCCCCTTCCCACAACTATCCTAAAAGTTTTTTTTTTTTAGAAGAAGCCACCAGTTTGTTCAATGTTCGCACGACTCGTCTAAAAAAGTGTCTTTGTTCCGAACTTGGCAGCAGACGCAAGTGCACACAATCTGTTTGACAAAAAGAGAAAGAATAAAGGCCGAGCGCAAACTTCTCAAGTTAGGATTTTAAAAAAAAAAAAAAAGAAAATTCATTTCAAAAGTTGTAATATCATCACTGACAATATTGAAGTTAAAACAAAATGGACTTTATTTCCCATTTAATGGAACAAAACCATGACATCAAACAAATCAAAACAAAACTCTTCCTTACTAGGAGCGAAGATTAACGCAGTGGTCAGTCAGGTACCGTTAAATGTCCACAGATTACTGGAAATACAGCATCATCAGTTAATTCTGTGACGCGCGCGCGCACACACACGTGTATATATATATAGAAGATACCAGACATGTACCTTCAAAATAAGGAACCACGTTTGTTCCATAATGACATCGTAGCTATCAGAGTACAGCCACTGCCTAAAGTTGTCATTACAGGTTGCAATGAAATGCTTGATGAACTGGAAAGGATCAGTTTCCAGCAGCCAGGTGTCACTATGCTTCCCCAGTTGTGTCAAAGCAGCATGTACGAACTTGTATACCTACAATACACAGAAGTGTACGCAGAATTAGTGAGTGGAGTAATCCCCAAACACATCCACAGTCTTACTACAAGAAATCTACCCACCCCTCAATTTTCCATTTAAAACTTCAAAATATTTAATTATCAAAAACAAGATTTTGAATAAAAATATGCTAACTCTAAATTTAAATGAGTATAACGGTGGAGAAAGTATCGGCTAACCTTGTATCATAATAGTGCAAAGGGAGATAAGCAGGTACAACTGGACACTTTTCTTTCAGTAATGCAACCATGTCCACTATATAAAGCAAGCAATCAGTCCATTTATTCTTTCATTTTACGTACTAGCTATATAATACATACTGACCAGATCAAGAACAAATGGTGGTCTAAAATGTCTTTTTAAATCACAGAAACACCAATTTCAACTTATCCATACAAACCTACCAAAAAAAAAAAAAAAATACATTTATGTTGTCTATGTGCGCATTCATATTTATTACATGTTTTGTCAATTACAAAAATCGTTCAACACAAGTTGCGGTAAGTGAAAAACTATCTGCCAACGCTTGTTCTCCTAAATGAATAAATTGAATAGTTTACCTTGTGAGCCAAAATCTTGCACTGGCTCTGCCAGAGAGAGGATATAAGATTCTGACAGCTCATCGAGCAGTTCAAGATATAAATGACAGTCTGCTGACATCGAGAAACATTTGGGCCCAAAGACTCTGAATATCCTGAAATCATAATTGCATACAATTCATGCAGCACACAGCCATCTGAAATCATGCATTTGCCAGCCCAGCGAAAGAAGAGTGAGACTGCTGGTGTAGCGAGGAAACGAGGGGTAATTTGCAAAGCTAAAACCAGTTGCTTGCTTGGTTACTGCAGACATTGTACAAAGGGGGTGTGGAAAGGATCTAAAATGTCAATTACAACACAGAAAAAAAAAAAAAAAAGTCTGGCCACTTAATTGAAGAAGTGTGGATTAAAACCAAATCATCTTCATTAAAAAGTTTTCACATATTAGAAACATGTTATTTACATAACTGTAACACATGAGAAAGCATCTACATCGTAGGCATTGACCTCTAACAATCAGCATCAATACTAATGGTTTACAATGAGCAAAATGTCTATTATAAACAAGTGTTTTATTTAAACATTTTATAATATTCTAATCCAGATTACAAAAATTTTAAATTCCACAAGAATTCCATAGAAAAGAAACCTGAATCTTCACATTATATATATATATATATAATAATTAGTACACAATATGACTAACCTGTCAGATGAGGTCCTGCAGTGGTATTGAGTAACTTGACTAATGACTCACAAAACACCGATGCATATTTCACCAAAACAGATACATTGTTTACTCGAATACACATCTGAAATCATCATCAAATTACTAGTTAGAGTATCAATCACTCCTTATACGTAGAGCAAGAGAAGATGAATGTATAACGACAAAACTTTGCTAGCTCGATTAACTGTAGGGTTTGTCTGTAAGAAAGATAACTGATAGCACGAACAAGTGCTTATTCTTTCAAGATAAGCAATTTTGTCTCCATTTGCTTGGGAGAAACAATAACTAAAAATCATCATGGCACCAGTAATCATCATACTTCAAAGTTAAAAAGATTTCAGGAATGATGAGGTTCTTCACTACTTTCGGCAGGACTTTTAGTTATGAACACAAAAACATTCAGAATATTGGCTGGCTGTTCCATTTCCAGAGAGAATTCAGAAGAAGGTGCTCGGTGAAGACGACATTTTAACAATGAGAGAGAAAAATAGGAAGGTAACAGGTTGTAGTCATAACTGAGTGATAAGCTTTAATAGGATTTTCTTCTTCTACAGTGCACTGCTGAACAACTTTTCCGTTATTTCACAGATTTCAAGCTCCAAGAGATGGTGTGTTCAAATGAACCCCAGCCGAAACAGAATTGTCGTAATCGTGTCTGGGTTAGGGTTTAGGCTGAACATCCCTAGTATAATGTCAAATGGTTGATTAAAAAAAAATTTTTTTTTTTTTTACACAAATGTTTAAACTGACGAGTTTACTAGTTCAGCTTTAATTTCTGTATTTTAAAGAGAATGTAGAAATTTTAAACAGAGAATAAAATATACATGTAACATGACAAATTATGTCCAAAATCTACTTTGTCAGACAGACAGGATAATAAGTTAGTCAATTTGGAAACCCTGATTGAAACAACAGACACCAATTTGATGAAAAAAAATGAAAATTAGTAAAGTTATTCAGAATTGAAGTTGGAAATTTAATACTGAGTTCAATCTTAACAAGATATAGGCTTATTGTAATATTTACTGGTCTAGCTTAGTCAGCTAAGTATCGCTTTAAAATACTTTTCTTTTAGGATAATTTTTAGTCTCTCTAATCCACCTTTGCTGCTGATGAAGGGGGGGGCAAAAACCTGAAACAGCTGTACAGCCCTATTCTGGACGCTGACATTTACCTAGACTCTTGACCTGGAGAGTGATGGGCTCCACCAGATTGTAAAATTCCCTAGACACCTCTTGAGGTGCTCCAACGACCTGAGAGTTTGGGACAGGTGAAGTGAGATGAAGAATCTATTTTTATCCTTTCCAAATATCTTTTGGATTTTTGTGTCTCCTAGAAAAACCTCAAATAAAAAGAGCATCTGGAACCAGTCTCGTCTGGTTTGTTTTTTTTGGCATAAACACATTTACATGAAAGATTAGAAAGGATGTAGCTGCAAGAATATCGCAGGATGCACCGAGGAACTTTTGTTATGAAGATGCTATTCTCACAAATCCACAGGATCCATGCAGAGGTGGTTAAGTAATGTTGTATTTGCCATTGTGCACAGATCAACAGAAATATGCTTAGAAGAAACAAAGTTCAACAGCTCACTGTTGCAAATCAAAACCTCTTGGAAATTCTTTACTATTCTCCAGCTTACCTTAAGAAAGTTGCAATCAGCAGCAGCAGTCTCTGAAAACTTAAGTAGTTGCTGCAGCTTCAGCTCCCTGGTGGATGGCTGATGAGTTCAAGCAGAGAAGAGATATCAGTTTTGAGTTCAAGCATGGTAACTGTTCTAACTGCTCACTTTCCTCGAAAACCACTAATTAAATATTTCATTATAAGACAATATACCTATTTACATAACACTAAAAAGGGACATTTAGGGTAAATAATAAAACATGTGATTTATATAAAAAAAAACAGGACTTCCAAGAGTGCTATGGTGCTGCATTTGATTTGATAGTCACATGATCAAATATACCAGTCTCTTTCTCTATTTGCTTAGACAAGTTTAACAGGTTATAATTTACAGTTGATTATACATTACTACATCACTGAAACCTTAGCCAGTTGTGAAAGTTTTGCATTATCTTAAATGTACATGCATCACAGTCTTGCATTAGTTTACAAAAACAGAATTGGTCATAATTGCCACACAGGTATTTAATGGAACTCAAAATACATAAGTTTGGGGAGGTGATAACAGGAGCGAAAAAAAATTCCAAACCTGTTGAAAACAAAATGCAAACCGTCCTCTGATCAGCAAAGAAACAGTTGCCGTGTAAGAAATGAACTAAATTCACTTTTCAATAAAACTTCATTGTTTCCAGTCATTCTAGCTCCTGATCCTCAACATTGTGTCCAGCTGCTTCTTGCACTGCACCTAACACCTTACATTCCTTAGTACTCCAATCCATCTTCTTTCTGAATCCATGTTCTACAACATTTCATCATCTGCACCATCTAGAGCACTGAACGTACCTGTCTGCTTGAAACTCTTCCTGATCGTGTCAGACACTATTCCACACATCCTTGACATTGCTAAAAGTGGCAACGTGGTTCTGGCTTTATCGAGTGACCATCCTTCAGGGTATTCAACTATCCATTTTCTTTTGAACGGTCAAGGATGCATCAGCCAGACATTGCTAGTCTCAGCCACTTTACTCATACATTGGATGGAGGCAGCGAGGGGGCCAATGTGCTAGGAGTGAACGTCAGATAATTTGGCAAGCACAGTAAATGGTGAGCTGACACAATCACCCAATGTACATCATTTAAACGTAGGACTACATGATCAGCAATGCAACAATATCACACCCATAGACATGCACCACTTTCAAAAGCATTACCAAAAGAAAAAAAATGATATCCCATGAATGCTATGGGGACTGTGAATAAGTAGAAAGATGCATCAACAAACAATAAGAAAAACTAATTTATTGATATTGTCATTAGCATAGATATTTCAGTGATGAAAAAAATGAAGTAGGCTACAATCAATTCAACCTGAGATGCCAAATTTTCATTTAGTATCTGCAAATGCAATGATCAGAGCCATATCTATGAAGTACATTCTTCAATGACAATGTACATCGGCCAAAATATCCCTAGAAAAAAGGTTGGTTGATTTTTTGTGGCTGAAGATAGTATTCAAACATTTAAAAAATTTAACTAAGCATCTTGGCCCTGATATAATAACTACTAGCAACACAGATTTGTAAAGTGGCAAAGATGGAGTTTGAACATCCCTGACAGTACTGTTCATTTTTTGACCCAGTCTCTCTAAATAATGTCATGATGTGACACCAGAGTTAGAGCAAGTCAGCATCTGGTAAGGCCATCTATTTCTATGGCACCTAGTAAATGCAGGGATAACATCTCCACTCCTGTTGCAGAGCTACACCAAATTGCTGATTGCTTTCTCATGGGCTGAAACATTCCTGGTAGGGGATGAGTCCACTGGGTGGCAGCCAGTCAAGCACAATAGTGTTGCCCTGCCTTAAGCTAGCTAGCTGGCTTGTGTCAGGCTCATTGTCTGGGGTCTGCTGTTGTCTTGCTGGACCAAGTGCGATCCACATCTGTCAAAAAGGAAGGGACCAGGCCCAGATCACTGTCCACATACCTATGGGCTGTCAGAATCTTAATACTGTGCAAAAGAATGTTGCACAGAAAAGAATTCATTGTGCTTCTGTATACACATCTGATGGACTCAGTGAGAAATTGGTAGATACCCCCGAGGTCTTATTGTTCGATGACACAGAACATCAGTACCCAAACCAAGAATTCCTATTGGCCAGATGCTGCTAATCCAACATGGAAATTATTAAATGCAGAAAATGGTTCACAAAGTTTGTTTGACCCTATTTTAGACCTGATAAACTTGGCACAAAACTGACATTATGCCATCCCTTTCCAAATGATACCTGAACCACTTTCAGCAACAGCAGTATAAGATGCATATGCAAGTACAATTTTGTAAAGGTCCTATAGAATATTCAGGAAAGAACTTTTTTTTTTTTAAAATTCTACACTGAAACAATTCAACATTTCCTAACATTTTGAGTGCAGTATGACAGTCACTACTACAAAATATCAAACTATCAGTTACAATAACTTGCAAACTCATATGACAATGAATCACAATTCTTTTTAATCTTTTAAAACAAATACACTATATTATCCCAAAATCTGCATCACTGAAAATACACCTTTGCAAAATTGTTTGTGTGTACATCAATGCAACTTGATTAGGGTTTCCCTCTGTACAGCTTCCTGCACTTTATATCGTCCATGATCAACCTCCTGATTGGACATGAAGCTTGTTTCCATACTCGCTGGTGCAACATATATACATATCTGCCTCATTACACATGGATGACCAGCCAGGCCTATCTGTCTCTGCCGCCTTGTGATGGGATACAAGCCAACTTACAGCAGACACAGATAGCCAAAGCTTCTACCACCCACCCCCCCTTTTTTTTTTTTTGGAAAGGGGCCTCTGGCACACCACACATTCTACTCCCTGTGGCATCTTGACACATGGAGTTTTTAAAACAATATTTAACAGGTAACCATTCACACCTTCAGTGCACAAAAATCTATAGCTTTTCTATAGGAAAAATGGCAAATTACACCGAAAATGTATACATGGCCCTTTCCTACATATCCAATCCAACTTGTATTAATATATTACAAGAGTTATACAATAAAATTTCATCAACATTTTAAGTTATTTGAAAGTATTTTGCATTCTTTTAGATATTTGAGTATATTTTAAAGGTTAAATGTTTGTGGTATATATATATTACACATACACACTTATTATAAATGAAGCACTTCTCATTAAATAGATAAGATGATACTAGATGTTATCAACAAATCTACAATGATGTAGTCACATGGTTTAGTGTTGCGCTGTGTCTCTATTTACATAAATGAGCAGCTTGCGAATATTGAAATTCATGCTAGGTTTAATATTGAGAGAGATTATGAATTCACTTCAAGTGAACAAAATGTTTCTGATTATTTAAAATAGAATGCAATAGTTCAAGAATATTAACAGAAATCGTAAAAGGTGGATAGCCTAATAGAGACATTAAAAAAGACATTCAGATACTCTGAGAATCACTAAAGATGTTTTCAGGTTGTAAGCGTTTTAAAATATGCTAAACTCTTAAAATATTAATTTGCCATACATTTGAAAAGAAACCTGGCAGAGATTTTCAAAAATAATTATGGGTTTTTTAATTATGTAGACATAATTTGAGACTTTGTCCAATCCCATATTGCTTTAAAAAAGAAAGTAACCAACATGCCTTGATATTAGAACAATTTTAAGTTATTTATACCGTTAGTACCAGTAAAATAAGTTTAAAAATCAAAAATGATCAGCATTTCTTTACACCAAGTATTGAATAATACTTTGACTTCCTGATCTCTTGCAGCAAATAAGCTAAGCCACATTTCTTTTTTGAAGATGTCACTATAAACATGAGGAATACATGGCTAAAGATCTAATGCCCTTTCTACTAGAAAATCTTGGGCTGCCATAAAATCTTCAAGAGTCCTCCTCCTTGAAAATGCAGCTATCTCAAATGAACTACTATCTGGATATATTCAACCAAGTACAATGCAATCCAAAACATCAACAAGTCAGGCGGTGCACAAATAGAAACATCTCACCACTGACTTGATTTGTAATGCTTAGTTCATACATTATCTCTCACTCTCTCATATGCAATTCAACCAACAGAATTTCAATTAGTTTTTTTTTTTTTTTAACTGGCTGACCCATTAATCATAAAAATGACAATATACAATAAAGTACTCATTTTCCAAATGTTCTGCCAACTTACAAGCTTCCCCACTTCCCTTGTTTAACCATCAGCTGTGCATATACTTTACCTGTTGAAATGTGGTCAGCTTCTTACACAAGGATGAGAGGATGACTTCTTGACGCACATCTTCTACGCATCTCGAATGCTTCTCATGGCAGCATGGCCACATGTCTGTTGCTTTCTCCTCAAGGATTTCCTTTACACCCTGGGACAAAGCCAGAAAGAATGAAGAATGCATCTATGTATCCAACATAAAAGCAAAGATGGATGTAAACTGCATTTTCTACAAGATTGGAAAATTCACTAGCACCATTCAAATGAAACCTGGCCAGTTACGATTAGTGATGAATGTCCATAAGTATACATACTTTATTTACCATCAGATGTAGGCAAGGGCAGTAAAAGACAGGATTCCATTCTAGGTCGCATTTCGAAAGTCTTTCTTTTACCTGAGGCAAATATTTACAGAGAAATCTCGTGGGAATGGTCTAAGATAATTTTTGTACTACTGTTACACCAGAAAGCTGTGTAGAAGGTTGCTCAAGAGAGGAGAGAGAAAGGAAAGGTTACCATGGAGCTAGTTAGGATAATTGCTGCCAAACTGAAAGGCAGGAGGAGGGAGAGTGATTAAGACCAAAGCCCTGAATTGAGTAGATTGTATTTTGAGGTTAATAAAGAACACATTTTGTTGATATAATTTTATTGCTAGAACCATATTTGTTGGTAAAACAATTCATTGAAAACCTCTGCTAAATAGGTGGATCAAAATTGGGTAGTTTTTTTATGTATAATCCATATAAACTGATAAAAACAGTTAAAAATCAAAGATATCATAAATTTTATTTCTAACATTAGTAGATTGTACATAATATTATAATAAAACTGCAACTATTTATTCATACAGTTGTCTGCCCTTACCAACTGGTGGCAATCACAACCCTGACTTAGCTCCTTATTGTATACACATTGAACAGACTTCCATCATATGAAAGGACCCCGGTAGACATTTGAATTCCTATGAGGTGGTGTAAAGTAAAAATAATTAATTAACTGACTGAAAGAATGTGTACTCTGAGTAAATCTTAAAGCCACCTGAGCCGACTCTCACACTCCTTTCAAGCACAAAAATCTTCCTTGACGAACCCTACTTTCCAAAACTGACGAAGAACATTGACTAAACTTCAAAAGCAAACACAAGCTGAAACAACAGTACATTCAAATCAGATACAAGCCATAAAAGTTTCAAAAATCATTTTGAGGGAGTACTGACTGGTCTACGACTCCCTACAATTTCCTATTCAGTCCTAAAGACAAGCAGTTTCAGAAATATTTACACAATGTGGTAGATCAGAAAAAAGCTATAAATGCAGATATCATATGGCAAGGAAGAAGTGTGTTAGGTAAAGACTATTTTCATTTTTTTCACTTACCTTTGCATTATAAACAGACAGGCATCTATTTTCAAACTATTTTTTTTTTTAAATTAATATTTTAAACAAAGTTAATGTTGGTCCTCCTCCATAAGGGATACACCAACTTCTTCATAGATAGTCCAATGTTAATGTAAAAAAAACAGGTGAAACTTCCAAAGGAGCTAAATAGATACTTACAGGTAACAAGAATTCTTCGTGTTTCGGAGACCTTAAAAAGCTGCAAGCATCAATATACAGCATTTTCTTGGCATGAATTAGTATCAAGTCCAGTCCAGCCTATTGGGAGAGAGAGGTTATAGACATTAGACAAGCAACCCATCAAGCTTATCAGTAATGACAAGTCACCTCTAAAATTACATACTAGAATTTTAAAAAAAATGCAAATTGTCAAGCAAATCCCACACTGGATCATTGGGGCTGAGATCAGAACTATGGCTAGGCCATGGCTTTCTTTTAAAGAACACTCTTGGCCAATTATCCTGCAAACAAATGGTTGGCTTGCTGAGTTCACACCAAGTAGACTGGCATTTTAGTTGAATGGTAATTTCAACAATTCAGGAAAGTCAATGTTTAAAATTCTATATCTATCCATTGTCACTGCTAGAAAAAGATAAACTAAATGCATACTGGTCTGCCTTTCTAAACATTCTGCAAAACACTGGTATACTGACATTTAAAATGGTCACAATTCACATGGGTCTACAAAATGATTAACAGGACTTACAACCAACCATCAAAATGGTAGCTTTCAAAACAATGGTGTAGGTAGGCATTTAAATATGGAATTAAAAACAAATCTTGCATTCACTGATGGATATAATTTCCGTATAATTCTAAGTAGTAACAGCATTCTATTATGGCCAAGTCTTACCCAACACCAATATTAATGGAAATGCTTATTGCAGTCCCTCTTGGATACTTCTGGGATACATAAGATAGTCTCCAGTGAATAATCTCATGGTAGGATCTTCATTAAAACACTGCATCAAGTTTCCCAAATGGTAAAACTACTGATGCACTGGAATTGAACAAGGAACTCTCAAATATGATACCTCACAAACTCAAATACAACATATCTAGAACAATCGAGTAAACACGTGAGGCGGCCATCGTAACCTTCACTCTCTCTCAAGGGACTGGCTAGCTGGCACCCTCCCATCTTAGCATCTTAGCAAAAATATTTCTCAATGAAAAATGATGGCACCAGTATATCAGCGTTTCTCCCCTTCTTAGTTACATATCTATCCTGTATTTAATCAAGAAATCCTCAACCATAATCATCATATCCTGCAAGGAAGCAGCTAACAGATTCCATGCCTAAACATTGAGACAATATAAAAGGTACTCCTACTAAATAAAGAAAACTTTCAAACGGTTATTGTACAGTAAATGTACATGTGTAAAAATAATTTATCACAATGGCTGTCGTGATCAACTGAGCTGAACACCATGACAATTTTTTCTTTTTTTAAATGAGATTATACGTCAACTAACCACCATCATAAGTTTATTAATTTCTATTGGTAATAAATATTTTAAATTAACATTTTCCACAGATTAAAAAAACACATTACTATGCCTTACTTTTAACCATTAATTACCACATTATTTTGAGTGTTTACACTCACAAGAATTTTCGATAGTTATGTAAATACCATTTCTCTCTTTCATCACCATGTCCAAGAATATACGCAGAGAGACACTGCAGCATGCTGCTACTGAGTAGCCAAAGACTAGTTAATAATATTGAATATTAAGTATGAATGGATACCCATACTTTTATGTAAGCTGAAATATGTCATAGGTATGACTTCAGAATATTTAGCCCCCCCCCACCAGAGGAACTAGTGCTGTGAGATTCCAAGAACATTTTAAAAAACTTTGCCCATGACACTTTTTTCTTTTCTGCATTAAAAAAGTGAAAAATTCCAGTACAACTAGTAAAGAGAACTCACAAGAAAACAGAACTATGGTGTCCAATTGTTTCCCTACTTCTCCCTCTCCCAATCCTTTTAGCTCGGGTTCTCCAGATACTATGGTTTCTTCCTATTTCTCAAAAGAATTCTGGGAAGGAACAGTTTACTGCGGCCCAACCAAGGTAGATGCTCCTCACATGGTTAGATAAAAACAGTTCCTCTGTGTTGCTGCATGCAAGTAGTTAAATATTCAAAATATGCCACTGAAAGACTTTAGTAATGGGCAATATGCTCATCTCTCAAACTGCTGTATGTACTATATCTTTAAAGAAATGAGATTCAGATACTGTACAAACCTTCAAAATTGCATCAAATAAATCCAGAGATGCAGCTTCTCTTGCCAAATAATCCTTACACACACAGTCTTTGTATTTACAGAATATGGTGAACAAAGTAGCAGCAAGACGTAACAGATGGTTCAGCATGATAATGAGGTCTACTGAAGAGCTAGATAATGGCAGAACAATGACACTTTCTATCTCCTCTGCTTCCTTCAGACTGTCCTCATCTTCCCCAGCAAGTCTTTCCTCTTGCATCTCTTCCTGCATCCAAATGGCGTCACTATGTACAGCTAGGTTAAAATCAGATCTTTGCCTTTGAGACTGGGCATTCTTCAAACACAACTCTTTGAACTGCTGGATATCTTTTGCTAATGTGTCCTCCTGCAGGGATTCTTCACAAGATGAAGTCAACAAGGAAACTGCCTGCTGCTGATGGTCTGCTCTTGATACACCTGCCAGATCTGCTAGTAGAAGAACATTGTCAAAACTAAGATCTTCATTGGAGGCTGCATCATCTAGCCAGTCGTCATTCTCTGATGTATAGGACTGGAAACTCTGTTTCATCAACTGACCAAACTCATTCTGCAATTATATAAAACAAGCAAATTCTGAATGAAACTACTACACCTGACATCTGGCCACCACTAATTCATTGACAGGCCACCCAGAAAGTGAGAGAGAAAGGAAATACTTGCGTGATAGTCAAGAATTTAGGTTGCAAACTGTTCTACAAAGCAATTTGTTATAAACACTTCACATTGCAGAAATCTTTAGAACACAATTAAGCTTACATTTAAAAGTACAGTTCTGCAAGCTTTGCTTTCCAAATCAGTTTATGCCTAAACTGGTAAATACAAAAGAACGCACTTAACCTTCTGTATGCCAGGTCAGTTTTTCACCTTATTTATACAAACTGGGATGCATCCCCTCCACCAGTCTAGAAGCTCTTAGTACTGTTTGTGTTCAAATGGCTGTATAGTTAGTAGGGTCCTCCCCCAAAAGTTTGAGAATGTAAGGTTTTGCCACCTGAAAAGCTTTTCTTGATTAAAATATATGGCCGTGTGAAATTTCAGCTCATTTGGAGATGATTTAGGGATCTCCCAAGTGCCCCGAAAAAAACACTCCGCAGGCTTGCAACCAATCAAAGTTCAGTGAGCTCTTGCGCACGCACAGTATTAAGTGCACCTCAACATTTGGCACCATTAGGAAGATCTTTGAGATTCAAAATCTTCAAAATTCCAGCGTGATTACAAAAGCTATTTAGACAATGAGATCCCACATTTTCAAACTTTCCATTTTTGGGGGGGATACCATACTGAGTGGGTAGCATTCTAATTGTTTTGATGTTTCAGACAAGTCATCTTCAGCAGTGACACAACTGTCAGAATTTGGTTGGTTAGACCTCAGCCATGCTTGAAGCTGATCAGCTCACCAAGATTGAGGCTGACCAATGATTTCTGACGTAACAGCAAGAAACAATCCAAACTACAGGAAAAGATAGGTTATTGAGTAGCTTTACAGAAGGCATCAGGGATGAGATTGTAATCTCACTAAAACAAGGCACAACTTGCAAACGCATCTTATCTCAATTTTTTTTGTCCTAGGCTGAACAAATGCCTGGATTCTAAAATCAACAATGATTGTTGCTTTTGTGGTTAATGCAGTTAGATGTTCAATGTCATCTGCTATACCAGCGAAAAGTACTTTCCACTGATGGTGACAGTACTGTTGAAGCAAAGCAGCACAGCAAATCAAATAAGGCTATTATGCCACCAAATCTGTTCATTTGGGGCAAGATTCAGATATCAGCAGTTACCAAACTGGCCAAGATGACTGAGTAATTTTGGTACCTTCGCTTGTTGACAGGTAGTGTAACTAAACTTCTTAAAAGTTCCAAACTGACATTATGCTCAGGAAACTGAAATCATGGAAACCTGATATGCTTATCAGTATGTGCTCTGACATAACTTCCAACAACATTAAATGGTTCTATGGGTTTGCATGTTGTTGGAGAATTTGATCAACAAAATTCTCATGAAGAGGGCTACCATCATCACGTGTTTGAGGTACTGCTGTCACACATTTCACTATCAACCTTGGACCATCAACAGGGCCAGAAATCTTCTTCAAGAGACTACATGACAACTGAGGCACACTAGACCAGCTCCACTGATCTCAACATCAGACAGTGTGAAAGTTTATAATTGGTCAACTTGCAATTCATAACTTTTGAGATGACTACCATAAATTTCTCCAGTTGGCAGCTTTGGTGATCAGACTGGCCGCTCAGGTGCCTATTTGAAAGCCTGGTGTAATATGCAGAGCAGAAAGAATGGCAAATGCAATCTATGCCTTGAAGATCTAACTTCTCTACAACAGAAATGAAATCTTTCTCTAACTCAAAGCATGAGAGCTGCAAAGAATCCAATGATTCAGATTTATCATCTACCCGCAGTCCTGGTTTATGAGCAGATCAGCAGCAGATGCACCTGTAAATGACGTTTGACTCATTTGAAGAGTTTATGTCTTTGACAATAGCTGTCTGTACTGTTGGCGTCAAGATGTTCTTGCGACACTCGTGGTATTTGGAACTAGAGCTTCCTACAGATACCCTCTTTTCAGACCTCTAATCAGATGGGAAAGAGCAGTTTGTTCAAGTGATAAGAACATCATGAGGATCTCATCTGGTTTTGATACTTCTCCACAGCATTGATCTTTTATATATATTGCGAGCATTTTTCGAAACTACGATCAATGCCAGTTTCCTCAAGACACTTGTTCCAGACTGGCTGCATACACTACCTTTCAAAACCACTGCAAAGATGGCTAACAACTTTGTGCATTTCACGACTGTGCTAAGTGTGTTGCTGCACAGATTCAGGACTTCAACACAAAAACAAAAGATGAACTTCAGAAACATCATTTGTGGCAAATTGTTGAGAAGCACCAGACTTTTCAAACTGCATTCTTGACAAGTAGCTAATGCTGATGCCAAATAAAATTAAGGATCAGACGCAAAAATGTTTTTTTTTTCCTTCAATCTAGGGCAATCTGATGTTACGAGCCATTCTTCCTGCACATCAGTCAATGTGTAAGTTTTTACAATCATATTCCAAACATTTGGTAGAATGCTAGGTGAAGAACAATAGCCTAAATATTAGTCAGAATGGAGCTGCGCTCATCCATGTGTAACAGATTAAAATTCTCAAAGACAATCTACACAAAATTAAAGGTCAAAGTCATAATCTTCTCTCATCTGAACCTGTCAAACTATTTTCCGAATCTACAGCCAAAGGATCCTCCTGACAGTACCAAATATGCTGAGGTGCAGTCAATAGTGTGTGCAAGAGCTCAATGAATTCTGAATGGTTGCAAGCCCACGAGGTATTTTTTTTCAGGGCACATGGGAAACCCCTAGATCACCTCTATAAATGAGCTGAAATTTCAGGGCGTATATTTTGACCGAGAGAAATTTATTAAGTGGTGAGGCCGTACATTTCCAAGCTTGGTTTTTGGACACACTAATATTTAGTCAACCCACTCGTGCAAAACGCAGGATTTTGGAGCATACAAACTTGTTATTACAAAGTATTGTGTGTCACAGCCCCTTTGACTCAACCTGTCCTTAGTAATAGATATGAAGGGTAATGGATTGCTAAGCCACCAACAGGTGGTAGATGAAGGGTTAATATTTTAAAAAAAAAAAAAATGATTATGTAAACTGCAACATTTTGTTTATTTTTTTATGTAAATACTAAATATTCAAATAAAAAGATTGATCAGAATGTTTGAGTCTAACAAGCAATTATGATAAAGAGTTTGAAGAAACGACGACAGATGGATCTGTAGACAATTTGTTTTATAAATGATGATTTTATCATCACTTTAGAATCTAAAAAGTAAATTGAAAAATAAAATAACAAAAAAGGGGGCACCTGACCAGAGTTGTAAATCTGGTTAAAAATATCCAAGTCACTCTATTCTGAAATCTGTCAGTGTTAGGTCTTAGGTTTGTAACAAAAACAAACAAACGAGATATTAGTCAAAATAAAGAGGAGGAGGAGGAAAATTGATGGCAACAAACTAAAAAAAAAAAAATATCATTATTATAATATTGTATTTATATAAAGTGGAATAGAATTCTTCAGTAAAACAAATTTGTTTTAAAAAATTCAGAATTGAATAATTCATTCATTTTCTAATTCTGCTCTTTACTTTAAAATACCAGAAAAATAAGTTTCAAAAAATTTCTTTTACAAAAATTAAAAAAAAACAAAAAAAAAAACAAAAAAGTGCCAACAAAAACAAGATCTACTAGAAAAATGTGGGGCCAGTTTCCAAACAAATTGATTCGGACCAAAAAAGAAGAGTAGTGCACAAGAAAATACAGTAAAGAAATACATCAAATTTCTGGGGCACTAACCTTTTTCAAAACCAAAGATTTTGATATTATCAGAGTCAACATCACATAGTTAACTTGAAATTTCTGCGGAGCCATTAACTCCGCACACTTTACTAATGATCCTGGTGCTGCCAGGTTGAGATGATTTGGTACGTAAACTGGGACTTTTGCGTCATCCCCATCTCTTGTGACCAGCACTCTCAGCTGCTTCAAAGCAAACTGAAACAAAGCAAAATACAACAGAATAAATAGCTATCCTTTTAATACTTCATTTGCTTTTTTTTTTTAATGATTAATTTATCTGACACACAGATGGTCATTTTCCATGGTAATTGCTTACTATGTAATATATGTTGCTGCTTTTCATTTCTCTGACAGGCTACAGGAGTCCCCCCACTTTATAATCATAATCATGAACAGAAACAACAAGGCAGTTTCCCTCTTGCCACGAGACTATGATTTTCTCTACACCCATAATCATCCATCTTTTTTTGAAAATGCAATGCTGTTGGATAATTTGGTGTGTACATCTTAGAGAGATGGAGAAAAAATTTGTCTGCTCTCTTGTTTTTGGACTAATAGTTTAGAAGCCAGTGTTTTACAAAATAAGTGGAACAATGCAAAATAAATCTATACAATAAACTGAATTTCTTAATTTGAAACTTGACAAATGATTTTGGTCACTAGAAGTGTTCAGAACTATTGGGAGTTTACTTATAAATGACTAGAAACCTGTAGGAATCTACTAAAATTTCACAAAATGGTATTCTGCACTAAGCACAGAAACTTGCTGATAATTCATTAGGAAGAGAAATCTTCAGATTTACTTTCATTTTCAATGCAACAACAACAAAAAAAGCAGATTGTTTTATCAGGTAATTTGTGACAATTAACTCGGTACCATAAATAGTTCATTTAAGATTGTCTTCCTTTACATTGTGCATCCATAATTTCTTGCTACAGGAAAAGTTATCTGCTTCAGCTGATCATTGAAAAAGTTTTTGCTGTGGTCCTAAGCATGAAACCTAACACACTATACTACACCTACTGGTGTTAACGCATCAAGATGCATGACTAACCTTTTCCTCCATCAGACTCTCAGCCAACAGCTCTTCAAGGTTGGTCCGGATTCTCTCTACCCACTCCAAAGACATCTTAATGAAGATGGATTTCCAAGTCTGCTGGCTAGAAAATTAAGAAATTGCTGATTATCCAAATATCTGATCTCTTTGAAATCATTCCTGCATCAAGACAGACTTAGCTCTTTCCTTGGGGGGGGGGGGGGCAGTACAGAGAGCTGCAATAGAAACAAAAGAAATATTGTATTTGTTACTTTTAAGGTGCAGCAAGCAAAGAGTTTACTGAAGCCAGCCAGTAGTCTTCTTTTTAATTTTACATTAATGCACATTTGAAAATGTCTTTCAAACCTTGTACAATATAACTGTTTGATGGTATAAAATAAGCATTTCAACTTATTCCATCCGCAAGGTGTCCAACTCTTTACATCTTTTCTTTGGTACAAACATGGGATTCTTAATAATGCTGCATTCAAAATGGTGGAAAAAAAAAAAAAAGTTAAGTTTAATAAAGTTAGAACAAAATAAATATCCCTTTATTTATGTCATACAATAGTTACTAGATGATCCAACCTCTAATACTAATCCTCTAACATTTCCATTAATATTTAAAAACAAACAAATTGTCATGAAGCTCTCACTGATTCCAAAAATGTACTGCATTAGAGTAAACATTTTTTCATTGTTACCTAAATGTTGGTTAAATTCCTGAAACTTGTATATTTGTAAAATACTAAACTGCATTATAAAACTGCCATAACATACGTCAGTTTTTAAAACGTTCAGCATATTTCAGTTTTAATTAAGAGAAGGCTGGTATCCATTATGACAGTTCTGATTTTTCTACCTTTTTGGAGTACCACCAGAGACTGGAGATCAGAAGGCTTCTCATCACATGTGCACAGGTGTGTGTGTGTGCTTCCACAAAAGCAATTCTACAAAAAATCCTGGTTACTCACTCGACTGATATGTATAATAACCATTCCTCTTCAAGTTGCTGTATTCGGTATGCCAATGCCAAAAATGCCAAGGTTTTGGTAGAAACATCAGCCTAGCAAAAAGAAAATAGTTTTAACAAAGCAAAAACAAAAAAAAATCTGAATGCTAGTTTTAAACTGATGTTCTTCCCCCAACAAAAATGTAAAAGATGTCTCTTTTCTATAAAAATGACTGACAGCAATAAAACTCATGCATGCATGTGTAAGTTGTACAAGCCATATCCCCCCACCATCCAAGAATTGTACTTTTTTCTTGTACACCTGAAATTAGGAGTTATGCAGGTGGTGTCTGATTGTCAGTGAGACTTCTTAACCACATGGACGCAATCCACCAAAAGCATTACCTCTTCAAGTCTTACCTGTTTTGCAGTGTCATTGAAGGCATTAGATATTTCATCCATCAAATAACCAAAGAACACCTTTCTAGCCATTGCTGTGATGTCAAAGTACCTTGAACACAAGTACAAGGGTCCTATAACAAAGTAAACTAAACAACACAAGTATGGAACAACAATTAAGATGGCAGTTGTCATCATAAGCCAATAGAAATGTCCAAATTAACATTGTCATCTTTGAAAACATAACTAAAATTTCTATGGCTAATTTATTTAAATCATTCAATCACATTCACAAGAATATAATTTTGAGAGAGGAAGGCAGGCAGGTTTATATTAGACGATAAACCAAGTTATTTTATCATCACGTTCACCACCTCCCTGGATGACCCGATTTCCAACCAACTTAACTACCTCAGAAATTAGGATTTCATTAGAACCGCCATTTGTTTCCTGATAAGAATTTCTTCATATCTAATAGTTTGAAGCCTTTAATAAATGTAAAATCTGTTAATACATTTCAAATGATTTGATAAGAATTCTTTAACAAGATGGCTTTCCCATTGTTCAATAGATTGTAAAATTATTTCCGAAGCCCAACCTCATACAGCAACACGTTCTCAACATCAGGAGAAAGCGTTATTATACATCTCATCTGGCCTATTTATGACAAAACCTCAGTGAAAAGGATGTTAAAAAAGTCAACAAGGAAAATGTTAATTACCAAAAACTTCGTTCACACACCCACAAACGGGGATAATTTCAGGCTTGGGCTCACTCCTGCACAGCGTGGAATTCAAGCAACGACATCAATTCAAGCAAATTTCAGATCCCATCAAGCTAAAAAGATCCTCTTCCACCTCGATCCAGATTTATGGACATCTTTTAATACTTAGGGTTCAGATAATGTGCCTTGGTGACCACAGTATGGTATCAGAGGCTGATGGGAGGTGATCATATTGTACACCCTTTGACACTTCATATACAAGACATCAATACCATCAAGCCTAAAGTCATTTTCAGTAGATATTTCTTCTACCACAAGAATACTTTCAATGTCATTTTGGTTGGTACTGGTTGTAAACATCGAACTTTACAAACTAATGAATGCCGATAAATGCCAAAATTTAATTATTTTTTTGTGTAAAAAATTTTTTTAGTCGGGAGAAAAAAAAATTCCAGAATTCTGCTTCCAGTTAGGATTGTAAAATGAATGCAATTTTCTTAAACTGCCGAATTATGGCTGGTAACAAGACATTACAAAACCACATGGCTGACACTCATGCTCATACACAAAGTGATTCAGTAAATTTAAATAGATGCCATCATTGCCAATAAGTGATCATTTGAGAAAAGATGGTGTGCCTACCATTTGAAGGCTTCTGCTGAATAGTCATACTGTTTCACTTCATCTCTGATGTTAATTATCAAGGCATGTATCTGAAGAAAACAGAATTGATGACATTTTTGTGGAGGAGAAAGGAAAAAAAAAAAAAAACAGAAGTTTGACTAATACAGAGATAACTTGATTAGTGCTGCTTTGTTATACCACTCTCTCCTATCAATTTTAAACAAAAAAAAAAAATAAAATTCGTCAAAGTGGTCCAAAAGTCCCATGCAAAAAACAGGCAACACATCAGTCTCTTCTATTCTCTGAGCTGTGTGCTCAGCCAATGAGAATTGTGAGCTGATCAGCGCTCAGCCAATCAGCACCTCACTCTGCCAGTTTTTGAATGCTCTCCTCATACGCATTTACAGCGTTGTGGTAAATCCTTATTTGTGCATAATTTTGTGAGCCCAGTCGACATGTCTGGGAAAGGGTCTGCGGGTGACAGTTAGTTATTAGTAACATAGCCAGCAGTCAAAGAGCTTGAATGCAGTTTATAAAGGCATGTGAGCATCGAGCATATTGTTCTAAGCTTGTGTTTGGCCACATCCAGAATTAGAACAATTCTGAAGAAGCTTCTGTGCATTCTACCTCTTCATTAGTTTCAAACAAGATAACTCGTTTAAGGAGTGTTTTAATGGAGAAGATGGAGAATTGGTTGGACATGTGGATGGAAAACATGACACAGCGACAAGCCAAATGTTCATTATGGAGAAAGCTAAGAGCATTTTCACTCACCTGCAGAAACAGGAAGATGAAGAATCAAAAAGAACACCTTCCAGGCCAGTCGAGGTTGGTTTGAGAATATTTACTGTTGCAGTAACTTTCACGGCTTGTATATCTATGGTGAGGCAGCTAGTGCAGACAAGCAGGCTGCACTAGAGTTTCTCAGACACCTTGAAATCTGTCAATGATCCCAGCAAATACCCTCCCTAGTTTGTATTCAACATGACAAAACTGACTTCCTTTGGAAGCACAAGTCATCATGCACATTCATCAACTGGGTGGTAATGCTTCAGAGGCCTGGATGACAGCTGATATTTTCCAGCAGTGTCTCATTAAGCCAAGAACCTTGTTGCTGCTTAACAACGATCCAGGTCACCCAGTTAATTTAGACTTGCCACGGACTTCAGTGTCAGTTCGAGTGGTCTTCTTGGCATCCAGCTTGACTTCTCTTCTGCAGCCAATGAACCAGGGCATCGTAGCCAACTTTAAGAAATATTACCTTAGACAAATTCAGACAGCTTGTCAACACAACAAACGGTCGATCTTATGACATCATGAAGACCATCAAAAACATCAGTATAGCTTGGAAAAAAGTCAGCAACACCTGTATGAACTGTATGTGGCAGGTGTGCCACAAGCTTGTAGGGTTTGAGGAATCTGAGCAAGGGGATTATACATGACATTTTGCAAATGGCTAAAAAAGCTGGCCTGGAAGAAGTCAACATCAATGATGCAGAGGAGCTACTGAAGTCCCATGGAAAGGATCTGGCCCGTGAGGAACCTCATGAGTTGGAGAAACAAAGCTATGGTGGAGGCTGAGGATCATGATGTTACCGAGGAAGCTCCACCTACACAGAACCTGACCACAGCCATGTTGACAGGTGGTATAGCAACAAAAAGAAAATAATCAATGAAGTCCTGGAAGTGTTTTCAGAGAATGACCTTGGATTTGGAGAGCTGCATTGCTGTGAAGAGAGCTGTGCTGGGCCAGATCTCCTGTTACTATGCCTTCATCAAGAAGAAGTGTGCAGTTTCCGAGGAGGATGAACCACAGCCCGGACACTGACTAATACTAGAACTTACAATATGAAAGATGTGATCAGTTTTCCCTTTAGTCTGGCACTTTCAATCTCATCAGTAACCAAACACAGGTGATCCTTGGGGGCCATTACAGTACCAGTAATGACATACTGGCTCAACAGCTCACTTAAAACAAACCATTTCTAACGTGGATTTCAGTGATGTTACTGCTACCTCTGCCAAAAATTAATCTATTTGTTTCACACCATATTATCTTCTGAATCAGAAAAGCATAATGCAAATTTGTCAAATTGAAAAATCTATTAACTAATCAACTAAAAATTTGGAGATGTTAAAGTAATGAAAACAGAATTAATAAGACAAAATTAGAGGAATGAAAAGAAGACCAACCATGTTTGGTGTCACCAGTTCACCCTGGGGCATAACTCTACTCCGGCAGTCCTTAAAGGCAATGACAAACATGTTCTGAAATGGTAAGCACAAGAACAAATAATTTCCCCATCGTTCATTTTATCACAGGTCACAAAAGGAAAACTTAACAGGAAAACAGTGCAAGATTCTTAGAGATTGGCCATGGTGGCTAAGATAATCAAGATGTAGCTGCACCACTGGAGTGAAGCAGAAAAAGATTCAAATTGAACAAATGTCCAATCTGGCATTTCAGTACCATTTCTGAACAATGTATTGGTTATATGCAGCTCACATGATACATGCCTGCCAATGAAGCCAGGTGTACAAGAACTAGTATTTCACAGGTTAGCCCACAGGGAGCCAGAATTATCTGAAGCATAGAGTCATAGAAACTACTATTTATGAGGGAGTTGCCCAACTGCAAGGTGCATATTTAACTTAAAACAATTTTAGTTTACTGCTTTTCATGACTTATGTTTCACGTATCAAAAGATATAAATTTATTACATTGTTAGAAATGTATTTTCTCCTTCCCCCCAGCTTCATTTTAATTTTGGAAAGAAATACCAGTTTGAAGAGATGATTTTTAATTACTGAAATTGAATATTTTCAATATTAATATATCTAACAACATAAATGCAACTCATAAAAATTAATCTATGTATAATTTTAGTTCGATCAGCTTTGCTAAAAATAATGGAGGATGTCTTCACACTCCACCTGCCAGCAAACAGCCCACCTGTATAACTCGGAACAGTTGTGCCTCAAATGATGCATCTTCCTCTTTGCACAGGTAGGTCCTCAGATCTACCACCTTGGATAGCAAACGGACTGCAGAGGCTGCAATAGAACAGAGCTTTAATTGAAAAAACTATAGTGGAATTATCAGAGGTTTCCCCACAAACTTAAATGTGAAGTTCACTGACCAAGTCTCCAAATCCCAGCCAGGGAAAAACTTATAAGCAGGCGCCCAAAATATTTTAGGTTTTTTTTTTTTTTTCTTATGTACCATTTCTATATACCTGAAAGAGAGAAAAAAGAAAAATCCACTCCTTGCTCTCAATGAAGGGGTTGGCTGCCTCATAACTCCTCGTGTGTAACAGATCTGCTGGCTAAACATGGAACTGATCAAGTTACGCCACAAAATTCATTGAAAACACCAACAGCTTCATTTTCTCAAAAGAAAATACCGGTCTCACTGTGGGGTTTGATGACGTGCATGGCTGTACTTATTCCCCAGCCTCCCTGAATTTTTATTCCAGAAGTTCTGATTAAAAATGTAAATGGTAGAAATAACATTTCTTCTACTTAATATTTCGCATTACTAAATAAAAGCTTTTTTTTAAACCTTTAACTGCATGACAGTCTTAGTTTGGTGTACCTCCCTAACATGATTTCTTTTTCTTCACCAGCCAGCCACAAGTTGCTTTCCATGTCTAAAAATGAAGAGTTCTAGCAAAGGCTCTCACTCATAGCCTCCCATGCTAAGTAGCCATTATGCAATACCTTCAGCATCCAATCAAGATAGGATCCACAGCCCCGGTGGCCAGGGAAGCAAACGTGAATCTAATAACTTATTAGAATCCTTAGAGTAAAACGATTTTTCTTCTATTGCAAATCACATGCTAATCATTGTAATACAGTTTGTTTAATTTCTAGAGTAGACTATACTTTCAATTTTATATATTATTCACTAAGTAGTTGAAAAATTATTTTTCATATTAATATTAGATTTAGTTATTGCAAAACAAGACAATGCTAATATAAGAGTCACATGCTAAGCGTTTAAGCTAAATCTGAGGTAGCAACAAGTCTAAGGCCTATCTACCATTAAAGTGTTTAGAAAACTGGTTAATCTGCTGGAGTTCTCTCATTTCTAAGTCTCAATTTATTTCAAATTCCAATTGTCGTCATGTACTAAAAATTGTTTTTCATACAAGTTTTCATTATATATATGTGTGTGTAACAAAATAATGAGAGAAATGTAGAGACTACTTGGAATACTTACCAACTTCTTTGTGAACAGAGTGCAGCTGTGAAGTGGTTAGAATTTTCCTGAAAAGTTCTGCCATTATCTCCTGGATTGACGTCAGGGAGTTCAGTAGTAAAGAATACTGGCAGCAAATAAAAAAGTACTCAAGTATAGTGGTAAGACAGGCATATGATAGCTTAGCATGAAAATGCATTCAGTACCATATAACATAATAAGCAGTGAGCATTGCATCGTATTGGCGGACGCAGAAGAAGAATCAGAGAATGGAACATTCCATCTGTGCAGCAAACCATATGCCGTTTTTTGGCTTGCCGCCGACCAGAATACCATGTCCTTCGTGTGCAATTTAAAATTACCAGATGGCTGTGTGTGAACACAAGGCAGTAAACCATGCAGACAAGATGCTTTAGAATGCTATGCACAAATATTTTAACACTGCAAATGAAACTAAAAAAGATGACATGACAAGACATTATGTATGATAGAGTAAATGGTAAAAGCAACATTAGCTTACCTCGTCTTTGACAATTAGTAACTGCGTCCTTTCTGGAGGAAGGGAGGCCCAGATCTGTCCTAAGGTATTATTGATGTGCTGCACATGCATGCAAAGCATGTTAAAATTCTCAGTAAGCAGCTGCAAGTAGACCAAATTCCTGTACAACCAACTCTGAAAGACACAGCAAAGGGAAATACTTAGTAACCAAAATTTTACAAATTCTCTTCATCATTCTTAGTTCCAAACTGCCATGCATTTAAGTGTTTTAATATTTATGAACAACCAACTTCATTATAAGCTGCAATGTCAACAAGCCACAAATTCTTCCATAAAAAAGACCTATTTGTGACAACCATCAGTCCATCTGTGTGACATATCTATACAAGAACTTCAGCCACATTTACAAATGATCTACCCATCTATTTTCACCTGTAAAATGTCAAGTAGGCATTGGGAACGTTTTAACTTTCCTTATGCCATACTTACTGATAAAATTAATATCTTAAATTTAAGAAGCAATTATTCAAAGCATCCTTTAATTATTAACTGTCCCTTTTAGACTAGATTTAATGGATGGGTAACGTTTTCTTTATTTGTTTAAGCGGAAGATTGCCCTTGTGACCAGTGTCTGATGGGGCCAATATAACAAATCAAGATGTCTTCTTTAAACAATGTTGCTGTCTTACCTCTCAGTACTCAAAGAATGGTTTTCAGTATTTTTATTTAACCAGAAATGAGGCACTTTATGCATAGATATAGGGATACCACACCATATCTAAAACCAAACTCCCTGAGTAGTCTAACTGCACCTGAAGTAAGAGGAGTTACCTGCTGCTGACTGGAACTGCTGTTGTAACTGAAAAAAAAAAAACCAATACAGAAACCAATTGGACTAAGTAGTTAGAAATCCATTTGGAAGTGAATAAAGTCACCAAGTTTTGGTATGTGCCTGTAAACCCAGCTCTGCCATATCCTTTGGACAAAAGATTTTATTAAGTCAATTGATGCCTAATTCTATGGCGCTAAAGGTATTGCCTTAATCTACTATTAATGAGCATTAATTAGCAAAATCGGGTCTTCAATTTAAACTGCATCTTGTCTAAAAGTTATAGCCATCTGACATCTCACATAAACCAACCAAAATTTTGAACCCCACAAATAATTTCCTTTTTTTTTTTTTTTTAATGTTATAAAATCACTGAAAACTTTCTTTAGGTTTGTATTCAGATGTTACAAAAGTTTCATCTTCACATTATGGGGATTGGCGATAAAATAGAAGTATGACGTTTACATTAACAATGGTGTTTGTTTTTTTGTTTTTTTTCAAAATGGCAAGTCAATAAATACTTGAACATGCAACATTTAGTGGCTTGCAAGGCTCCTCCTATACTTTTTTTTAGCCCTCTCTGTACTACCAGCTGTACCATTTGTACCCCCAAATACCCTTCGAATCTATATCAATTAGGGTTGAGGGTTAGGAGCTGTGACACATGATACCTTCCTTGCTTTTATCCTTTACAAGGACAGATCTGCGTGTTGCTCCAAACCTCCATTTTTGCATATTGCATGTTGACTAAATATATACAGCCAGTGCTTCTAGGTGGTCTAAGGAAGGTAAAGACTAACATGGCAAATGGAGGGTTAATAATTCAAGTATGTACAGATTTCCATGCACAGAAAACTTAATACTATCAGCAGGAGCCCTGGATTTAATTAGCTGATAATTAAAAGGAACTGATTAAATTCAGAATTAAGAACATTTGGTTATGCATGTTTAAACACCTCAAATCTGAATGCTATATGAGAGTTGTCCTCTCAGACAGCATGGCTTTCCTGGTTCTTTAGATCTCTAAATAGAAATATGTAAAACTGCTTGTAAGAAAGAAATGTTAATCTGAAACAAAAAGTAATATCTAGTGCACAGAACCACCACAAAAAAATACATTTATTGTTGCACTGAAGTCAGTCAGGCAAAACCATCTATAAGTAATTAGTACTGTTGTCTCAATACTGTAGCAGACACCATGTTAAAGGATCTTTTGGGTGGTTGGCGGTTAGGCTACTGGACTGCTAATGTTGAGGACCTGTCAGGACCAGCTCAGCTTGCCATACCTACCAAACATGGTTTATTCTCACATGTGTTTCCTACCACAGCTAAAAAATAAAAGTTCTAGTAGGATTTTCTGGGTTTCTTGTAGAACGTTTTGTGGGTAATTCTTGTTTGGTTTGCACTTCCTCAATCACTGTTCTAGAGCCTCCAGCCATACCGAGGTAACCTGATACTCTGAACACCTAGCTCAGTGCACTGAGACATCCTTAGAGCCTGAAAGTCAAAACAGGGTTTGGCCAGAAGAACCTTCCCAAGTGATGTCATGTGAAGCAGTAGTTTTGTAAACAAGTGACAGCTGATGTACAAAAGGATGCACCAAATGGCTTTTCAGAACAACATGCACTCACATGAAATATGAATCTCAGGTGACAAACGATTGTAACAGCTCCGGTTAAAATGTATCATTCATTTTTAAACTTGAATGTCTTAGATTTTGATGCAGCAAATGGTCTAGGTAAGCAGCAGCATTTCTTTCAGCTTTCCAAACTATTAACCACTCACCTGAACAGATTCTGGCACAGTATCCTGTACTGACTGTGAGCAGTTTCTAGGCGTTTGCAGCATTCAGACTGGTACTTTGGCAGATCATTTCTGTACCAGCACTTCTGCAGAAAACATCCCAGCTTTCTCCTTTCAGCAGCTTTCCAGACATCATAACATTTCCTTGTCTAAAAATTGGTACAGTAAAAGATCTTAAACATACCACTGTATGAAGATATAAAAGCACATGGCAATGTTCTAATATACACAGGTTTAGTTGCCAGACATAAAACTGGTCTACTGCTTAATGCCTAATTATCTTTTGCATTTTTATCAGATAAATATAAATATGAATTGTAAAAAGTAAGACTTTAAAATATAAGGGAGATAAATCTGAATGTTACTAGGACATTGGAACTATTTATTTACAATTGTCAGTATACTTGTATTTTGTAATGATGAATTATATTAAAAATAAATTGTTTTGAACATTTAGTTCAAACAAAAGCAAGCAAGCAAATTTATAAGTAAATAAAAGAAAAGAACTACTCGCAACTTCTTTCAAGACAAAAACAGATCTTGATAAGGATATTGTAACTAAAATTTTTCTTTAAAATGTGTTTGATTATTCTACACGGCTTCGGCCACCACCCGCCACTCCCTTCTCCTCGGAGATTCACACGCATACACGAACTTTCATACACACCACAAAAAGATTAAAAAAAAAGTTCAATTGAAGCAAAGAAACTAATGTCTGTTGGGGGGAGGTAAATGCTAAGTAACCTACTCACCATAAACGTTTCTGGGTTGTAAAATCTATTGAGGTCATGTTCAAGCAAAAATAGTTGAGTTCCCAGATCGTCAGCTAAAATCTGAAAATGTGGCATTACTTTAGTGTTGGTTAATTCCTCTAGCATTGGAAATTATACAGCTAGATGCAGCCACAGCTAATAGAACAGACCTACATTTGCAAGCTATGGCTAAACCAAGTACAGATTTATCTATCAATAAAGCTGCCAAGTCTTCTGCATTAAGTACTTCAGTCTCTCTGCTGCGTCTAACAATCTAGTGACTGCACCTCTCATACGGACAGGCAGAGTATTAGTAAAAAGGCAAACAACTCTTAGTCACATATTCCAACTGGATTTTTCCGTCCTTCACCAATTGGAATAAACTCAGAGAAAATAGAGATTTAAAGATCAACATAAACTGAAATCCCTGACTGACAGAAGTAGATAAATAGATAAAACAAGGTATTCACCCTTTTTTCTGTGCAAGCTTGAGTTTTCACCAAGTTCAGATATGCTGCATGATCTTCATCAGACACACAAAATGCTGTTTTAAGCAGATATATCAGATGTTCTTCTGGAATGTCCACTATATCCTCCTGCATCCCTAGATCTAAAGCAACTTCTGGAGTCAAGAATGGAATCTGCCCTTCGAGTTCATGCCCATCCTGGAAGCCCGGTACAGAAGGGTGAGCTAAAATAGGCAACTCTACACAAAGAGTAGCATTTACGTAAGTGAGAATCTCCTAAAAAGATAAAACAAAATTGAGCTTTGAACTGGTTAATTAGTATTCACATCTGACTTTGAAGTTTCTGCAAAGCTTAAAGAACGATTGTTTGTAGGTACCTCAGAATTATAAACTAAATTTTAAATCACCCAAACACTGTTTGAAATTTGATTTTAAATTAAAAACAAAACTTGTTTTATTTATGAATTCGACAAACATTCACTAGAACAGCCTTTAGTTTGTCAATGACCCAGTTAACCCATTTCATACTGTTTTAGTTTGGTGCTTTAGCCAGATGCTTTCCATAACTATACACTTGTGAGCTATATTTCTATGGCCCAACATTTTTTTTAAAAAAGTAGAAAACATAGATATAGTCAAAATGATTGACACTGCGCAAGTATACAGTAGTTGCATGTGTGGTCATTGCAACAAATGAGGGAAGGTAGATCACTTTCCCCAAATGAAGCAATTCCTTGACCCATAAGCACTGTAGATGTAGTCTGTACTTTAACTGATCTTGAACTGTGTTTTGGTGACAATTTCCACATCCTGTTTTCTAATGTAGTTAATATCAAAGGGCATGCTTAACTATAATAGTACAGCACAAACCAACAACACCTCCATTCTCCAGTTAGGTTACATTTTCCGTATACGGAAAATGTAGCCAATCTAATACTGAAGGAAACTGAAAATGTTTCAGATTCAGTTCTTCAGATCAAAGTTAAACTGGCTGCTAAATCCAGCAAACTGATTTATCAAATTTGTAGCAGCTTCATTCTTTAAACCTGATATCCAGTTGCTGCGGAAAGAATAAGCAGCTCACACGTCCAGAAACTGCATCATTATCATATTTTGTTCCCACAACCAAACAATTTGAATATTTAGGTTGTAGATTTCCCTCTCTTCTAGATATATCTAAATTTTCTGTGTATGGGCAAATTTAACATTCCATGATACAATGATTCAACAATTCCATTCTCTTTCCCCTGTATGGCCTCAGGGCAGACATTTAGTATTCACCTATAGCACATACCTCAGCAGTCCTGCTTTTAGATCTGTCCACCATTAACTCTTCATCAATAGAAATTCCTTTAGAGAAAGCAAATATGTATATACATATATTTTTAATAAAATAAATATTCAGTTACACACAAGAATTCCCCAATAGACATTGCAATTTTCAAGTCTCCATATAATTACTTTCTAATATTAGAAACTGAACTGCAGAAACAACCAAATAGAACTTACATTTTCAGACAAAATTCCACAAGGAAATAGTTTAGCCACCCAGAGCATGGCAATATTGAAGTAATCTATTGTTTAATGGCATCTTTATCCACAAAGAAAAAGTTGGCATTACATGATAACAAAAGTCAGTAATACCAGAATTATGCAAAACCAACACATGACTGAGTCATCTTTCTCCTTATGCCTTTTTACTCTTTTTTGTCCGATGACCAAAGTAGTATGACAAAGGGTCAGTTGGTTTAGTGCATGTATGGAGATAACCAGTATGTCACAAGTCACGTTTTAAGTTTACTTATAAGATTCCTTTTTTGAAGATGGCAAAAGTTGCAATGCATACAAGTGCTCCCACTTATATTTGCGCTGGGTGGAAAATTATTATTTTGCTGCCAACGAAAAACTGGTAAAATGTCTGTAAAAACATCCACAATGTGCTAATTGATCAGAGAAGGCCACAGGGGGCTCATCAAGACCTATACAGAGAATGGATGCTTTTAGCATTACTGACTTTTGAGTACTCAAACATCATCATCATGGCTTTCACTAAACATGCTCAAGACACAGGCAGCCAGTCAAGCATACTGACATTACTCTGCCTTAAGAGAGCCTGTATCGGGATGGGTAAGCAGGCACCCTGATGGAACATTAAGTGCAATCCACATTGTTGTAGGGAGGAGGAAAAAACCCAGATACATAGATCATTGAACTATCAGATCCTGCTTCAGAACAACAAAATTGTTCACAGTACCCTATACCATGATGTTTTCACTGCCAATTCTATCATGTCTGCTACAAGATTCTGCAAATCAATCATGTCAATGGCAGTAAATCTTGACTCTGATATCAGCAAATAAATTAAAACAAGAACCTCCTTAGTACAACTCTACATTTTTGAGAATATGCTGTGAAAATTACTGGCATGCATGACAATACTGTTTGCCTATTCCCTGTTATCCAATATCAGCTTCCTAATGATGGCAATTAGATATAGCACTATATTTCATGCTCCTACCATTATTGAACCACTGACAGTTGAGTGGCAATTTTGTAGCTGATCTATCTATCTAATCCTGTGTCATAGTATAGGACTGGCCAGACTAAGACCTAGAATCTGGCATCAACAATATTTTCAAGATAAGGTAGTATGTACCCTAAGGTGAACATAGACAAACCAAGCCATGTTACAACACAAATTTTGGAAAGGCCACCGTCCAAGATACCCAAGACTATTTAGTAGTCCCATACTTTCTCGATGCTTTGTGGTAGTCTTTAGATTTGTCACACCCAACATATACAACTTTTTCAACATGAAAAATGAACAAATAAAATAGATTTGCATGTAGCACTGTCTGTAAACTTGATGTAGTCAGATCCTAGAACACTTACAACACGGCCAAGTATTCGGAATCAATAAATAAAGTTTAGTATAAATATTTGGACATCATGCCACACTGGTAGCCTTTTGTGCTCTGTAAATACCAATTCTGTTCAGATTGCCCACTTTCTTCTCTTTAGTTGGTTATTACTAACTCTGCATCGTTATTTGCTTGTGCTTTCTGGAACCAATCTCTCCATCTCTCTCTCTCCAAGATGTCAGAATTCAAAAACAAACAAACAAACAAAATGGAAGCCATGTTTCTTCTACAGAATATTTAACATTTACATTTGGTCTGAATAAAATTTGTGAAAAAAAAAAGTTTAAAATGTTAAAGATAAACAAATTGCCTAGCAACATAACTCAGAATAATTTTGTCATATGTCGTTAAACGCCTCCCTGTTAAGTGATTTAGATGACAAACTGTCAATTGCTTATGTTAATTTAAAATTTTAAAAATATTTTTTTTTTGCATTAAAATGTGTGTCAGAAAATCTAGTCAATGATCGAGAGAAGAGATAGGAGGAGGAAGCAGACAGTATAAACCATAGTGTGGCCAGGAAAGAGAAAAAAAAAAATAATCACACATTCTAATCACCAATAAAGCATGCAAAAATTGAACAGTCATACAGTTAAATAAAGCTCTTATTACCTTCTGGATCTTCTTTTACCTAAAATTGAGAAAAAAAAAAAAGTTGCTTGGGTCACTACCATCAACCGTGTGTGTCAACTGTCCAATACAACCAAGCAGAAGAATTCTAATCTGCTTCCATGTATTAGGTTGTTACAAATGTTTTGCTAGTTTTTATATTATGTTAATTTGGAGTTTACATGCTTGTGAAGGTGTATGCAGATAAGTTATGTCATTTTGTAGCATGTGCTTTGGCATATATTATGCAAAATCTACCATTTTAAAAATCACAAAATGGATGTTTGTTTCGGGGTTCTGAGTGAAGAGTGGATAGAAAAGTCTTTCGTGCCATTTTGCTCCACAAGTTCAAACCAGGCCACAAAGCGAGCGAGACAACTCGTAACATTAAGCAGGCATGGGGCAACGACACAGCAGATGAGCACACAGTACAACGATGGTTTGCAAAGTTTCAATGAGATGTGAGCCTCGAAGATGAGGAACGTAGCGGGCGTCCTTTCAGCTGTGATGACGACAGTCTGAAAGCCTCAGTTGAAGCCAATCCAAGAAAAACATTGCGAAAAATTGCTGGAGAGCTTGACGTAAGAACTGCAAATGTTTCCTGGCATCTTGACGTAAGAACTGCAAATGTTTCCTGGCATCTTGACGCAATCAGCCAGATGAAAAAGATGGACAAGTGGATGCCTCATGAATTGAATGAACAACAACAAGATCATTGATTGGAGATCATCTCTTCATTTGTCATGAGAAACAAAAACAACCCATTTCTTGACTGAATCATTACATTTGATGAAAAACGGATCCTTTATGACAATTGCAAATGATCAGCAGTGGTTCTACAGGGACAAGGCACCTAACTACATTCCAAAACCCAGTCTCCACCCAAAAAGGTCATGGTCACTGTCTGGTGGACTTCAACTGGTGTCATCCACTACATCTTCTTGCAACCTGGTGAAACCATTGCATTTGAAAGGTATTATTGTGAATTACACATTCATCAGAAACCTTCCAAACAACAGCCGCCATTGGTGAATCTTGCTCCAGGACAATGCTCGTCCTCTTGCTGCAAAAGTGACTCTTCAAAAACCGAACACGTTGGGGTACAGAGTTCTCCCTCACCCAGCCTATTCACCAGACCTTTCTCCCACAGACCACCACCTTTCCAAACACCTTGACAACTTCCTCCATATAAAATCCTTCTCCAACCAAGCAGCAATTGAAACTGCCTTCCAACAGTTTATCGACTCCAGAAATCCAGATATATTTTCAAAATGGTATAAATGCGCTTGTAGAAGTATTGATTGTAATGGAACTTACTCTGATTAATAAACTTCATGTTCAGCAATGATATGAAGTCTCATTGTTGCGATAAAGATGGACAAAATGTTTGTAACGACCTAATATGTTCCATAGACTCATTAACCATTTCAACACTGCTGCAGTTCTTCCAGTGCTGAGATAACACGCTACTGCACTGCAGTGGCTTCCCATGGTTTCGCAGCTGAGCAGCCAAGAAGGTAAAAAAATGACAATCTTTCTTTACTAGCATGCTGCACATACCAGTGACCATCTAGAAACATCAAGCATCTACAGTCACGTCAAAATGGAAAACGGTTAATTACAACAATACTTTGATGAAATAATGGTCTCGTTCAACAGTGCAAAAAAACAAATGCAATTTCAAACATCTAAAGTTCAAAATTGTAAATAAAACCCAATCGAGATTAGGAAAAAATTTTAAAAATCATTACTTACCATCTGCATCAAATTAACATTCGTTCGTCCAGATGTCAGATTTAAGCAACACTGCCTGTACCTGTCATGTATTTTTTTTAAAAAAAAAAATAAATTTCCATTTTCTTTTCTCCATAAATGGTCTGTCCAAATTAAATTTACTTCAAGATGATACTGTATATCAACTATCTGTTTGCACTCACACCACTCAAACCCAAGCTTCTCAATAAAACAAATTCTAAAGGATCTACATGAAAATTTCACTAAAAACTTTCAGGTAATAAAATACCCTAGTCCAGTTTTGTCTAACATAAGGAAAGGATACTTGTCAGATTCATTTATTCTCTTTCAATAACGTGTGGTTCCCCCATCTTTGAATCAATAGTAATTATTATAAAGTTTGATTTTGTAATACTTACTTGTATTGATCAAAGTATTCCTTAATGGCCTCCCATCTTTTTGAATGCCTTCATTTGAAATATTTAAAAGATAATAATTTTAAAAAATAAAAATAAGATACATACACCATATCATGGATGGATTGACTCAGAAACTTTATTAAATTAGTAACAACCTAAATTAAGATAAAAAATACTCAAATGAACCAGAAAACATGCTGCACTCTTCCATAAATCAAGTCATCCTACTACAACACCCTGCCATAGTGATTTGGAAACTTATTACACTATGTTAGTTGGTTTCAGAAAATGGTGAATAAGGACAAACAAACAAATTAAATCTTTAGTACTTGAGCAAGCCAACTTCAGCAGCTCACAGAGTCTCCATCTTGTTTCGCATTAAATCAAAATTCTGTATCACAACCTTGTCCAGGTTCCCCCATATCCATGTGAAATCTTCCTTTAATTCCTTCATCTCGGTGGGGTGTATGTAGATGGATCACACTAACCTGATGATCCAGATGCTCCCACAGGTGCTGATAAAGCCCATACATAACTTTTTCACTAAATACCTTAGTTAAGTCTTGATTCCCCTTCCAGACTGTAGTGACATTTGATGCCAAAATTCTTCAAAAAAAGATGGTACTATCTCTGTATACACCTCAATGGCACAATGGTAAGAGATGTGCCTCTAACATGGCAATGGTTCTTCAAAGAACACCAATTTTGTCTTTCCACCATGTTGCCAGATCATGCCTCATACTATGTTGTTCCCTTCTGCTTCCATGCTTTATTGTGGGTAGGGGGAGGTAAAGACATTGGGGTTTGCCAACAAAACCAAGGTGCTGCATCCAGATGTTAATTGCTATAACATGAAATCCTCTGAGAACAGCACATGCCACCAACTTTACCAGCCTTTAAAAAATTTTAGTTCTAAATCAGCAAAAATTACACCAAGTCATTCTTTGATTCATTTCTGCTGCAAGGATGATTGGCAATTAATGGTATGTTGTTGTGCTACTGCTAAAAGCCTTCCAGGTCACTTTTATTGCAACAGTGACATTTGCCTTTGCAGACTTCTCAATAATATTGGCCACAGATCCACAAGAATTGCTGAGATCCTTAGCAATCTGTCATTGGCTCTGGCTACAATGTGCATGGCTTATAACAGTAACTCGGTTAAATGGAGATACACTGCAGGATCCATCATTTTCTTGCACACTGATACTACACCCTGTTTAACCATCCATCAAGATATGCAATATAAACAATCATACTTAAAATAAATTTAAATTTTGGACATATACATTAATTTATGGGGGGGAGGTAACCAAATTAATATGGTAGGGCCTTGCACAGACACAGATTTACTTTTTTTGCACAAAACAATCAGATAGCAATATTTCAGTTTATTTCTACAAACAAGTCTGATTATAACTTTCTTATTATTAACAACAAAGGATGAGACAGTAGAAAATTAAGTTTTGTAATGCACTCTAATTAGCCCTGACTTCACAGTGAAGATGGCCCCTTTGCTATGTTAATTATCTGGACTACTCTCCAAAATACATTTGAAGGGATTTTTTAAGAGTATTCCAGACAACTAACTTGGTGCAGGGGCCAATTTACACCACAAAATCAAGGTTGGTAATTAATTAATTAGCCTATAATAAATTCTTTATTAAAAAAATTTCCTGTAAACAGTGCAAAGTTTTATGAAACAAAGATGATCATCATTTAAGCAGTGACAGAAGCCCAAAAAGCACGTCAAACACAATGTCACCATGCAGACATACGCACAAACTTTGATTGAGCATTAAGCTGTCGTTGATATAATATGAAAGATTCCAGTATTTAAAATTGAAATGCAGAAGAAATTATTTCCAAACCATTGAAAGTAGAGAGATTTTTTAAAAATAAAAATTTCAAAATAATTATGCATAAATCGCTTCCTTTAATCATTAAGCATTTTAATTGTTTTTATTTTAAGATTTCACAATGCATGCAAACACAAAACAAGGTGACTGGAAAGGCACCTCTCTAATTTAATAAGGGTTATAAAAATCAAATATTTTTAGTGCTAACTTTTATTAATTATTTTCCTTTTAAACAGCAGCTCTTTTATGTCACTCACAGCTCAGAGACATTTAAAATTCTACAATGGAATTCAGAATTTTGCTACCTGAGCAGACCTTTGCCAAGATGTTCACACAGATTTTCTGCATCCGTTGCTCGAGTGAAAATGTTCAGGTGAAAATCTGTTCTACTCTCCAATTCATCATCAGTAGCAGAAACCAACTGCATGAAAGACAAAGGATCGAGGCGGAGTCCATCCTCCAGAGAAGACAGATGGTAGTTTGCAGGCTGGAAAAAAAAAAAAAAAAAGAAAATGGCAATGCAGGATATTGGAATATTTTGTTAGACTTAAAAGATTAAAATTTTTATTGTTTCAAAAAATAACAAAAGAGAGAGAATATACCCCAGATGCTGCCAAGACAGTAGATGAATTAGCTGTCAAAATTTCTTGAAAACACATTCCCTAGCATTCTTTCTTCTAAGGAAAGCTACAGCCATAGAAGTAATACTCATTCTCCAATACAAAGAGAATAAATCTCAATATTATTATTATTATACAACCTAGAAATCAATCTTTGCATAAGACTTGTCCAAACTTATGGAGGTAAATCAATAAAGATAAATAATACAATGAGTTTCCTTTTATGCTTAGTTAAAATGAAATGACTTATAAAAAAAAAAAACAACTTTTCATGTTCATGGATATAGAAACCTTTGAATAACTCCGATCAGCCATGTCATCGCAGTTGGCCAGAAGTTACATTGGCAGAAGATGCACATCCAGCTTGGTGCATCTCTGCTTGGTGACCACCTTAAATCCTTTCCATTAAGTACTTTTCTCAAAATCCAACAGACTTCTTACAGAACAATTAGGACTTGAGAGAAGAAAAGACGGACATCCAGCTTGGTGCATCTCTGCTTGGTGACCACCTTAAATCCTTTCCATTAAGTACTTTTCTCAAAATCCAACAGACTTCTTACAGAACAATTAGGACTTGAGAGAAGAAAAGACGGCTAGTTTCAGTCTCACACTAACAGGTTTACAAAACATGGGTGATCAGTTTTAAATAACTTGCAGGCGATTGCCATTAACAAACAAACCACGCTTAACCCTGCCACCTGCCGTTCATGACCTACCAATGTCATTCAGTATTTCCTTAAGGCACTTTACCCGCCCAATTTTGTTTGCTGCTTTCCAGTTGATTAGTTTTTGGTCCATTCAACCCAGAGTATTAATATCACAATAACTCTCCAGGCATCTCTCATAGTGACTGACAATAACAGCTGTGGCTAAATTATCTCAAATGGTACACTGCTAGTTTATTTCTAATGTTAAAGCTAAACGCAGGTTGGGTCTTTTGAATCCTCTTTATTCTTTACAGGTGTCTGAGAAAAATAATAATACTAACCATAAATAAGCTGAACTAAAGCACCTGGACACAAACACTAAGAGAAGTTACTGAAGCACATTATCACTTTTCAAAACCACAATTGTCATTGACTAGAATGGATATCCTCAAAATTCTATCAACAGTAACAAATTTTAAAAAAATAGAAGTGAATAAAAGAACTTCACAGATAAAGCTGTAGAATCACAAAAATTTTAATATAATGAACATCGCTTTCACAAATACTAAAATATTTAAAAAAAAAAAAAGAAATTCATACATGTATCTCATTACTAAGGTCAATGTTGAATTATCTGCCTCTAACATGCTTGATTTTGTTGGTCAAACAGGATCAGCTGAATAGGAATAGATACAAAGTTGTTTTCACTGGATATAACCACAAAGCTTAAGATCTCACTTCACAAGATTGTTAAAAAAAAAAAAAAAAATGGCAATTCAGTTATGCCATCTAAACAAGTTCTTTATTATTTTCCAAAGCAAAGCAAATTCCTTCACAACAGAATTCCTGTTAAGAGAAAATGTTACATTTAAATATTTTGTTACTGTATCAGGTCAATATTAAAAGAGAGAAAAAAAAAAAAAACTTATTTAGTTGAGAAGTAATAATTTGTAGAAAATTCTCTTGTTTATAGTAAGAAAATAAGTTATATCTGCAGACTGGTTTATCAGCTGGTGCACAATTCTTCCATAAAAAGTCATGCCGAGAAAACATCTTTTAGACACAATTTTATTAGTTATCTGCTTTCCATACATGGCACAAACATTTTTAAAAATTACTGATACAGATAAACAAAGGGGCAGGAAGTTTTTTTGTTTTTTTTTTTTTTTTTTTTAAAAAAAAACTGATTCAGAAATAAATATGCATCCAGTCTGTTTTAAAAAGCATTGATGCAAACTGCTTACACTACACAACTTAGTAAAGCATTCCAGGAGGTAGATAGTGCACAATTAGTGAAGAGATACTTCTCAATGTCTGGTTACGAGCATTACTCAACTACCTCATATTTGTCACCCAGCAGCGGGTATGCCCTTTTTTTTTTTTTTTTTAGTGTGTTACTTTCCAATTTCTTCTAAAGTCAATTATACCATCACAAACTAAGCAAACAGATCTTCTTCCCACCTCAGATTAAAAACCTCGCTCATTCGGGTAAGCCTCGGTGGGGAACCATGTCTGAACCACTTATTGTATCTTCTGCACACACACACACACCTGGCATCTGTACCACCCTAACTCTTCAAGTCTCAGAGGAGGTGGAGCCATAAGGGCAATAGCTTCCTCATTAACATAACCCTTCGTGACGACAGATCCGTATATACCGCTCCAGCCCACACCAGTTCCGACTAAACGTACGGCCAGTTTAGCGCAAACAAGTCGCCCTGCTTCTCTAGGCCGAAGAGCATCTACGTGCAGTGGAACACCTGAGGGTTAAACACGAAAGCAATGACAAGATGCCACTACGGGTATGCTATCTGATACCATCCAAGACAGTTTGAACAGTGGCTTATTACACCAACTCCCCTGGTTCGCCATCCCATACCCATTCGAGAGTTCCAGGCTGGGGGGGAGGGGGGGTCAGTCCTAAAAGTAAATCGCGATTCTCGTTCGCACCTTTACATCAGGTGAGCTCGGCTAGGGGAGAGGGGGGGGGGTTACTCACCAAACAGTGTAATGCGTCAAATTCGGGTATTTCGCCCATTTTTGCGTGGTAACGAGTGAAGCATAGCTGAAACTTCTCGAACAGGCGGGTCAGGGTGCTAATCTTTCCGTCGGCAGCCATTCCCCCGCTGATAAGGCCGACGGCGCCGCGGCTTCCATATTGTTGGCACCTGGACGGCCAGCCATTTTGTACACTCACATGATAGCGTATCACGTGGCGCCCTACTGAAACAATTACATCTCCCCCCCCCCACGCACGCGCCGATATATTAGGGGCAACTTTTTCCTTCTTTCTTTTAAATTTTTTGTCTATATATTTATAAAAGTGTTTTAAAACAGCTCCCCACCCGGCCTCGGCCGCCTCAGTCGAAATTTAAATTTAGGAAATTATATTAAAATAGACAGTTGTGTCATTGGGTGTTCAGAAAACTAGAAACGAAAACAATCCAGTATGGCGGCGGTTTAACCATCAAGGTGTGTATACACACACACACACACATACATATATATACACACATGATAACCATCTGGTATTAAAAATGCGCTAGTATATGTAATTAACGTTTTCTTTATTTAAAAAAAAATAAAAGAGAGAGAAGTAACAACTACACTAATCTCCAGAAATAATAACCCGTTATAATTAAACGAGTGGGTAAATTTAAAACAAAAACAACAACAAACAATCCGAAATTACTCCAGACGGTGGTCTTACATCTCTCTCTCTCTCTCTCTCCTCCCCCCATCCACCCCACCCCTTTTTTTTTTTAAAGTAATAAATAAATAAATAAAGTTTAAATGTTAACTACGTGGAAATAATTTAGGTCACGAGAAAAAAAAATCAAGTAATTTCCCTACCCCAAACAACGAATAAACGTTAATACAAATTAAGATATATTCATCATCATCATCATCATCATCATTATTATTATTATTAACACAGTAAGAGAGAGAGAGAGAGAGAGAGAGCAGGGGGGGGCCGTCTTCAATGGACTCTTCCGCAAACTGACGTCAAGCTCAGAAATAGCACAAAGTCGGCGACCACCCCCCCCAACCACACGATGGTCACGTGAGGTCGCGCGCCCCCCCCCCCGGCAACCTCCCAACGCTTAACATTTTTTTTTTTTTTTGAAACAAAAACAAACAAACTCCTTGTTTTTTCACGGCCCCTTAATTCTCTCCCCCCACCCCCCGACGCATAATAAGTTAGTTTCGTTCGTTGTTGTTGTTGTTTTTGTTTTGTTTTTTTTTTTTTGCATCCGGAGGGCTTTTAATTCTCCGCGCGAGTAAAATCTGTTCATTTCCTTTGTTTCCCGGTCGAGACCGTGTGCGGGCCGGCCCCCCCCCCGAGCTGCGTAAGTCGGTTCCCCCCCCCCCCGCCGCGACCTTTAGCACGACGTGGAGATGGCTGGGAGGACGGACGACCCCCCCCCCACACACACACACCGGATAAAGCGAAAGTAGATTTTTTTTTTCCGAAAAAGGGGGAGAAAGAAGCAAACTAAAAACTAGTAGGATTCTGAGCATAAACTAGAGCAGAAATCGCGTTGCGTGCTGTCCAGGCGGGGTGGTCTCCATCATCTTGGAGTGAGTAAAGTGAAATTAAATAAATAAATAAATAAATGTCCGTGCGATAGTATAGCGAGGGGGGGGGGAGGAAACACAATAACATTGTCCACGCAACAAAGGACTTGTGTACGAAATAACACACGGGTATAGGATGTTGTTTCATTTGCATGTGTTTATATTTCGTGCGTTTTTTCCGATTGGAATTATGTGATTTTGATTATTTTTTTACACGAAATCCGGGGCTTTAGGAGAAACACCCAACCCTCGGCCGGGAGTGAACGAAGTCTCCCGAAATCTGCACCTGTTCGATCGATATGCGGATTCCGAGCTCCCGAGAACACACACACACACACACACACACTCCCTTACCTACTTACCTCTGCTCTTCGATCGGTTTGAGCACTTGCCAGCTTTTCGAGATTCCTTTTGGCCGGTTCAGCTGGTCCCTCCATGAGTCAGCACCGACAACTGTTTCTAACTTTCCTTTCGTTTGATTTAATTAGTGGGTATTTTTTTTTTTATCGAAATGCCCAGTTAATCCGGGGTGGTGTGCCCAGTAGGTAATTTTGTACAAGCACCCAATTATATTTTCTTCTTAACATGGAGACGGCGAAATAACTCACACACATCCACACACACACAGAGAAGAGAGAGAGAGAGAGACGTTCAAATAGAACCAGGCTGAAAACAGTATCGCTGTAATGTATATTTGACCGGGTTTCATTTGAACGTCCATAGTATATATTTTAGCCCTTTTGTCGCCAGGGATTTATGGGGAAGTAATAACAAATTTGTTTTATTTCATTTGCCGAATTTAAAAATTATTGCTATTATTTTTAAATAGGCTTTTTTTTTAAAGCTGTAGAAAAGTTTGAGGAGAGGTTTTTGGGTTTTAAACATTCGACATGTTGCCCCATGTTTTTGCATACGGTAAATTTTTTTTTTTATTTTTTAAATCTAGACTGAACATTCGAGGGAGAGAGAGGGGGGGTTGGAACGGGAGTGACCCGCAAAACTGGCCAAAACTCCGCTGTGGCCGCATATTTTACTTTTATTTTGTTTTCTATTTCCTCAAAAAGTGGGAGAAAAAAATCCAATTATTTAGCAGCATTTTAATTTATCGGCGTAGCTTATAATTTTAGCCAAGTCTTTACAAAATAAATAGGCGTAGGTGGGGGAGGAGGAATTAATTAATTCGAAAGAATACAATAAAAAAGAATTCTCTCCATCTCTCCTCTCTATTTCCATCTCTCTCGCCATATATATATATATATCTCCATCTTTCTCTCACCATCTCCCCCTTCTCTCTCTTTCTCCATCTTTCTCTCACCATCTCCCCCTCTCTCTCTTTCTCCATCTTTCTCTCACCATCTCCCTCCTCTCTCCATCCTTCTCTCTCTCACCACCCCCTCTCTCCCGTCTCTCTCCATCTCCCCCTCTCTCCTCTCTCTCATCTCCTCTTTCTCCTCACCATCTCCCCCCCCCTCTCTCTCTCAACTCCTTCTTATCTCGCGGTTATTTGAATTATATAAAAAAGTTGTATGCATTATTAAGACGTTTGGCTCAAGAAGCGCATCAGAAAACTCTTCTTTTTTAAAAAAAAAAAAAACATATCGACACTGTTGTAATTTAGCCCATATATTTATATATGTAATAAGTGTTGTTCACAGTATACGTGTAACCATCCCTAGTTAAAAGTGCAGTAATAGTAGCCGTACGTACGTAGGATATGTATCACTTAGAGATACCACGAACTCCGCCTTATTGCTTGTGTGTGTGTGTGTGTGTGTGCCGCCACTCTACACCACAACAGACTTATTTATAAAAATCTCTATTTACTTTATCCCGTTTTTCCTTCCATTCCGTAGACTCGCCTAATTTTTCGTGCTAAATCTTACATTTTATTTCGCAAGTTAACGAAGAGGAGAACCACCCCACCCCCCGGGGGGGAGGGAGGGGGGAGCACAAACTTGCAAATGACAACAAACAACTAATCCCATTGTCATCGCAGGGCGCCCTCCCCCCCTCTCTCTCTCACAACCAACCCCCACCCAGCCTTTGTGATGAACGTTTCGTCTCGTTTCGGCTCAGATGTCCGTTTTTGGCTGCTACCGGTTACATGCGTCTTTTTTGTAGGTCAGTACATTCCGCACGAAAGATCGAGGGAAGGTGGAGACAGGATGTTGGTGTGTATTACCGTACCGCCGACTTTCTGCTAGGAGAGAGGGAGAGAGGGGGGGTTTTTGTTTGTTTTGTTTTTTTTTTCCTTCTTCTTCTCCTCTCTCCCTCCCCCCCGAATTCGCAGGACCTTCCTCCTCCGCCCATGGACCTAAACTCAAGTCACGGCGCATGTGAGTAGCGGGAACCCCGTTCTGCCAGTCGGTCTCTTTCTTTGTGAGAGGCGGCGGCGGACCTTTCGAGGTCAGCCCGTCTGTCTGCTGCTGCTGGGTCTGGGTCCCCCCTCCCTCCCTCGGTATCTCTCCCTCAATATCTCTCCCCCCCCTCTCCCCCTCCTCTCTCAATATCCCTCTCCCCCCCCCATCTCATCCTCTCCCTCCCTCTCCCCCCCTTCCTCCATGGCGGCAAAATGTAGGCCACATGGCATTTGTTTGTGTTGTCTGCCGGATGGCGACTGACTGAGAGAGATCAGCACCCGCCCAGGAGTAGCAGCTCTCCGGGGTCTGGCTCGTCGGGGGGGGGGGGGCCTGCGGCGAGACCCAAATCGGTGGGGGGGGGGGAACAATGAAAACCGATCACAAAGCGATTGATTTTGTTACTATTATTATTATCATCATCATCATCCACCATCACCATCATCGTCTCTCTTTGTATGTATATATATATATATATGTAGCAGTAGACACTTATATAAATATATTGCTGCTGCTGTATTGTTCTCCATCTCCCCGATTGACACACTTCTTTTCTTTAATTCGTATTTAGGGGTGGAGGGGGGGACATATTTGATTATTTGTGTGTAATAATAATATGTCTTGTGAACGGTCACCTAGCAGAAGTTCATGTTGAGGGAAGTGTGTCTCCCGTCGTTCGCGTACTGCTGGCAGCAGCTAGTGTTGCAGATTCGGGGTTTGAATGCAATATAAACAAAAATGGAAAGAGAGAGAGAGGGGGGGGGAGAGAAGAAGAATCCTCCTCGTGTTTTAAACCAGGTGAATTTCGTCACCATTATTCATTGTTTGGGTGGTGGTGGTGGGGCTTAATTATATTCAGCTGACTGTAAAGATTGTGGAGAGTGAAGATTAGCATCTTTACTAAATGTGTTATCGAAGTGTTTGGTTTCTTGTTTAAATTTTTTTTTTTGTTTTTCCCCCTTAAGGTCAATCTGGATGTAATGTTGGAAAAGTAATGAGATGGAAAATTAGTTGATAATCCTTGGATTTTTTTAAAATTTTTTTTTTTTTTATATAAGTAAACGTTAATATTGCACACATCTACGACTTATTTTTACTACATTGTGTTCCTTTATTTACGTGTAGTCTTCTTTATGGAGGCTTCTGCGATTTGACTGACATTTTATAGTAAACATACTTAAGGCGTAGCTCTCTTGATAAAGCGACAGACTGACACAGTTACTCGAGTGGTTTAGTTTTTGTTACAGCAGTTGAGGGATATGTGTATGAAGAGTAACATACTGAAAGCATCTTTGCTTCTGATCTATTTGTTAAATTTAAGTTTTTTTGTTTGTATATTAAGTAATATCTTTTGAATAATACACGATAGACATACATACATGGTTTAATATATTGTGTCAGTCAGGCAATAGGCACAAAAGTTATTCATATTCACATTTTTTTTTTTAAAAAAAAGAGTGTTTTTATGAAGCTATGCTAATTTGTGTTATGCATCACAATGAAATTTCCTATAAATAATTGACTTTATGACATAAAAAAAAAAACTATGACTGGATTCGTAGAACATTTTGTTATTCTCTGTTATAAAGAAGGAACATGTTAGGAGTGCTCTAGACTGGTGCGAGTAGTGTTGAGAAATAACTTTAAAGTAGAACTAGCTTTGATGAAGGTTGGTGTACAGCTTTTGTTACTGTATTAATTAAAATTTCTTCTGCAATCTAGATAATTGTTTGATTCACTTTAAGCTGAAAACCCTTTGATTATTGGCATTAAAAATATTGCCTAGTTTTTTTTTGTTGTTATAATAAGTACTTGTTTGCGTGCATAGATATTTATTTTTATACTATTTTTTCAAAATTTATTATATTTAGTTTTACAATAAATTAAGGGAGTCTATGTATTATTAGTGATCTATTCACTATTTTTTGTGAAACAAAGAAGTGAAAAAACTTATGGATGTATTCTCAAAATATCTTTAACGGTACAGCAAGCTAGTCAGTTTGTTTCCCTTAACTAAATTTAATGAAAAATGTAAAATAAAGTTTAAAATTTTAAAATTTTCTACTCTTTTCATAATTCAGATATTTGTTGATGAGTGGACCACTATTTCAGTATGTATGATTTTTCATTTCACAGGATAGTTCGAAACAAAGTTTCATTGTTGATTTCGGTTACTGGCAAGGGACAGGAGAGTAATGGGTGTTAACTGTATGTCTTGACCCTCCCTTGAGGCCCTACTAGAACTTTTCATTTTTAGATGGAAGGAAACCCAGCTGGTGAAGAAACCATGCTGAAGGAAGTACACATGCAAAATCAAACTGGTCCAAAATCTGTTTTACTGTTTGATGCAAACGATCTTTCCAGCATATGACAAATTGAGAGAAAACTGCATTAATCTAAAATCTGAAGTCGAACATATGCCTGTGCAAATTGCTGACTTGCATGACATTGCTATTTTGTTAAAATTGTCCCATTTACCTCATGATGGTGATTGGATGCATTGGTACACCTTGTATTCCTACAATCATTCATGCAATCTGAATTAATGTTTAAGCTGTAATTGCATAGATAATGTAGTATGTATAATATGGAGTTGGCCAAGCCTAGATTTATCTCTGTTGCTTCCCAAACCTTTTGCTCGTTCACGGCATCATAGCTTTAAAACAACATTCATCTTAGAAATTCACATTTTCCACAGGCACATAAACATTTGCCTAGATCGCTTAGAATTGAAAGACAGTTAACTGCATTCACCACATAAGTTGCTTAGAAATACATTAGAAATTGAAATGGTGGAAAATGTGATGTGTACCAATAATAAATAGTAATACTAAAAGAAAGTACAATGATCTGGTGGTTAACCCACTGGACTGCTAAGGTTAAGGGGCTGAGTTTGATTCCAATATCTCTCTGTCAAGGTTTCTTCTTCAGCAGCTAACCATGTGGGTTTTCCGGTTTCTTTCCACATCTATAAATGAAAATGATTTTGTAGGACTTCTTGAGGCAGAAGATCCTGGCAACTTATGACTTTCCTTACTGTAAACCATAGGGCATTTTGTTTTTTGTTTTTTTTTTTTGCATCATTAGTTATTATCAACCCCATGATAAATACTGAGATAGACAGACACAATAATACTTAAATTCTAGCTGCAGTAAGAAGTTATTGTGTGAAATAAAGCACTTGCTATCAAAGCAGCCAAAAATGCTTAAAATATTCAGGATGCTTCCACGCAGACTGAAGTGGGAAATAAATTGGTCGGAACAGTTTGGTTGCAACTCATAAAATATGAAGATGATTTCATAGTCTATTCTTGCGGCAAAATTTACCAGGAAGCTGCAAATATAGCCACAAATCACTATACTGGAACTATGTATATTAATGAACAATTTTCTTTTTTTATGGTATTATATCAACTTAATTACAGTTTACAAATTCACTGGTCATGCAAAAGATTCGTTAAGTTGAAAATAAAAATGCCTTGCTAATTCTAAGGGCTTTTATCTGAAAACAATCGATGACTTCATAAAATCATTGGCTTATTATGTTTCACACTTTACAGCTTCCTTTGCAGAAGAGCTATTAACTCTGTATAAGTTGAGTCTGCCGTAAAGTTCTTATTTTAACTATCTCCCCTTCATATTAAGAACCCAGAGCGCGGATGAATGAATTTGTTCTACAATTTTTTCAAAGTGTTAATAAACTTGTTCAAAGGAGCTTTTAAATATAAACATAACCAGAATCCGGATCCATCTCCAGAGTTATGCATTGAGGACAAAAAGTAGTTGCTGGTAAACACTGATCTTGACCACTTAAGAAAACAAAAAGAAAATGAATGCAAAAAGAAGAAAAAGAAAAAATCATTTTATTAACAGATGCATATCTCCTCATTTTATTTGTTTTTTTGGGGGGGGAGAGACAAATAGATGAGATGCTAGACAAAGGAACTAGCTGATTTGTGTTTATTGCTTCTGTTTCTTAGATACAATTAAAAAATTAAATTCTGAATTTAAAAAAAAAAATGTTATTTGTAATCATGGCGGATTAATTAATATTTGTCTTTAACATAATTATTCTGCGTTCAGTAGCATCTTGATTTATCTTAATTAAAATTATAACCATGCAGGGTAGCCTCTCTTGATCTTGAGAATCGAAAAGGATATTAAAAGCAGGCAAATGCCCAGGGCATTCAGGCAGTAATATTTGTTGAATCACCGTCGATTATTTAAAGTAGCCTTTAGAGATAAAATGATCAATCTAAGCCTGGCTTATAGTTGACTTTAATGACTGATGGCAGAGAAATACAGAAATAATTAAGTCCAGTTATATTTATAAAAATCCATTTCAAATTAAAAATGGTTGGTTTGTAATTTTTTTTAGCTATAAAAAATTGAAGTTTATGATTTTGAATACTTAAAAAAAAAAAAATTAAAAAAAAAATTAGTACAAATTTGAAAATGGCACAGCTTGCCACCATAATTTATAGCAATGTGACTTAAATGAAGATCTGAAAAGCCTTTGAAGAAGATTATGAATTACTGGGGTTTATTTGATTCAAGGATTATGAAGAGTAACATATGCTCATCCAGCCTGGGAAAGGTATATTGATCACATGTCCAGCAAGGTTTATTTAGTACTATCTAAAAATTACCATTTATTGAATATTTTTCGTTTTCTTACATCTTAAATGGTAATGTTTAAAAAACTCTTTTTGGCTTTTGAAACTCACATAAGAATGTATAGCACTGTAAATAGGTGTGATGTAGCCTAGTAAGTACTTCAGGCATGAATATTGTGTTTAGTGTCTGGTAAATGAAAAGATCCGTTTGCCCTCTGGATGTCTCAGAACAAGTACTTGAGAACCAGAATAAAGCCTTCAGGAGTAATAACAACAAGATGAGAGAAATTTAACAAAAAAAATGAAACAGTGGCTTTTATGCATAGCAAAAAACTATTATATAATAATAAATAATAATAATAATAATAATAATAATGGTATATTATCATTTTTTTTTCAAAATGTCACTTTTAATACTAGGTACACGAATAGATGAAAGTCAGGAACTTTAGATTCTTTTTTAAAAAAGGAAGCAAAACGTCGTTGATTGATAATCCTAAAATATGAAGAAATGCCCTAAAAATGTTGTATTTCTTTAAATTCTCTTTAAAAAAAATTAGGGGAGGGGTGGTAGGTATGGAATTTTAAAAAAAATATATAACTGCAGTCTTTTAATACTCCATAAGAACATTGCAGTTAATTTTCATAATTGCAATGTGCAACTATTGGGGGGACACTTGCACAGAACCCAATAAAATTGGAAATGGGGGAAATACATAATTTATTAAATTTTCTATTATTCTGAGAAGAAAAAGCAAATTCCACTAAAAATCAGGATGTTGAATTTCTGTAACTATAGAGATTTTATTATTTTAAACCAAAGGAGAGGAAAATTATGCTTGTTGTGTGTTTTATGAAATGGTAATTGTAACAAAAAATGCTAATTATACCTTGGTGAATATGGAAGAAGCAGGTTGGCGTCATTGACATTTTAGGACTAGAGAATGATTTAAGAGCATTCCTCGAAGATGTGTTCCAATAAACAGCTGGAGTAGTAGTAGTTTACATTTTTTTAATGCTTCTCCCAACATTTTGCAGGATGCTAACCGTCTACCCTCTATGTGGCCTGAAAAAGCTGTTGGCTTTAGTGATGGTGTAACTGTCATTAATGCAGCATTTTATGTTGCATTTATGATCCAAAATGATTGCTGTTTTTCTTTTTTTTTTTTAGATATGCAGTGCTGCTCGTTTTTGGCTATTTTTCAAACTATAATAATAATAGTAGTAATAATAATAATAATAATAATAATAATAATAATAAATTCAATCAAAAAGGTAGAAAGATTTGTGCATGCCGTTAGCTGAGTTTCAGTGAATGACTCAGCTCACCATCTTCTCTTAAATCAATTCGTTGAGCAGGTAGCAGGCATCATCAAATACAACGCTGCAGCTAAAAGACAGGGCTTGCTTAATCAACCTAATAACAATTTTTGGATGCAGTACTTACATAACTTTAAATTGGGAATGTGAATGTTTGTTAAACTTTTTTTCATCACTTTTATTAATTTTTCTACAATTGCTTGTTAGCTCTTCTTGGTGGATATTTTCTAATACTGATTGTTGTATATACTACACTCAAGTTTGATGTAGCAGTAGTGAATGTTGGAATTGAGCAAAATCAGATTTTATTAAATTTTGTCTTTCTAATATATGCAGACGTGGAATCCCTAAATATATATTGTCATTTCATCTTCAATTCTTCTATTTACTGCACTACCAGTAAAAAGAAAGCCTAAGCATAAATTATACTACTATAAGAGTAAATTAATGTTAGAACATTGCTATTTGTATATAGTTTTTGAGAAACCTAATTGATTCATGGCAATATAAATATTCTGAAGATTTTATTTAGTCCTTTTTCTTTTTAGCTACATGTGACTGATCATGTGTAGATAGATAGCCATGGTTAAACTATAAAATATGACATTTGTCTATCAAGAATGGATATTTTTCAATTCTTAAACTTGCATTTTAAAATTTGTACTTATTTTTTTTTGTTTATAACATGTTCAATATTATTTGCTATTGGACAGAATTGAATGTTTGTAGAATTGTAAAAGTTTACCATAACAAATTCCTGGGATCATTTGTTTGATAAATATGCTAAAACACTTTTATTCCACAAAGCCATTTAACAGTTTGAAGAGTTACATCCAGGTTGATTGATTTCTTTGTATGGTAGCTGTACTGTGCTGAAATTTCTGTTTGCTTGCCAAACTCCATGTTCTCAGCTCACGCACCACTTGGTTATGAGTTATCTGACTGTTGCTTAATCCGTAATTAATGTGATGTTTTATTACATTTCCTCCTTGATTAGCATTTAGGCCAGTTTGTTTACATTCAACATTAAATTTTACCAGTACATACATTAATATTCAACTGTTAAGCACATCAAACATGATGAAAAACTTACTGGTTGTCTATGGTGGTTAAACCATGGGAACTAATATTTATAGTATTAGTGCCTGTTGTATTAAATTTATCTGTCCTTTTATATCGTAAAGAATGCATAATAAGTTGTTATTATTGGGTCTCTCTATTAAGCACAACATTATATTCTATGCATATCCACATATTTTAAGGAACTACTAGAAATATATAGATTCATGTACAAAAAATAAAATAGCTAGTAAGCCTCAGTTGACCAATTCTCTGATGGAATGTTAAACAAAATGTTGGTTGCTCTAGGAGGGAGTTTTAGATTATACTGAGTTAATTCATGGTTTAATTATTTTTTGGCTTTGTTGGGAAGATTGTTAGTTGGATTAAGTAGGGATAGTAACATTAATTCTTACTGATCTTAATTATAGTAATGGCCTTAGAAAATGGAGTGTTATCCACTCCCCCCCCCCCCATGGGCAGGAAGTGGGTAAGTTTGAATCTAGTAATGCGGATATGCTTTGTTTTTGTTTTAACTGTTCGTTGTTGCTTTCTTCTACATGGAAGTAGTTAGTGATTATTTAAAAGTTTTGACAATAATTATAAGGAACGAACATCAATTTTCATCATCAACAGTTGGGTGAAACCTTGACACAGAAAACTATTCTCTCTCTTTCTCGTGTTCTTGTCATACCCTTGTCTTGACTTTTTGAGGTTTACAGTAGACTATAAGGGAAAGGTGTGGTGGGGTAATAATCTTTGTGACCATGCCTAGTACAGTTGAGGGCTTTTAAGCAGAGGTAAACAGTGCAAGCTAGTCAACTTGTGGGACCACTTCCACATACTCAGAAAACCCTACTAGAACTCTTCACTATACACAGGTGTGGGTGGAAATCCACATGGTGACTGTTGAAGAAGAGCGAGATAGAATCGTGCCAGGTAGATACACCAAATTGAGGCAGTCCAAACCAGGATTCTCAACCATGGCAATCCAAAAGTCTACCCCCTCCCAGCTGTTTACATTAAAAATATATGAATGAAAGAAAGAATTTATAGTAGGAAATTATTTTTTAATTACAAAATTTGTTATGAATAATTTGTAGCAAGTCTTTAAAACACTTAGGATTTATATATTTAAGAAATATTTAACATATATGGCTTCAAAGAAAGATCTCTAATTAGATGCAGTACATATATTATTGAATTTAAATGTTACTTTTCTGTTTATGTCAATTGATATTAACTTAGGTTTTAAGTTGAAAGATATCAAGTTTTTAAAATGTTTTATTAACTTTTACTATTTCACTTCAACTTAAAGTCATTGTTATTTACACTTGAATTTCTCTGAATAATTCATTTTTAGCATGAATAACATATCAGTCCATAGACTGTAAATGGTCATTTAAATAAATTTTCAGCAGAAAAGAATATGAAAAAAAAGTAAACAAAGAAGAAAAAAGATGCAGCAATAAACATAACCAAGACAAATGAACAACAATTTTAAAAATCAAATCTTAATAAAAGTGGAATAGGCTGTATTTATATAAATGTGGATGTTCATTAATGTGTAAATAACACTGTTGAAGTGTGTTGTTCATTTAATGTTATATTTAAATGTTTTACAAATTGAGAGTAGTCTGGAGTAGACTAGCAGGGCACTTCCTGGCATTGACTTGACACACATTTATAATCACTTTCATATATGTTGTGTTGACTGACTTGCATTGTAGCAGATGTTTTTGTAATCTTTACTCATATCCTTATACATAGATATCCAGAATTTGTCAAATTTTACCAATGACTATAATGATTGATTTATCCTAAAATCACCACACCAGATCTTTTATTAAAATGACTAAAAACTCATATTTAAAGAGATTTGATGAAACCTTGCTTTCCATCTTAAAAAGTGACACATTCTGTATTGGTTATAAAAGCTATGGTTAGATAAATACTTAATTTAATTATTTTGTAAATTCTGTTATCTGGTTCTGTGGTTTGTGTTTTTTAACTTCATGGTGAAGCACTTCAGAATTTAATGGTGTTTGTTAGCATTTAATCTCTTGGATGAAATAGAAAATGACATTCTGTCACTGCTTATTAGAACGATACTTGGTAAATTTAAAATGACCTTAGAAATGCTTAATCCAGATTACACAAAAAGTTTGAAGATTCATATTAAGTTATGTTTGAAGTTACATCATTGGTGGTTGAGCTCAAGATATTGCATATGAAATGAGCTTAATATGCACAAACAAAGACGAAAATTGATTTTAAAATCTTTTCCTGAGTTAACTATACTATCTCTTTTGCCTGAAAATATTTATTGAAAAACGTATTGGCTAGTAATCATCTATTTTAGCTTGTTTTCACTTCATATGAATACGTATCTAACTCTGTTATTACCTTTACTTTGTGCTTTTTTTATTTCTTAAATACAGATTTAAAAAAACAAAACAAAAAATAGAAAAGGGAATGTAATGTGATTTTAAAAAATAATTAAAAGAAATGGTTTATCTTAGAAAAGAATAAGTCATGAAAGATGGAACAGTAAATCCATAAGCTTCACTATGATCTTCAATGATGCAGCATTCATTTATTTTTGTCAGTATCCTTAACACATTCTACAGCTATAGGGATGTAATGTGACGTGACTGATAAATGTCTTGAGTTCTGCAGATTTTACTGTTGAAAAGGAAATGATCAATTCCTTTTGATGTATAGCAAAAGTGATTTTTGTTGGTTTCTTAAAGTGCTTTGACAATTGTCAGTGGTCTCTGGACTGGTGCCTAGAGCATTTCTGCCATTAACTGAACCTTCTTTGTTATACTATTTCCTTCATCTCTTTTTGGAGTTGGTGGATGGTAGATTCTTGCTGCAATGTGTCCTAATCATTATTTCACTGCAGTAACCAACTTTACTTCAGCAAGATGCAAGACCTTTTCCGTGATCATACCATTTTGGTTTCACAACAATCTGAACAACACAAAAAAATTTAATAAAAACTAAACATGTGACTTTATAATACAGTTTATTTTTGTTCTATTTTATGTAGTTAAACATTTAAACACTGAAATCTGTCATAGACTTTTAAGACTCCTTGTATTTCCTTCTATATTACTGACTGATGTTCATCACTCCTCTATCTAATAAATTTTAAAAAAAAAACAACATTTTGACACAAATGGTTTGTTTAATGTATTCTTTCCTTCATTTATGATTGAATCTATTTAGCTTTTGCTATTTTTTAACTATCCAAAATAATTGGAACAAGAGAAAACTGAAATTAAATGCACTAGTAGCTTGGTAAAGAGTTAATTTCAACAAACAGTAACAGATAAATCACTGATAAATAATTTTTATTGTTTACCCTGACAAAAATCCACCATTATCCATTCATATTCATTTGAAAAACAAAACAAGATGGCAATCTTTTTAAATGAGACAACTGCTATAAATAATATTTTCCTTTTATCTTTTTTCAGGCAGCTTTGTAGCTGTATCCAACCAGTAATCAATGCAGGTCGGTCATAATGCAAGAACGTCATATGGATTTCAATCCTCTTGATCTTCTTGCAACTGCTGCTGCATTGAAACGCCATGAACCATCTGCTTGTCAGGATGATGACTTAAAAGCTGAGAGTGAATTTTGTGACCAGTCAACACAGTCTTGTAGCTCGGAATCAAGTAATGAACTCATGATCTTGAAACAAGACAGCAATATTATGCCATTTGGCAACGACAGTAAATGTGATGTAGATATTCTGCCTGGATTACACAAATGTAATAATAAAACTTCATACGCTATAAAAGACATAAACTTATGTGTGATTGAGGAAAATGATAAACAAGTGTGCGATGAATCTGGCAAAAAAGAGGATACAGAAGTTGATTCCAATCCTTGTCCACCCCTGACAAGGAAGGGAAATGTAGAAAATCATTTGGAACCAGTTGATCTTGAAAATTCTGAAGTGAATCATTGTAGTGATACTCAAGAAGAAAAGTCTTTTTGTTTTAAATGTAAAAATCTTAAATGTAAATGTGTTGATACCACACGGAAAGACAATGAAAAAGAGGCATTTGAAACGCCCGCATTAACAGACAGACAATGTGTGTACTCTGGTGAATACACTTCAGAGTTTGAAAAAAACAATAGCATATCACAAACTGAAATAGGAATAATACCTATTTTTGAGGAAAAGGAAAGAGTGTTGCATAATGTGAAAAATGATGGACTTTTAACTTCTGAGGAAATGATGCAGGAAGATGTATTATATATTTCAAAGAAAGAAATGGATAATGAGATATGTAATGCCAGGATATTAGATTTTGAAAAGAAAAGTGAAAACCTGTCACAAACTTTAAAGGATGACCAAAAAACATCTGAAAAAATAATAGATTCTGAAGGGAAAGACAAGGAGAAACTCCAAGATGTACGTAATAATGGAGAGCATTTGAATGATAACCAGAAAAAAAGAATGAGTTTGGTGGATGAGGAAGGAATATTGCAGACTGATTTAGTGGAAAAAAAACACGCGTTATCCTCACAAGAGATGGATGGAGATTTTTCTCAGGATGCAGAAAAGCTAATTAATTCTGAGAAAGGTGAAGTTTTATCACAAAGTAAAGAAAATGAGATAAAAGAGAAAGAAGAAAAATTTGAAAGTTTGTTGGAATCAGAAAAAGATAAACCTGAAGAAATTAGAAATGAAATACCTCATTCAGAAACACTTTTTTCTGTCAATAAAAGCTGGAGTGTCAATGGCTGTGAAAAAGAATTTGTTGACACTGTGAAATGTGAAATAGAAAATGTAACAGAGAAGGAGAATTTAGATGGTGAGAAATGGTTGGAATTTAGAGTGAGTGAAACAAAAAATTTGTTAAAACAGGAAAAAGCTACGGGTAAAGACTCGAGATTGATATGTACAGAAGAATCAAATCTGGATAAAGCGCTGATAGAAAATATTTCTGTGGGTGCTGATGGAGATTCAGATTCAGTTATTTTTGTTTCTAAAGAGGACTTAGGACTTTCTCCTTCACTGAGTGAGGATGACTTGAAAATTGAATTACATAAGTGTTCAATGTTACAAGAAACTGACAAGGAGGGAGAAAGCCACAATGAGTCTTCAGATGTTGATCTAAAGAATGCTGTAGTATTCAATTTATTGCCAGCAGCTGATGAATCTGCTCAGGATAAGTTTGTTTCACAAAAACACTTTGGGCTTTCCAACTCGTGTAAACATTTGGTAGGAGAAAGTGCTTCTTTTTGTGTTAATGCTGAGAATGTTGCTGTAATAAGTAATAGCCAACTGTCAGCATTAGATGTCCTTTCTGACAAGAAACAATGGCTGGGTGATAAGTTGAAAGATGAGGAAAGTTTCCATCACTCATCTGCAAATGAATCTTACTTATCTCCAGCATTGTCGGGTGCTGCACTGCTAAGATGTAATGCAGCTATTGCAGATGATCACTGTTACTGTTGGTCAGTGACAAGGCCACATGTACCTTACACAGTGACTAATCAACATAGTGGAGATGATCGTTCAAATACAAGTAGCCAAAATGACCTACAAGATGGTTATGAAAGCGAAAATACTACTAATTTTCCAGCACTTTATGGTAGTAGCTTTGTTTCAGGAAAACAAGATTCCATAGACAGTTCTAATATCCTTACTAGTTTGAAAAATTCCATGAATAGTTATAATGGAGAAGACTGTGAAAATTTGAATGACACTGATTTTACTATTGGTTTAGAAAAACTGCATACTTCAAAAATGTTTTTAACAAGTGCCCCAATGTTGTCAGGTATAAGTAGTTATGTAAATGGTGACAGGCGTGTTTCTTCTAAAAAGTATTTAAAAAAAACAATTCCTATGTACCCTTCTAGTCCTGCAGCTGCTTCTGTGTCTACAGAATCAAAAACCCAGCCAGCAAAAATTTCTCCATTAAGAGGTATGAATACATATGCTCATTCAAGCTCTCCAAAAATTGGTTGTTTCAAAATTGGAAAATTTGCTTCAATTTCAAACATTGGCTGGGATGATAGTTCAGATACAGACAATGAATCTGAAGATGCAGTCTCATCTTGTTTTAAACTTTCTGATAATAAATGTGAATTGTTTGGTGATGATGACATCACTGAGAAAAATGACTATTTCATGTCATTGGGAGCATCGCAAAAGAATTACACTAAAAATCTATTGCTCAATACATCTAATACTTTTAAGGATGTTTCTGTGAAGCCTACCAGTCTGCTTATCCTACATGACCATGATTATTGTCCGGCTGCATGGGCAGCAGATGGTCTGAGGATTTCCCAAACTCAGAGTGAACTTGCAGAAGAACTTCTGTCTGAGTCAAAAAAGATTTACACCTGTGATACACACAGCTCTTCAGAGTATAACACTGTGGGTTCACCTGTTGATAGCAGAACTCTGCGGAAAGGGCGAAGCAGACTAAATGACATCCAGCAATTGTCTGAAAAGGTTGATGTGAGCGATATTGATCATTTAGAAAATGTTGATGCTCAAAAGGTGAATGAATCAAAATTGAAAATTACTGGCAGTTTTCAAGACCATTATGTTTATTTTCTAAATAAGAAAATAAGGAGTAGGAGGAGATTTAGCCATGAAATTCTTCCAGATAAAAATATGCAGGCTAAGGCATTCTCAGATATTGTGATTCCACATCTCACTGATGCAGACATTGAAGCCCTGAAGAGGAGGAGAAGCCATTCTACATCAGCAACTGTAAATTTAGCATCTGATTTGACAGCATGTAAAAGCCAACTCAAGGATCACCCTGGAGAAATGTCTGAGTTTGAACACAAATTGATCAACACTGTTCTGAGCATGGAAGGGATTCCTGAAGATAGTGATGGCAATGAAAATGTTTCTCTTCATCTCAGCAGCTTTAGTGAAGGAACAGTGGGTGTGGATGGTGTCAATCCAGAACAGCTCAATCTGACTCCGGAGCAGATGGACATCCTGTTCAATGCTGTCAAAGAAGTCGAAAGTTCCAATGGTTTTAGGTCCTCAGATGAAATTGTAAAAGAGGTTGCTCAAAGTAAAGATATTGCCACAATAGATAAAAGTGTGCCTCATTCCTTTCTGGTGAATAGCAGTAAGAGAGATCTGTTAGAGAGTTCTGATTCAGGGACTCTGTCTACAACAACTTCCGAACTACTAAAACCAACAGAGTTGAATTCAGACTGGCAGTCCCACACATGTAATGACCTGCCCAAACCAGTTTTGTCAAATGAAACTCATTTGTTAGATTTTAATGAAAACATACCTTTAAATGGTAGAGGCTTGGATTTATTTGACAATGCCATCCCATCTGGGACTAAGGGAAATACAGTATCTGATCTTTCTAGTATTGTAGTTGGAAGTGACATTGAAAAGCGTAAATCTACTTCTTCAAGTAATCCTCAGCTTGATGAAAGCGCTTCTGATTTGAATTCCTTTTGTGGACATAATTCTGCTGCAGGACTCTCAGATCTGTCTATGCCTCCTCTAGAAAGACAATTCGATCTTTTTAGCAGCGATTTAAAACTGGACAAATCTGATTTATTTCCTGATGCAACTGTGTCGGACATGCCAGTGACAGCAGCGGACTCTAATGCTCCATGGATTGTCACCGTTACAATGTACTGGAACGATCTGCCCGCGATAATGATCGACAATCAGCCATATATTCGTTTAGTGGACATTCACAAGCAAATTTTGCCTGCTAAAGACACTGGAATTCTCAAAAAACGCTGCCAGCTTTTGGGACTGGAGGTGCAAAACTGCACAGAATTTCAGAGATACTTTCTTGTGCAGTATGGCAGGGCTTACAATTCAAAAAGTACTTTGGTTATTGCAAAAGATGATGCAAAGACATTGATTGGGTATTATGTTGATCCCCATCCAAGGATTCCAAAAGCAGAGGGCAGTGAAGATGAACGTATAATACAGGAGAAGAAGCTTCTGAAAGGTGAAGTAGAAGGTCGGGTGACAAAGAAACAGGGGAGGCACCGGAAACAGACAAATTTGCACAAAATGAAGAGTGTTGACCTCCATGATAACAAACAAGGGTAAGTACACCATGTAGGATTTTATTTAAATATAGACATAATGGTAGAAAAGATGCAAAATTTTAATATCATCTTACTGCGGTGTAATGGACATTGTTGTAACAAGTTCCCACTTATTTTTTGGTGGAAAAGTGATTAATGAAAATATTTTAAAAACACAGCAGAACTGCGATGCATTTATAAAGCCTCTACTTTCAGGATTAAACTGAAATTTGTTTTGGGGATCAGAAAAGTAAGATGTGTTTTGTAAACTGTTATATGTTTTTTGCTTTTTTTATTTGCAGAAAATACATTTGTCAGTATTTCTATAAATGACAACAGTAATCAGAAACCAGCTTAGTGGTTGTCACGAATAAACTCACCTTTAGGACTTTCTGTATTGAGAGAAAAGAAGTCCTTAAAATTATTATTTGTTTTACAGATTATTGTCAGTAAAAATGTGTATAAACTTTGTAAAAATTAAAGTAAATGTATCTGCAATAATATATATTTAAATAGCATTATGTTTTCATTAAAAGAAGTTAATTTTAAAATTATTTTTTAAAAGGATGAGAAAAGGTGTACAAACTAGCCTTGTGTTTGTTTGTGCACTGTTTAATAGATGTAGAAATTTTGATAGAATACAGGGTTACTATATTTTAGAAATACTTTTCAAATATTTGAATGCATGACATTCAGGGTTGAGGGGGAGGAATGGCTGAAATCAGATTTAGAATCAATGACTTAAACATCACAAAATTTATATCTTGAGAAAAACTTTAAAACTGGACTGGGGAATTGATCTTCAATTAAGGAGGGAGCTCTTGCTTCAGTAGTAGGGTCATTCCATGTCAAATCACCCAAAAAAAAAATATTTTGTAACCCGACCATCTTCGATTTTCAAGAAACTTTGCATAGTAAATACACATGGCCAGTAAACATTGCATGCAAATTTTTAGGCAAATCGGTTTGGTAGTCTAGGAGATATGGCCATTTGAAATTTTGGGCTTTTTGACAAAAAATGCGTTATGGCAAAACTTCAAATGTGAATATCTCCACAACCAGTGGACCGATTTTGATGTATTTGGCTTTGTTGTAAAGGAAATTTGCCAAAGAAGCTGATTCTGGCATCATTTTTGAAATCTAATGATGTTGGAGTTTAATTACCTTTTGACTTATCCCTTGACCTTGACATCGATGACCTCGTGACCTTTGCATGACCTTCAGTCAGAATGAAGCTCAGATTGTCTTCTACAACATATCCAATAACTGGAGGGGTAATGTTTTTTATTGCAGAGATATTTAACTTGCAAGTCACCCATCCAATAGGAATCGCCTTAGTGGCAAGTCAAGGCCTTTTTGGCTTTTGAGTTATAACTGTTCTGTCCACATGGGAAACTAGGAAAAGCATGCGAAAGTAGCAGGATGCTCCTTTCATACCACTGGTCATGTGTTTATTGGAGGAACAAACCCTTTTTTACTGTAAGGGTAGATAGCGAAAAGGAAAGAAGGATACCACAACTGGGCAATGTCACTGTCATGCAGTGCTCACCACCCAGCCCAGCTCCACAACAACAAAATGCCCACTTAGCCAGGCCTACTAAAACAATAACAGACATTCCTACACAGTTCTTCCTATGACAACAAAATTAATTGCCCAAACTAACGATAAACATTGAAACAACCTGCAAAAGGGATACCACACCTTCCCAAGCTTGTCCATCATAGGCAGACTTGTTGGCATAGAAAGTTCTGACCAATTTACACTACTATTTCTCAGCTATATATATATAGTTCCTTTTTCAGTTCTGCCCAGATCTGCCCAGACTTGTAACACTGTAATTGTTTTAACTTTAGTAGCTGTAAAACCTGCCCGGACCTGCCTTGACTTGTGGCCATACCATGAGATATCTGCCCAAGACGAGGTATATTAGATCATTCATTGTGTACATTTGCAGACATGGATAACTGTAGTTTTTCTTGCGTTGGTGAATGTCACCAAAGAATCTTGTGAAATCTGTTGCATTGCGAAAATTGAAGGACAAAGAGGAGATAGGAATACTTCATCTGTGGATAAAAATTTCAACCCCAAGCATTAAAACAATATGTGCGCATCATGAGTGAGAACTACTCATGAGATCCTCTTTATTAAAGAAAAAGTGTTGTGATCCTTTAAGGAGACAAAGTCATTAAAGACGATCAGTTTGTACCAGTATAAAAACTTTTTCAGTTATCTGGAAATTGTACCTGGAGAAAAATTATGCCTGGACTGTTTCATAAACATGAAGCAAAGTGCTTAGGGACCAATAGAGGGTGAGGACTTAGACAAAGAGGAACAGGCTGATTCTATTGATATTGATAGCGATTCTTCATCAAACATTCAACAGGAAAATCAGCATGAAATGGTGCTAAGTTTGCCTGAAAAAGAATCTACATTGATTGAAGTGAATTCTGCTTTGGTTAACCTGGATGGGACACCAGTGAAACTACATCAGCTACCAGCGCACTGCAAGCGATCTACAGGAAAGAAAAAGCTTGCAGTGGCATCTGGATCACTGAAGAAGAAACTCCAGTTGCCATATGATGTGTCATTAACAAGTTCTGATTCAGAAAGCACCTCAAAGGACTTACATCTGTACAAGAAAATGATGGGAAAGTTGAAGAGAAAATATGAGCTATCTAAATCTTACAAGGAATGAGTTCAAATTCTGACACTTTCACCTTTCACCATACAATGCACATTGCATGAATTTGGTGCAACAAACTACATGGTGAAAAAAAGCAGACAAGTGAAAAAAGACAAAGGTATCTCCAGACTGTGTGATCAAAATAAGGGCAAAGCTCTCTCAGAGAACATTAAAAGTGAAGTAATGGAGTTTTATGAAAATGACGACTATAGCCGCATCATGCCTCGGAAGAAAGACTTTGTAAGTGTCAAGAGCAAAGATGGAGGCAGACAAAAAAACATCAGAAGCGCCTGATATTAACAAATCTAAAAAAATTGCACTCAGCTTGGAAAGAAGCAAACCCTGAAAAGAAAATCGGTTTTTATACATTTGCCTCACTGCAACCGAAGTGGTGTGTTCTTGATGGAGCGTCAGGAACACTCGGTATGCGTTTGCAAGTGTCATCAGAATCCCAAACTAATGGCGATGTCTTGCTTGAAATCATCTCTAAGTGATATGATGGAACACTGTTTGCTCTACTGAAACAGAAAAGTGCATGCAAAAACTGTCCTGGAAAGCAAGGATTGGTTGAGTATTTGAAGAACTGTGAAGATTTACAAGATTTGGAAGAAATTAGCTACCAACAGTGGATAAGTACTGACAGAATGTCGTTGGTCGCAATAACCAAGATGAAAGAGAATTTTATAGAAACTTTGCAGATCAAGTTTTAAAGCTGACAAAACACAGTTTCATTGCCAAGTCTCAGAGCCACCTATATGTCAGAGCTGAAATCTACCATGAAACCTCTAGAAGATTTAATTGTCCGAGGTGACTTTGCAGAGAATTTGTCGTATATGTTGTACAGGACGAGATACAAAGCTTCCATTGGGAGAACAAGCGACCATTCATCCTTTCATTGCTTATTGACAAAGAAATGATGGAACTCTGGAGCACAAAAATATCTGAGTCATCAGTGATTGGAAAGATCATTCTGCTGTATGCGTTCATGCATTTCTCCAGTCAGTAAACCCATATTTAAAAACTGTCTTTCCGGTGGTAAAGAAGTTTCACTATTTCACAGACGGATGTGCCAGTCAATACAAGAACAAATTCAACTTTGTGAACCTATGTTTCCACTCAGAAGATTTCGGAATATCTGCAGAATGGAACTTTTTTTCGCAATGTCGCATGGGAAGTCTGCATGTGATTGGATTGGTGGCACAGTCAAAAGGTTGTTGACAATAGCAAGTCTTCAGTGTCCGTACGAAAATGTGATACTCACTACAGACGCCATAGTGAATTTCTGTATGGAGAATATCCAAGGAATTCACTTTATCAACATACAACCTGACATTGTGGCAGAGTACAATCTGAAATCAAAAGAAAAGATGAAAACTGCTAGAACAATCGATGGAAAGCAAAAATTTCATCAGTTTGTCCCATCCTCAAAATCAACAATGAAAGTTTACAAATTGAGTAAACAAGAAGAACCAAAATCTGTAAAGGTGACTCGTGTCGACAGGGACAATGATGTCGATGAACCTATAATGTTTGATGTTAACAAGCAGAGCTATATTTGTGTTATCTGTAATGAACAACCGTGGATTGGGCTTGTGGAAGATATATCAGAGGATTATGGAGATTATCGTATCAATTTTATGCATCTGCATGGTCCCACTAAATTTCTTTACTGGCCACAGGATGCGGACAAATGCTGGATTGAATATTTGGACATTTTATGCATTATTGATGCACCAGTAGTTGCCGCTTCAGGATCAAGAATTCGATACAAAATCAGTGACAAACTCAGTGCTAAAATAGCTGGTATATGTAGGAAGTGGTCCACTTCACTTTGAACTATGTATGATATTTGACTACAAAGTTTTTGACATTTGATACTGTGTGTACTCATGTAGAATTTCATTAATGTTTGGTCCTAGTGTTTTGCCACAATTTTGTAGAACATCTTACATAATCTCTATGAATTAGCCTGTTTATCATTGTTTAATCAATCTCTTTGTGTTCTTCACTCTTGCTGCTGATGTCAGCTTCTGGGAGGTAACCTCTGAAATTTACTGACCCTCTATTCGTTGATGTTGAATATTTCCTAAACCGAAAATATTACCCCTCCAGTTACTGGGTATGTTGTAGAAGACAATCTGATCTTTCATTCTGACTGAAGGTCATGAGGTCATCAAGGTCAAGGTCAAAAGTAATTAACTGCCAACATAATTAGATTTAAAAAAAAAAAAAAGATACCAGAATCAGTTTCTTTGTCAAATTTCCTTTACAACAATATCACATACATCAAAATCAGTTCAGTGTCGAAAAGCCTAAAATTTCAAATGGCCATATCTCCTAGACTACTGAACTGATTTGGCTAAAATTTTTAATCTGAACTTTGCTATACAAAAGCATTATTTATGCCAAATTTTAGCTCAATCGGTGAAGCCCAATTAACATGGCTGGGCCAATATAGTTTGTGGAAAAACTCACGTCATAACGGTAGGCGCCATTGGCCCAATGACCTCTGTAATGGGCCAACGGTGCCAGTACAAAACAGTATATCTCCAGCATTGGCCCAATACAGGTATGTTTGTTGCGAGGTTGGGTTATAACCATTGGGTGAACTGACATGGAATGATCCAGAAGTCATCTTCATATCATCTCTGCCCATTGTCTGTAATAGAAGAATTATAACAGTAATAATACACTATTACTTGAATTATTTAGAGATGATGCAGCATTGGGATAGAGGAGGAGGGCATGGATCCACCACCTGCCATGTGGTGTGGTTGGTGGAGCAATGTAGCATGATAACTGGCACTGCATGTTAAATGTTAAATGGAACATGGTTAAACGGCAGCCTTTTGTGTACATTTGCAAGACTTGGCTGTGCTATAATTGAATGGTATTTATTTGTTATGATGTTTAAATTTATGTTGGATATGCAGCTTCTTAGTAGGTGTTGTTATGTTATATCTTTTAAGGGTGTGCTAATGCAACTTCATAAGTGATAAGTTTACTTTAGACTAAGTTTGTCAGTACATCTGAATATTTTGTATTCTTTTAGATGCATGCAAAAAAAAGGTGGAACAAATGTTTAATGATTGGAAACAACTTCAATATTACTATTTACATTATTTTACATAACAGAGTTCTACACAGTTTTTTCCCACCATTGCTGTGAACATTTTATGCTGTTAGCCTGAAATTGTTATGCAGTATGTTTTAGAAAATGAGGAATCTTTTCATCTGTAGAAAATCTCTTTCCTCCTGGGTATTCTTTAGTAGCCGGACAGGTGCTAATCACTTGGGGAATAAGTCTAACTATAGGTGGATGGGTTTACCATTTTGCTTCAGAATTGCATCTGGAGTGATAAATCCTGGTTTGTTTTGAGCGGCATGATCTCAGGGAAGTTCACAGAGAGACCTGTTGAAACAAAGTCTAATCTTCTGTATGTCCCAAAACAAAAACAAAAGTACAAACACACTGCCAGCTGAGCTCTAAGCTGCTTTTGTTTTTTCAGAGCTGGGCTGCTCTACTATACAGGGTGTCCGTAAAGTTACTATACAGTCTTACAAGTTACTATACAGTTTAGAATTTGTTTGCCTTGATTGTTACAGTCTTTTCGGATGTAACACATGTACACATGTATTTCTGAGATTTTGATAAACATAAAGGTGTTATTTCTTTTGTTACAAATAAATATTTTAATACAATATCTTACTGTACTGCATGGTGTCTGTATAGTAACTTGTAAGACTGTATAGTAACTTTACGGACACCCTGTATATCCACTTGTTAGACCTTTATTTGGGCTCATATGTCATCACACATTAGGAAGAAGGAAGTCGTCTGTCTTCATTCGAGTTTAGTGCAACCATTGAGATAATTGTCTATGGTCAAAATTTGATTATTTTGGGGGGGGGGAACTGACCATGGCACCGCCTTACTGTGAAAGCAGTTTCATGTATAGTAACATGTCTGGTCTCCAGAGCTGTAGCTTTCTTAGTGGGACTTAGCCAATCATCATTCAGTATATGTTCCTGTCTTTGGATGTGTGCACCATTTGAATTTTAGTTCAAGCATGACAAAGCTTTTGGTCCAAACTTCGTTTAGTTTCTGATAGATTTGGAAGCTCAGGATACTTTCTTGCAACAAAATTCATTGCTGTTTGACAAGAATGCCAGTACTACTGTCTACCATTTTGGTACTGTTGATGTCAGTGCAGTTTGGGAGCTCTTACTGAGATGCCTTCTCTAGCTATATGTTCTTTGAACTGGCATGTTGATATTATCACATGAAACATCTACCAAAGGAACGAACCCCCACCCTGGTGTTAATTTCCTAAGTCAAATGACGGTTAACTGCACACACCATTTACGTATTAGAGCCAACAGATTTAACATTAAGAAACCAGAAAAAAGCTGCTTTTGTTGGGGGGGGGGTTTGGAAAAATGTGTGAATATGGAGTTTTAGTATGAGCAAGTTGTTAAATTCACTACTGAGAATAAGAAATATCTAGAATAAAATCTTGGAAACGTTACTCAGCAGTTTTTATGGTGGTTTAGCTGTATGATCCTGGATAGTTTTTATGACAAAGCAAAAGAGCAGCAGCTGTAAATGTGTGATGTGCATTGTCTTCTATTGGCACAGGTGAAGTATCAGCTTGTTTCTAACAACAGTGAGTTAGCGAAAATTTTTTTTATTTAACATAAGGTTGCATTTTTTTTTATCCTTTGGTCTTTCTTGCGAAAACTCGGTTCTTAAAGTGCATCAAATCCGAGGAATCTGCAGAAAATAACAGGGAGACTTCTGTTGAAGTAACATGCTTTGTTGACACAAAATATACGTGAGCAGAAATGGGTGATACAGGTCAATGTGGATAAAAGGGTTAAAGTGTGTGTGGAGGGGTTAATTGTACAGTTGTCCCCCGGTATTCGCGGGGGTTACGTTCCTAGAGCACCCACGACCGCGAATATTGGACGTGGTCCATAAAAATGCCTATAAATGCCTATAAACATCAAAATATAACATAAAATATAATAAAAAATACAACACTCAGAGAAACACTCGAGATAGCTACACGCGGTAAACTGGGATGATGCTGGGCTGCATCTGCCTGAGACAGCGCCTCGTTGGCAGCAGCCAATCAGCAGCAAGGAGAAATGAATAACGCTCTCGGATTGGCTACTTTCAAACCTCCAGCCAATAGCATTTATTTTATATTCATATTTTGCTGAATTTACGTTAGTATTATATTACAAAATTAGTAAATTATATTGTTATTAATAATTTAGCGTGAAAAATATACATTGCCAACGAAAAAGCCATAAAAAATCGCAGAAGATATTTGTGATTACGCGAATATGTGGGGGTTTTCCACGCAACGGGTTAGGTTCTAAGAAAATTCCGCGAATAACCGGGGCTGCGAATGCTGAACCGCGATTATGCGGGGGTCGACTGTAATGTGTTTTTTCTTTGAAATTTAGAATTTTTAACAAATTTCATTTTTCACCCCTTTATTATGCAGCTATACAAAAAGAAACACTGATCATTAAAAATATTGCATTGAAAATAACTTGACAGTGAGTGTTTTTTTTAACAATCTCAAGGTAGTTGAAAGTATGAAAACTCAGTAAACAGAAGTGTGTATGTTTGTGTAGCTGTTTCTTAGGATTGAATGTGTAAAACTAATGGCTTTTTCTCTTTTTTTTTTTTTTTGTTAACAGAGAGCAGTTGAATTATAGGCTTCAGCTCTTCCATTTACGATTGGGTAGTTGATGTATATTTAGGTTGAAACTTTTTTCCAGAAATTTTGCTGTACAAATCTTATAGTTTTGAGTTGGTGTGTGATTAGCATTCTGAAGTAAAACAGAACCCAAAGACAGCAACCTGGACAGTTCTTTCTAAAGTTTGGTATCAATCATTCGCTTTTTAAATTATTTTTCATAATAAAAATTAAGATAGGGACAATTTAATGTAACTGTCAATCATTGGATCATATTTTAAATTATTAAATTTAGTATAGATATTCTGAATGTATTTTTCAACATCATCATTGTTGTATTTAATTACTGGTTAATTTATGCAAACATTTTATTTTTTTTAGAATTTAGCTCTGTGTCATTACTTATCTAATTGATTTTTCTTTTCCTTGTGAAACTTGTTCACTCTTGGAAGATATTTTCAGTATAGCTCATATTTTTATGATATGCTTTATTTAATATAGGTATTTTTTCACATCTATAACTTTGTAGGTGTAGAGTTTAATGACTTTTACCAGGAGGTCCATTTAAACATTTTGTTGCAAAGTTAAAATTACTTTTGGAGGAGAAGAATTAGATAGTTTGACAAACAACAGTGTTGTAATTAAAAGTAACTAACCTGTCAAACAATTTCTGCTGCACTGTAACCATAATAAATGCTGGAATTGTTGCAAGACTGCAGCATCAATTTCACAGGCTCATTGCTGTGAGCTTCTGACTAGTAGGTTTTACTACAACTTGCTCCTATTTGTAACAGGTGAACTTTGCAGAAGACTGTGTGGTATAGTATCAAGACAAAGTTTTGTCTGTACACTATAACTTTACACACATGACAGTGTTTATCTGCCTGGCATGGCTTAGAGAAAAACATCAAAGTCAAATTATCATTAGTGACTATATGGTCCATGAGGTATTGTCTACACAAGTAACTTATGTTGATCATGCAAGTTGTGCAGTCTACTGTTAAATCTCATGAGTTCTCTGACGGGACTGCATCCTGTTCCAGAGCCTTGGGTTTTTTCAGACAGCAATCATATGACATTTTTTGCCACCAGCTATGGTAAAAGAGCTGTTGGTGTTGTAGAGGTCACTATTGAGTATTTGGTATAGACTTTAGTTCTCATCCAGAAGTACGTTGTTAGGTATGCCAAATCATTTGTCACTTGTGCAAAGGATGCCACAATTGGTACATGGGGTGATGCATATAGAAGAAAAGGGAGAATGAATGCTGTTAGGAGGTTTTAAATGACAAATGGTCTGACATCAAGTTTCTATCTGCTACACAATGTATACCTACTTTATGTAAGCAGGTGCTTCATCTAGTGTATCATGCAAACCATATTCTGAGCATAGAGGCTAAAACACAAAGCTTTGTGGGTGATGTCAGCATGATTTCAACACTGCAGCTGAAATGAGCTAGGAAGCTCCAGCTGATAACAGGATCAGGCCATGGAAAGATCTCATCAGCAACCTGGCAAAGCTGAAAATACTTGCTCCATGAAAACTTTTTATTTTTTATTTTTTTGGTGAAATTTGCAACAAAAAAAAAGAAAACTATTTAAAAACATGATGCAGAAATAGTTGCTGTGGATACAGATGATATTGAGGTTGTGTCTCAGAAAATATGTAAACCATGGTGAACTGTTTGTCTGGGAGTGGAAGATAAGGCTGGGATTAACGAGGGTAGCATTACCATCGAGTTGCCTACACAAAAGCTGGATGGGGATGGCCATGCAAAATATTCTGATAACCGTGTTAATGCAGATTAACATTATCATTATCAAACTTATGGATTCAGTAAAGTTGACATAATGAATGGGACAGTAATTAGTTACTAGTTAACTGTAAATAGTGTAAATCCTTTGTTTTTAGAATTATTTTGCTGCTAACTGCTGATATACAGTATTGGAAATAATTAGAGAGAGAGAGAGACAATATGCACAAATAATGAATAATTGCAACAGAGATGTATATAAAACATGCATTAGTATTTGGTATGTGAGCCCTTTTATATAGAGCTTGACACCTTGTTTTCATGCTGCTATCCAGGTTATCAATTCATGACTGGAATGTTGTTCCAAACATCTTGTAGCACTTTCCACAGTTACCCAAGTGTTTGGTGGTTTATATAACTCTGTATAGTTTCAATGATATTCATATTAGGACTTTGTGCAGGCCAGGGCATCTTTGTAAGTATTCCATCAGCCTTTTTACAGACATTTTCTCACTACATTGGCTTTATACTTGAGGCTATTGTCATGTTGGAAGATGAACTCCATCCAACGAGATGTCATCAGCAGTCAGTATACCTTTGATCTGATGCAAATCTTTGATACTTTTGGTTGATATGCAGCTCCCACACTTGTATTGATCCACCTTCTTGCTTCACTGTAGCTGTTGTACACTGACTGTTCCATAGCATTGATTATTGCCAAACAGTTCAAATCTGGCTTGATTTGTAAAGAACACCTGGGTTTGGTCATCCCACTGTTTTATATCTGCTGTCCATTTCAGCCTTGCCCTTTTTGGTTACCTCCTCTCAGCAAAAGGATTTTGTATAGCTACATACTGAGGTCGCTTTGTGCTAGTGTGTGTATAGAGTGATATCACTACCTATACATTTATAGTCCTGCAGATGTGGTGCTCCCTGACTGCTTGCAAGGCAACCAAAACCAATCATAGTGTACTATATCAACAAATGGCTGTACTATGGAGCATTTCATTCTCACACATGAGATGCAAACTTTTTCCTCTGTTTCTGATAATGATTTTCAATAATGTATATTACAAAAAGCTGACTTCCAGTAATTTTTTTGGGGGTCACATTTACTATATTTAACATTTCTAGTGCTCTGAAATAATTCACATCACTTTCTTGAAGGAAATAAGGCTATGTATGATTCACGTGGGTTAACTGTTTACAAGTTGTTGTTAAACAGGGTGGTGACGCATTCAGAACTACTACTAGTATTATATGACTTGCCTATTTTCACTCACTCATGTGATACCTAGTAAGATCCATTTATAGCATTCGCTGACTAAGGATAGAACTTCAGTTAGTGTTAAAGATACAGTGCAACTCATTAGTTTGGAAATCAATAATCTGGAAACACCAGTTCGGAAACTTCTAGACTCTAGTTAGTTCTTATTGTCTAGGTACAAAAACAAAAACAACAACAAGCTTATTTAGTTCATGCGCTTACCATGTGAATGTTTGGGCTTTGTGTTTTTTGTGCTACCAGGTCACCCCACCAATAGCAGCAGTACTTTTGAGCAGACTCTGCACTGTTAGAATATAGCTAATTTATTTTTAACTTTCGTCATGGCATCTAAGAAAAGATCTCAAATACATGATGTGTATGAAGGGAAGTGCAGCAAAATGCAGCCGTATTACTCTTACAATCTTGGAAAAGGTGGAAATGATAAACTAGGTAAGGGAGCTTCAGTGACAAGTTTGTGTGAAGCATATGGTGTGGGTGTCTCAACAGTTTACAACATCAAGAAGCTGCATCTAAAACTATTTAAATTCTATGTAGAGTGATACAGTTAAAGGAATTAGTGAATGTAGGGCACTGCATAGTGCTGAGTCTGCTGTCATTGGTATTGTGCTAAAGGCTAAACATTTTCTTGCTGAATTAGAAATTAGTTCTTGTGAGTACTCAAAGTTGGTTGCAAAAGTTTAAACATAGGCATGAGATTTGCCATTATAGACTACTGATGAACAAATGTCTGCTGATAGAGAGGTTGCCAAATGTTATGTAACTGAATTTGTTAAGTTAATGAAGGATGAGAAACTTAGTCCTGAAGAGATATACCATGTAGACGAGATGAATGTTTTCTGGAGAGACACTCTTGCTGGTGCAGATGCGATGTTAGCGCATGGTTGCAAACAGTCAGAAGAAAGGTTCACCATGCTAACGTGAACATCGCTGGAACAGTGTAAACTTCCGGTTATTGGTAAAAGTACTAAAATTGTGCTTTGAAAGGGATGACAATTATGCTGGTGCTTTATAAGGCCAACAAGCATGTGTGGATCACTCAGGATATCACCAGTAGTAATTGATTCCATAATCATTTTGTCCCTGAGATTTGTGCATTCTGTAGCAAGGCTGGATTTACTGCTGACTTCAAAATTGTGCAGCTTTGGACAATTGTTCCCCCTCATCGACCATTGAAACAATTAGATTAGATGCTAACAGCATCTTCCCTACATATTTACCTCCTAGTTGTACATCTTTAATTCAGCCAATGAATGGACTAGGGAGCTGTTAGATTGATGAAAAACCACTGCAGGAGTTTTTTTTTTTTTTTTAGGAGTCATCTTATGAACAGCTGCAGTACTGCAGGTGTCACGCTTTTAAGAAAGCCTTTAGTCTTAAAGATACTATTTAGTATTTGGCAAATGCATGGGGCAGTGTCATTAACCTTGAAAAATGTTTGACATAAGTTGTGTCCTATATCTATGTTTAATGAAGACTTTAAAGTAAATAAAGACAAGGTGAAGGCAGCTGATCTATTGTGTTATGCTAAACAAATGCAAAGTGACTTAGATGAGGAAGGCACTGTGACATGGCTAAATTGTGATAATGATGCACCAGTTGTGCAAAAAGTAGCCGATTCTAAGATAATTGACGCAGTTTTACACTTTAAATCTGTGGATAGTATTAACAGCATTGAAGATGATGTTTCTGAGGAGAATATTTCTATGGAAGAGGGATAAGCCTAGCCACTTGCTTCATTTGCCTTCTAGAACAACAACAGTTTTATAAGCCAGCAAGATGTGTTGCATGGATCCAAGAGAAATTAATAAAGGAAGTGATCAGATACATGAAACAAATGATGCTGGAGCAAACATTTGATAAAGTTGGAAAATTCTGTGCGAGCACACCATCAGTTTCACCAAGCCAAGTGCCATCAACCATCAGACTGGATGAAATGTAAGACCCAGAATTAGCTGCTCTTGACGTTGATGATCAGCCCCTTTCTTTTGCGCCCTTTTAAATATTAGTAAAATAAAGCAGGACATGGTATCACCTATTCCCTTGATATCATCAGCACAAATTCTGCTGTGCTAACCTCTACATCCTTTAATGTCACTCTTCATTCTCTGCCAACCAACTAATTCCTCCCCTTTGCTCTAATTTTAGTAGTTTCGGAGCAAAACACGAAAGATATTTGTGAGTAAACCAATTATACTTTTTAAAAATTAATGTTTATGATGTTTTTCCACTGTTTATTGTTTAAAGTAAATATCTATATCTGCAACTTTTCTAGTTCGCGAACTTGTGGTCAAGCATTTCGAAGTCATTCTATAATTTGAAAATGGCTTGGTGCCAAGCATTGTGGCCTGTTGAGATTGCACTGTACTAATCTTTAACTGGTAATAATCTGTTTAATTTTGGAGAGTTTTGTCTGTTGTTTTACTATATCCGACCAGAGCAAAAAAAAACAACAAAAAAGAAAAATGTTCATACATTAGAAATAACATCATTTTTATTAGCCACCTATATTCCATATTAAGATTATCACTTGGTAACTCAGAAAAGTTCTATCAATTTACAGAATTTTTCAAATAAATGTAGCAAAGTCACCATCTCTGCCAGCCATGTAATGTCACATTAGTTACCATGTAATTGTAATCTGTATAAGGTTTTTACAAAACCTAGTTTGACAAAAACATGTACCTTTGGGAAGGATACTCTTTTATAGTTAGTAGTAGCCTCTGTTTCATTCAGCATGATACTTTATTAAATAGCCTCCATAATGTGTGTCCCAGTGTCACATCTGTTACTATGCAACCGCCCATAGAAAGAAAGGTGGTACCTTGCCTTTTGGTTTCATCACCTTATTTATCTCCAAGTATGAAAGGATGTGGAATGTGGCAAACTCGTTATCTTTCTTTTTCTCAGAAAATAGGATACTGGGAATTAAAGAAGTTAAATACTTTTGTAGATCTTGTTTGTAAATGTTATAAATTCTGATGAAAACAATTTGGTTGGACATAGTGGTCTCCTCCAGTTGACAACTATCTACTTGATCAGTTGAGGAATTCATTTAGTTTCACTTCAGAAGTTACATATATAGAGAGCTGTTGAAACAGGACTATTGAATTTGTTTATTTTAATACATTCATTTTTTTCTCATGAGATTAAAGCTGTGTATAGTTCAAAATTTAATCTTGGTAAATTGAAACAAGTATCATGATGTTCTACACAATTTCAAGAGTTTATTGTGGCTTGGCTTTCAGATTGTGATGAATTTTTTTTTTTTGCTAAATTGTTTTCATATACATCTTTTACCGTACATTTAGCAATGTGAGGTAACTGTTCACATTTATCCTAATTGGTCAAAAAATATAATTTTCTTGAGATTTAATTTTACTTTTTGCGATTTGGCTTGTTTTTTGTAAACTTTGTGGAACAACTGTTCAGGTGTTGGCGGCTGATTTGTTCTATAATCCAATCTTGAGCCTTCTCTCGAATAATGATCATTGACAATTAACAGTGTATTTTTAAAATCATCTCATTTTTGTATATAAAACACTACAGTCAGTTTCTATAGATGAGCCATAGTTTTTAAGTAAACTCCAATCACCATATACTGAAATAAATTTTAAGGTAGCAAGACACTAATATTGAAACAGCAAATTATTTTTCACATATTTGTTTTGATATTCATGTTTGGCAGGTGTCTATTTCAAAGCATTAACTTTCCTTGGCAGTGGCTTGGTATCTCATCAACCTGAATCCAATCTCTATTTGTCCACTATATTGACTGTAAAAAAATAGTGTTTACCATGTCACTTTAATCAATAGTATCTATTCTTAAATAAAAACCATTACATAGAAAAGCTAATCTGTTGAATGGCATTCTATGTTCTCAAAAACTTTTCTTAATTTCAGAAATCATTCTCTAGCATCAAATTGCCTTACAGTATAAAGTATAATGCCATCTTGGTATCATCATGAATTCTGCTAGGTTGTCAGTCACTGACTGGTCAAAAGTGAAAATTAAATTAGCCATGTGCTCTTCATAATTATTGCATGGCATAAAATTTTGCATCAGTCAAGAATTTTCTAATTTTTCTTGATAAAGTTTAATTAGACCTGCTGAATTTGCATAATAATGTTATTTAAATGAAATTGAAGTGTTCATAGTTTGTAGGTTTCCACATACCTAATGGAAAAATGGCCACAATTGAAGAGTGACAATTTGAAATCTCACGTGCAAATACATGTTTGAAAAGACCTTACAAATCATGATGGCAAGTGGGACTTAATTAGAAGCATTCAAAAGCGGATATTTAGAGGAGGTCATAGGTACAGTGTCAAGCTGCATGAGCAAAGATTTGATGATAGATTTGTTATTGTTGTTTGTAGGGTTATGCCCAACTTTAGACCACTATGGCTGTAAGTCTTTCGTTTTCTTTTTGAAATCATCTCTTTTTTTTTATTTGTGAAACCAAAATACTTTTCTTTATCAGTTATAAGATTAAATATTTGTACTTTATGTATTGAAGATATTAAATGAGGCTAAGTAACTCTTTGCAGTATGTTCAATGACTTGGACAATAAGCAATTGGTTCACTGTTTTTACAGCACTGGTTACCTTAGACTTCAAGTCTGTATTACTTGAGCCATTGGGGCTGTGACAAATGTTTGTGATGACAATAACAAATCCATATTGCTCCAACTACACCTGTTTTGCATCAAGCGTGTTGACTAAATTCAGCACGAATACTGTTGCTTCTGGGCTAAGGTGATATAAGTAAGATAAAATCTAATGTGGTACATGGGGGAATAATCTCATATTTCCCTTTTGCTTGGAAGCGCTATGATGGAGATTGGTACTTTTTACTATTAGTAAAGTGGTAACTTGCTAGTAGTTTTTTTGTTTTCTCAACAGTACCAGGAACTGAATAATGAATGAAGAAATTATGAGTAATTTGAGACTGGCCACGATTCATATGCAAGGTTTTTTTTTTTTTTTTTCATTAATTGTGGACTTGGTGTGGGACATTTGTGTACTGTTTTAAATTTCTTTCCCCCTGTTCTTTCAGACCTGTGAATGGTGTTCCTGAAACTTGCTTAACGTTTTCTACTCACTGTGAACGTTCACAACGTCTCCGACACAAGAAAATTAATTTCTTGGATCTTATCCGTGGTGAAAGTGGGACAGCAGAGGAAAAAGTAGATGATAATGGAACCAAGTCACTCGGATTAGGTCTTCAAAACTGCAATGAGGAAAAACGTGTGCCAAAATGTAAAAATTATTCTAAAGGTAAATTAACAAATGCAGCAAGTGAGAGTGGCATTGGTAAAACTACAGGTGCGGGGAATGCATTGCTCAAAAAACAATGCAATGGCAGTAGTAGAGCAGTTTTACAATCCAGTTCCACTCGTCAGCACAAACGTAAAAATCGGGAAGCAAACAGACATCAAGGTAAAAGACAAAAACATGTATCATCTTGTTTGGCTAGTACCTCAGCTAATCTGAAACAGGTGTCAAAGTGGAAAACAACTCGCAATGGACATGCACTGAAGAAGTGTAAACCGGTTCCTTTGAAGGTAAAACTAAAAGTGAAGCCAGCAAGTCGTAAGAAGGTACCTAATGTGTGCCAAGCTATAGAGGTACTCCATGAAGATGCTATTGAACAAAGTGCCCAGAAGCCAACTTTTCAAGCTGGAGAGTTACTTTTAGATTTGTATGTTCAAAAAGATTCAGCATGTATAAAATGCTGCACTTGCTCTAAAATGCTCACCATTGGTGAGTTTTTAAAGCACCAGCACTTGAACAGTATTTCAAGTAAACTTCTGTCAGTGTCAGCTATTCAGTGTTTGAAACTGAGAAATGACAGCATTGACAGCCAGCAGATAGAACTGTGGAAAAAGTTTCAGAAGAAACAAGAGGTTTTTGAGCGCAAAGTGTCCACAGACGACACGCACTATTTTTCTGGTGTGTGTTCTGTGGGAAATGGTTTGCAAAACAAGATGTCACCAGCGGCAGCAGCGCGGATTAGCTCAAGAAAGAGGAAACAGAAACAGTTCTACCCCATTGAAAACTATGATCTAAAACTGATACCAGGGCTTCAGTCTAGAACAAGTGATACATTAATGTGTGACAGAGCATGCACACACAGGTCTGCAAGCAAAGTCCTTCGGTTTTCTCTGGAAACCCCTGCAATTCACAAGGCTAGTAGCACTAGTCTATATTCAAATTCTCTACAGAATGACAGCAGCAGCCAGTCTGAGAATGTAGTTACTCTACAGAATGGTCCAGAGCTCACGAGCTTCACGGCACTGGAAAATGAATTTGATAATTGAGATACATTTATAATGTGATCAAATGTAGCTTTACCTTGTCTGCTACCAGCTCTTTTTTTACTGTAACTCCTGCAAGTTTTCATAACACTGTAACGAGTCTATTCTGTGTGGCTCTCATACCTGGGAATGATAAAAAAAAATTTTTTTTTTTTTTCTGTTGTTGTTTGGTTGTGGGAAGAAACAAACATCATTTAATGCAAAATACCTTAACTATTCAAGGTTCATCCAAAAGTGCAAATGAAACTAGCATATTTCAAAATTAGCATTGTTAAATTAATAATTACTTTACTACTAATCTCCCCAATAACAACTCAACTATAATGACAAGAATGTTTGTACAACAAAAGTGATGGGCATTATAACAAAATAGATTAAATGCATATATACCTCGTGTTTGTTTTACCATAGGATTCCTTTTCTGTACTTAATTTTTCTCTTTGGTGCACATTAATCCAATGTTCTGGCTCAGAATTTTTCATTTTTTGCAAGACAGCTCTCAGTCTGTAGATTTTTCCTTAGGAAATTGTACACATTTTCATGTGTTTATATACTTCTGATGGTAATTAAAATCCTAGCTAAACTTTGTTGTGGTTGCTTTACAAGTTGTACTTGCTGTCTTCTATCTAAAAGGCTGCTGCAGAATGGTATATAAGATTTCATCAGTGTTGTCAAACTTTTCTGCTATTTCATGATTGCTTGTAATAATCTTTTGAGAATCCACTTCTCAATTCTCAAAACACCGGTAGCTTTTTTCCGTTTTCACTCCTTTTTATCTACCAGCATCAGTTTGTAAGCATCTTAGGTTGTTTATTCTGCAGTAAGTTAAGTATTCAGGAAGCAGTCTTTCTGGACTAGTGTAATGAGAGACCATAAAAACGCAATCTCTGTTAATCTTTTTTGGAGCAGACAACTCTTGATTTCACAAGCTCAAAGGGCAGACAATTTGCAAGGTGGCTGTGCAAAATGCATCCACCTGATAGATTATTTAAAAAATACACTACGTCAGGGAATAACTCAAATAGCATAAATGATTTAACTGTTTAGTAATTCAAATGAAAAATGAAATATTCAATTTATAGCTCAGAAAGTCAAAAATGTAAAGTAAAAACACTCCCAGGAAGTGGCTAGTTACTGTCCACATGTGTACTGAAGCATAACAGTAGAAGTAGCTCCTCTCTGCAACCAGAATGGGTTTTGTGATTCACTCCTAGAGCACAGCAGATAGGTATTCTTTCTCCCCTCTATCCTCACCAGGATGTAACAAACTTGTTTGGGTGCTTCTAACTCTCATTTTTTCTCTTGGTAAGCTTCATTTTCCTGGGGAAGAAACCACTCTGCTCAACATTTAGCCTGAAGTCTTTTTTAGTGTAGGCATATCAAGGAGAAGTCTGATTTTGAAATGCCAGTTAGGATTATCAGAGGTAGGTGCCTGACTTTTGTCTCACAGATGCTAATATTAATTCAACTTAAATATTTTTAGAATGATGACTGTGGACACCCATTTACATTCAGTCTGTCATTTGTGTACTTCAAAAAATTAATTTGGAATAGAATGAAGGTTTAAAGCTTTCACTTTATTGGTATCCATTCAGATGATGTGTGGTGTGACTATCTCCCTCTGTATTTGCACACTGTATCAGTTGGTCTCTCGCCATGTGGTGGAAAAAAATTCTCCGTGATGAGTTGACCAGAGAAGTCAACTGGTTTTGCATCATCAGTGACATTGATCTTCAGACCAACAAATTGTGAAAACATTGGCATGTTGATCAGCTGCAGATGATCTGAATCCACTCTGCCCCTTTCTTCTCATCATGCTTGTGGTTGTTGTTGACATCGGACACATTTCACAACTTTTGAATCGCTGTCAGACTAGCTGAATCACAAGAGTTTTACATGGCACCCTTGAAATCTCTATATCATCAGAAGGAAATGATTCAGTATCAGACTACATAACATAGATGAAATATGATCACTACAACAGAGCTTGCACAGAAAGATACACCTTTGTGACCAAATCAAGTAATACAAATAGATGGAGGAAGTGATAATGTGGACCAGCATCCCTGCATCTGCTATCTGTAGTATAAGGTGGAAACAATCATCAAATGACTTACTTAGAAAGTTATAAAACAACACTACATAATCAAAACATAACAAAAAAATTCTTCCTTTTGTAAGTGCATAATGTGCTGGGTGCTGGTCAAGTGGGTTGTGAAATATTGGTCTGTTTGTCTAATAATTATTTTTTATATTGCAAATAATTTGAACTGTTTTAAGAGAAGCCTTAACAGAAATGAAATGAATTACATTCTGCCTTCTGACTGTCATTTATGCAAATTAATTGGGTTATATTATGCTGTGTTGCTGAGAAAAAAGTCTTGTTTTTTCCCAAATCCAAACAACATTAAGGTAATTACTATGGATGTTTAAATGAAACTTGGCTGAAATAGCATTTCCATAATGTTATTTGGCTGTTTCATTTGAAAGCCTATGGTACATCTTCAGCTGCAAACAAGTACTGCTTTGTGCCTTGTTTACACTGTTCAACATAATACACATCAAAACGTTGCCTTTTCCCTTTCAGAAATGCTGCTCTATAGGATTGTCATAGGTTTTTGGTTGCTTTCTGTAAATACAGAAAAATATAAAATGATGCTGGTTTATTTCAGATGGATAGCATTTAATAAATTCTATTTCTAGTGTCACTGAAATTTTAAAAAATAGTTATTACAGTTTTACTCTCAACACTTAATGTATCTTAATTTCTATTTACTCTGACTCTTAAGATCTTTTGACTGTTACACTAAATTCATTTTAGCACTGACATAGGGGTGAAAACAAAGGGAGATTGGTATTAAATTTACTCTGGGTTGTGCTGGTGTAGTTTAGTTTTTTTGTTTGTTTAAAATTCAATTAAGATTATCGAAATGTCGTAAAAGACTGGCCCTATTGAGTTTCCTTTGAAAAACATCTACCTTGTCACCTACATCCCCCCCCTCATATTTTCAAACAATTTTTTTGTCTAAAAGCAAATTTCTTTATAGTGCCTCAAATAGATGACTGCTAAAAGGAAATATTTATTCTGAATTGTTGGCTTTTTGTATTGTCAAGTAATACTTGAAAGACAATTTACTTTTCATTTAAACATTGAAATATGTAGAATACCCAATTTCTTTGTGGAATTTGTAAGAAATTGTGAGAAAAAATTTTTTTTTATTTAGACATGCAATGTTATGAACTTGAAAGAAAAATATATCTGGTTTCCCCTTTAGTCTTGGGTGAGGTGTTATCTCATCATCATCATCATTTCTGGCACTTGAGAATTTTTTTAGCACAATCTAAGTTGTCATTCATTTAGGAAAGGAAAAAAAGTCTCCTGTTTAACTTATGTTAGCAAATTTCTGTAATCTCATCTAATATGTTTGTCTGTAGCGATAACAAGATGTTTTCTGTTTTTGTTTTGAGGTTCATCTAACTCAGAAATATTACGATATTACTTTCTACTTTTCAGTTTGGGGATAAATTCTTAAGTTCTCTTCTGTTAACATCTGATGGTTTTGGTGCACCTCAGGAAGTTTTTTCATATTTATTATATGAATACTTTGTCTAATAATTTGATTCCCTTTTTTTTTTTTTACTAGCCTTTCTTTGCTTCTTGGAGATTTTAGGTTATAGTCATTGTCTAGTCTAGAGTTTATTATTATTATTACAGAAACTTTTGTACAATTGTAGAAGTTTTCATACATTGGGGACTACACCATGATTGAGGGAATGGTCTATGTAAGTACTATAGTCACACAGGCATGGGTGTTGTATGCAGTTTCATTAAAACTGACAATAGGATTTGGTTTACTACAGCACAGTAATTTTGCCTCTGTAAATCAGCTGCTGCAGTCATTTGGTGGATGTCTTAGTTCTGATTGTTAGGTTACCAAACTGATGGACATGTTTTGCATATGTGATTGATACATCACTTTGTGCACAAACTGTCAGTGTTGTATAGACTGGACATACAGTTGATTATACATGTAGATGTACAATTTTCTATAGACTTCAGACTTGGATAACCACTGAAGTTTGGCCTTTGATGTAAACTATAAACTTTTGACATACAGGGCTGGCACAAAGTCACTAGCAAAACCTGCTGTAGTTTGTGTTGCTAATGTAGAGCACAAAAAATTAGTACTGGTTTAGAACAATCCATAGAGAACACAATCATGCAGGAATAAACTGTTCATAGAGCTGCTGTTAAAGTGACAGTATCTGATTAAATTGGAGGTTATGCTTACCTGTTGTTTACTGCTTCTGTTTACCTGTTTAGTGTTCCCTGTGATTTGTTCTGTCACAGTGTTGCTCTATGTCAGTTACAAGACCTATGGCACATGTGGCTGTACACACAGTAACTTTATTCCAGCGCTTTATAATTAAGCATTATAGACTACCTACAAAAGCATGTATATCTTGGAGGTCAAAAGATCAAAAGTATATAATTATGCTCTAGGACTAATTTGCATACAAACAAACATTAAGTTATTAACCAGTTAGAAATCAATATTCCTTACAAAAATAACATGGTTGAACCATGAACAGCAGTATTTGACTGTGAGCTGACTTTTGTCAGGGAATGGTTAAAAAAATATGCTGTTAAAGAGATAAAACAAAGGAACAATGTCTGACCTTCAGTATATTAAAATTTCAGATATACTTTTAATATATATACTAGTAAAATGTTTAATTTTGGTTTTTGATTTTTTAAAAAGCTCTGCACAAGTGGAAATCTTTGCAGTGAGTAAATCTGCTTTCACTACTAAATAGTTTTACTTATTGGTCTTTCATGTAATCATTTCTAAAAGTTACAGAAAAGATCAGCTAATGAAAAAATGAAGAGAGCAAAGGCAAAGTTTTAAAAAAAATGATTTGTTTAATTAAATATTCTTTAGGATTGAGTATTTTGATACATCTGGCCAAAGCTTGTGTACTATGATGTGCCTCGCTGCTGCCAGACAACCGGACAATTGTACTGAATTTATTTCACTGTAAATACATGTATATATGTATCTGCTGCCTGCCACCTTTGGCCCATTATTAATAATCCACTCGGCGACAGCACCAGTTATTTTACTTGTGAGTGGAAATAAAAAAAATATATCGTGATCCATGTTTGTTGTTTTTTATTTGTAGACAGTTGTGATTAGACTGCTGGACCGCCGTGCTTGAGTTTGATTCCTGTTTGAGGTTGGCTCGATTTTGTGTACCTCCTGGTATGGTTTCTTGTTGCTTGGTAATACTGTGCATCAGATGCGAGCTGGTTGATGAGTGAACCTGTAACGAGTGCAGAATAGCCACACAAATCCCTGCTAGAACTCTTCATTTTTAGATGTAGGAGGAAACCAATGTGACCAGCTGGTGAAGAAGAATGACAAGAAACCATGCTGAGGGAGGTATGTCAAGTAGGTGTCATCCCGAACGGGGGATCGAACTCTAGCTTTCCAACCCAGCAGTCTAACCAGTAGGCACTGGCCACCCTAAGACATGCTTTCTTTTTTCTCTTCTCCATATAATTGTGTGGGTTTCCTTCAGGTTCCTCCCACACCTAAAAATGGAGAATTCTGGTATGGATTTCTCTGCTGAAGTTGGAAGTGGTGGACCCCTTGTGGCATAGGATAGGGTTTTCCCCACTGTAAAGACTGGCATGCACACAACTGACCTCTTATTCGGTTTTTAAAACAGCATGGCCAAAACAACATAATAATCAGAATTTATTAGTGAAACAAAAAAATTCCAATCCATATAGTACACGATGGGTTTTGGTAGAACAAGTGTAAATCCAAGCTACTAGGGAGGTAGTGATGAGGGCAAGATGAGGTTTGAATACGCAAATCTTAAGATTAGAAAACAGTCTGGTAGGTGTAGCGCAGATAGGATGGCCACTGCTTATTTAAGCTGATATTTTCTACCTGCACTAGCAGGTTTGCTGAAGGAAAGCAGAAAGGCTGGAGAAATTAAAAAGGAAACTACCATTACCACCAAAAGTCTTTGAACAAATAAGAGTAACATTCAGTCTGAACGTTGAAGTGAGGTGGCGCCAGAAAGAACATTTAATCTTCCAACTTGATCTCTCTGCTTTGTTGTTTTTTCCGCTTAAGGTGTAGGCAGGACTTGAAACAAGATGAAAACAACTCCAAATTACATGACAAAGAAAATTAAGAGCTTAAATTAGGGTTATGAATGATATGTATTCATGACCCCATATTTTACATCCGCTATTGTAGATAAGCCGTTCACAAACGTTTCCTTAAAGTTGTTAAGTTTCTAATCTATTATTTTTCTGGAAAACAGGCAGTTTTCATAGTCACTGTCCATGTTGAAAATGCTTCACCAGCTTATTTTGGGGTATACAGACTGCTGGCCATTGTCATCAAAGTATCATGCATCAGAGAAATCCCTCTAGTTTTAGTTTTATAAACTCAAGTGGAGGTTAGCCTCAAGCCCCTTTGTAGCCACAGTATATTGTTAATTTATTGGTTTAAAAAGCTTATGCCCTGCATGTTGAACTTTAAAAAAATTTGTCCTCTAGTAGAGAATATGTCTGTGTAAAATTTTCATTCATTCATTTTTTTTTTTGTTGACATTATGTAGATAGATAGATAAAATCCAACCTCATCGCTGTTGATTGTTGCAAAACTCAAGAGAGCAGCTAAAGCTGTGACTTTGATTGACAAATCTTAAAAAAAACAACAACAATGACAAAAAACAAAAAGATAATAGTGGGTGATTAGAAGTCCACTCCTGTGCTTTTGGTCTGCCTGCCATTTTGATAATTACTGAGATTGGACAGAGGTTTGAAGAAGGTGGTAGTATAAGTATGGTAGGTAATTTTAAGATTCTGCAAACATCTTTGTGTCAACATCTAATCTGCCACCTTTTATATATGTTAATTATCCGTTAGTATTGGAAACATTTTGGTTAATTTTCATAAAACTCAACCTAATGGAATTCATGATTACCTCTTCAGGGTGATTGTTGTTGGTCTCATTGTTGATACTTGGCATTTGAACATAGGTAGTCTTGTAAACAATCAGTGGTAGGATGTCAAGGAGTATTGTTTAGTCACCCTTTTTTCTGTTGGTACACAGTTAAAAACTTTGCTATTGGTGAAGTTAGGAACTGAAAAGATAGAGTGGTGGTAAAAAATTATAAGCGGATTGCTAAAATGACCAATAACCACATTATAAATCAGGATTTATCAGTGTTTCAGATGCCTTTTTAAGCCTCACCATAAATGTGTATGAAAAGATTTTGAGAATTAATTTTATGACTGTCAAAATAAGGCACTTTCTTCACAACCAAATTATTAAATATATTCTAGTATTTGGTAGGATACTAGAAATTACTGTTTGCAGCATAACAGTGAGAGGGCATTGAATTGACAAGCTTGTTGCAATAGTCTACCATAATTTTACCTGTAATTTGATGTTTTCATACAACTCAATTTCACCAGCTTTGAAGCTCTAATCCCTCTACCAGGTGTATGCCACATGTTCTCTATTGGATTTAAATCCTGAGACTGAGGAGGTCATTCGAAAAGAGGGATTTTCGTGGCCTGGAACCAATGCTTGATGATATTCACAGTGTTAATAGGTGCATTGTCCTGATGTAAGATCCAAGTCAAGGGCAAATTCTCATCAGTATATGGTTCGAGGACATTTCTCAAGAATTGAAAATATCTCTTGCTGTTCAAAGTTCTCATGATTTTTCAAATCTGACCAATCTGATATATGAAGAAACAGCCCCAAATCAAAATGTGCCCACCACCCACTTGATCATTTGGAAGAATACATTTCTGATTGAACTCCTCGCCAATTTTGCATCGGACATATTGCACACCATCAGAACCAAACAAATTGAACTTGGATTTGTCCAACCAGATGACTTTAGACCACATTTCTGGGGTCCAGTTGATTTGCTCCCATGCAAACTTGAGATGGTGCAAGCAGTTCTTTTGGGAAACAAACAACTTCATCCTGGTGACCTTCCAATTCAGCCCAAACTCATGCAGTCTGTTCCTGACAGTCTGCACACTGATGCCCCCCATCTTTCCACTGCTGAATTTCCCTATGGAGCCTGCAGCCATTTTCATATGATCGGCTTCAGATGGCCTATGGATGCACCAGTCAAATCTTTGGGTAGGAAATTTCAACTTTCGAAGCTCAACAATTCTTGATAGTTGGAGAAAGACGACTTTCTACCCATTCTAAGAAAATGATAATTAATTATATATTAGCCACACAAGTGATAAATATCACCAGGCCCATTAAATCCTACCGTAATATCAAATTATTTTACTATTCAAAATTTGCTTATAATTTTTGCCATAATAAAAAAAATTATTTTTTCGTTGTTTTGTAAATAAAATCTTTTTCAGGTAAATTCATGCTAAAACTTGAAAAGCATCTTAAACATTGATAAATTACCTTTTTGTCTGACATAAATCCGCTGTTATTGGTCATTTTAGCAAAAGTTATGAACGCCTGAAAATTTTTCTCCAAATCTGCTTACAATTTTTGCCGCCACTGTATACCCATCAGTTCTCAAACATCTAAATCAACCACATTATTTCAGCAGCTTTATAAATCTAATCATATTATTAGGGAAAAAAATCCTTTTTTGCTTCATTTTGGTTAGTTGATTTAATTTTTTGTACATCTGGTTGGAAGCCATACCTAATTTTTTTTTCAGTAGTTAAATACCATTCATGAATTTTCTGCCATAAAATACTATAAGGGTTCTTTCCTTCCCTTCACCGTGTCAGATAGTCAGTCTGCTACGAGCTGTTGCAAACAATGAGATGCTATTGTCCTTAGCATTGTGTCCTGGGCTGAGAATGGTACTTGGTAGTTTCACCTCCTATCCGTGGCTAAATAGTCATTTTAAAGAGTATATCAGCTATAGAAAATAGCTTTTTTTTGTAACTCTTTTGATATAAGAACCAATATCAGTAAGTCAGAAAGATAGTAAATGAAAAAAGTACAACAGTAAAATCATAAGATCCAGAACTAAAAATGTGTGTATGTGTATAATGATGCATGGGGTTCAAGAATTACGCATTTTTAGATAAGTGGCAACTGGCTTTAATTACTGACCATAAGTAATGTGGATAAGAAAATACCTTAGTCTGCAGGCTACATCATACGATACACTACTGCACGAGAAAGCTACTCAGGAACATCGGTGGAAAGATAGGACCCGTGACTTCAGTTGCTGTGTCCAACATCTTTTGGCAAGTAATATAGACAGGTGGATAGAACTGCAGCAACCATCAACACTGGACGGACATTTAACTTGGTGTGGTTATCTTCTTTGCAACAACTATGCATACTGCTGTTTATAGTTTAGGTATTTGGGACAGAGGTGGTTAGCTCACCTGCTATAAAGTCATTCTCTAATTTTGTGGAAAAAGCAACAGGTAAGAAATTGAAATAATGGTCATTTAAAATAACTTCCAGTCTCATTTTCAGTCTGAGTTCTGAATCGAACATGCGGTAACTGCTCAACAGGTATCCACAATTTTTAGAGTACAAATTTCATTATTTGAGATGGCACATACAATTTAATTCCTAGAAATAAAACCAGGTAATTTCACTTATATTTAAACAAAACAAAAAAATTACAAGTAGTGTCTTGGATTTTGTAATAGAAGAGAAGAAAGTCTTGTTTTCTGTTTCAGATAGGTGTTTTAATTACAGGTATTCTCTTTCCCCATACAATTCAGATTACCTCAACAAATCTAACCTTGCCTTAAGTTTCCGCAAAGAAATGATTTCAGAATTGTCTTTTTTCTTATAAATAAAGATCCATTCCATTCGTTAGTCTGAGAAATCTACTCCTTTTCCATGTTTTAAGTTGCAACTTTTGCATTTTTTATTGGATGGCTGATGAAAGAACTTAAAAAGGTAAGAAAAATAACTAAACAAAATGGGAAGGTGGGAAACATGCACAGGTAAGTGGTCCTGGAATGTTCGTGTCCACAAGTTAATATGATGTTAAATGCTCAGGTTCAAATCCTCTATTCCTGTTTTAACCAGTATTATAATATTTTGTTTTTTGTTGTTTTTTTTTATAGCTATTAACATTAGACCTTTTGTTTCAAATTTATGAAGTAAATTGTTTTTCAGAAATGTTCATCAGCTCTTCCAATTAGCCTACATTTAATATGAACTCATTCATGACCAAAATGTTGGTCAATAGAAAATTAACTAATTTTCTGCATCATATGTGCATTAGTTACTCCCAAAAAAAAACACTGGACCTGCTATCAGTACTAATGATTACTAACATGGAGAATATTAAAGAATTAAGAAATAGGTTATGTATATTTATTTGTTAGTCACCTGGTACATCAGAAATAGGTACCTTAGGATTATTCTGAATATACACTGACAGCCACAAATGAAAATTGCCAAAAAGATAATTCATTGAGCACAGAGGAGGATATTTTGATACAAAGTCTTGTAGCAAAAGTTAAAAATAAGGGTTTTTTTAAAAAATTTTTCACATGGATTATGATAATACATTGTGTATCAGTGCACTAATAAATTTTCTGTGTATAATATATGGAATATTTCATTGATGAATCCACAGTAATAGCTGTCTGCCAGTATACACATGTACAAACTGGTCCAGTCGAGACTGGGTCAGTTTGGCATATGTACCTCCCAGACTTGGTTCCTTGTTCTACACAAGCCAGCCAGCCAGCCACATGGGTTTCTTCTCACATCTAAAAATAAAGAGTTGTGAGGGTTTTCTGGGTAGTAGGTTGTCTGTCTTCTCAGATATTCCTGGATGCCAGGTTATCAGGCAGTGACTCCTACGCCTTAAACAGACTCATGCAGCCAGGTGTTCGCATGTAATTTGTGAAAGGCCACCTTTAGTCATACAGGACAGTTATTACATGCATTAATTGGCTATACATATAATATACAGGATATTTCATTGTTGAGTCCACAACAATGGCTGGCTGCCTGCCAGTGTGCATATGAACTGGTTATTTAAAATATACTTATTGTGAAGCAGCCAGTGATGACCCCTGTAGGGATTTTATTAAAATAAAATGCTTTACACAGGAGATGGTTTTGACTGTAATGTAAAATTAGCCTATAAAAACATTATCGCTGACTATAAACACAGCAGTACTTACAAAGAAGGTATGTGCACATAGAACATCTATATAGGTGCTGACTTGATGGTAGGAAACAATAAATAAATCAAGTAAAAAAAAAAATGCTTCAAGTCTGGAAAGTTAATGTCTTTCATGCTTGCATTAGCAAGACAAAGAACAAACAGAATGCACTGGTCGACGTGAGTAAACCCGATACAGACAGATGTGCTGTACGTACCTGTTCAGCCATGGCCAAAAGTCATGCATCACCCTTGAAATTTTCTAATTTTGCTTGATAAAATCAAATTACACTTGCTGAACTTGCATTTTAACATGTTGAAGTGCACGCAGATTTGTAGTTTTCCACGTACATGACATGAAAAATGTGAGATTCTGGAATCCAACGGGCAAATACCAGATTTCCAAAAAGACTCGAGTCACAAATCACAACATCAAGTGGGACTCGATTTGGAATCATTCAGTGGGTGCTGCGCCACACTACATGAGCAGAGATTAGAAGATGCATTTTGGGTTTATTTACTCCTCAGGTGACGCAAGACTTCTGGCCCATGGTTGTAGTACCTGGCAGAAATGGAGAGAAGAATGCGATATCGAGTAAAAACCGAGCCAGACCTCACCGCAGTTCTGTACAAACGTACACTGAAAGCAGTCTAGTTTATTACTGGACGTTGAATAAAGTTTGTGATGCATCTGTCATAATGAAGGCAAATGACTAATCCCAGATAAGATGAAATGATTACCAAAAAAGAGAAAATATACAATTATTGTAACATAATTAACAAGGTGCAATTTTACAATATTTTCCAGATGAATCCTCACGTAGCACTACCGTGGGATTACTTGGCTGGAACACCCAATCCCTATGCTAATCCCACCCTCACTGCCAGCTATGCCACAAAGTGGATTCTTGCTGCTAGAACTTGTAATATGACTCTGTTGGGGTAAGTGCTGTAAAAAAATTACTCATTTTCAAAAAGATCCAAACAAGTGTTTTTTTATATAATGTAACTGTACGTTCAGCAATAAAAAGTATTAACAATAATAATATTTTTTCTCGCATTATAACAAAAAAAAAAATTGAAATAACTCGAGAACTATAAGGCGGACTGCTAGGACGCAATTCTCTCGAGTTGAGATATCCACATCACCAGCAGCTGTTAAAACCCGGCTCAGATGCAAAAAAAAAAGATTCTTCCGCTGTAAAAAGTGGTGGGTCACGTTGCAGCTGCACTTGCAGTTATTGGTAAGAGCACTTTTTACACTCGCATCATGACTATTAAAGAACGATGACGCCACACCATTAGATGGAACGGTAAGCTAGTGTGAAGCCTTCATTGGTTGTTACTACTTAGAAATGTGTTTATTTTGTGTTATAAATGCCACGTGTCGTTACTGTGAAGTATGGGTGGGGCATTCAGTAATCAACAAGTAAAATAAACAGTCTACGGTGTCCTTCTGCGTTGCGTCAAGTGATGTTTTGTAGTTTCATTCATTTGACTGCCAGTCTTGAAGTTTATTGAATGGGAGAGTGTTGGTAGTTGGTGGGGGGGGGACTCGATGTTTCGACACTAAAAACTAGAGATTTCTTAAATTCCAAACATGGAATCAATGGCAGCACTCAGCATTTACATCCATCAAGGTATTAATTGAAGTTCTAGTTGTTTTGTTATTTGATTCATTCAGCAGTAAGAACAAGAACAAATTTCTAAGCTAAGCCACCCCTGAACCTTTGTGGATTACCAACTCATCTTTATAGTCTTTGTCTTTATTTAATAGAACAGGCTTCTTTCTAAATAACTCTCCAGATGCCTACAGTTTCTTCTACCTTGGCACTCATAATTCCTTTTGTTCAGTGGAGCAAGTAGATCTCAACAAGCGGGAAAATGGATTGATGATACTTTGTGTAGTGTCCACTATCTGCGGGCAGCAGCGACTCTGTTGGGCTCCACAACGATGGAGCTTGCATGTTCAGCAAACAGTGGAGCTGGCTGTTTAAACAAACAAACTTTGTAATTAGACCCTGGCTGCTTTCACTTTAAATGCCTCTGAACTCGTGTTTTGATTACATTATGGTTTGATTTTAATTTTCCGAATCAGAATCCATGGTGATCAGTTTTCGAATATTTCGACAAACTCAAGGAAAACCAAATCACAACACTGGAAAATATTTGATTTTAAAGCGATAAAATATGACGACTTCAAAAATTAGATAAAATTAAATATTATCATCTAAGAGTTTTAAATATAAAATGCAATTTACTACATGTATTTCCAAATTATTTTGGTATTAAAATGTAAGCAAAAATTAGAAAATTCATTTAATGAGATGGAAAAAAATTGTACCCATACACTAATCGTGTATAATTGCGAAACTATCACATTGTCGTATTTTATTTTGTATGGTAGGTTATAAATGTTAATCCAAGTTAATCTATCATCATACAGTAATAGAGGAAGTTTAAATCCTTCTTAACTTTACAATAAACCTTTGCATCCAGCAAGGCAACTGGTTGTGGATGCTGATTGCATTAGTTTTCTTCTTTTTTTTTCCTTGTAAAATTCCATCATATGCGACATGCGCTGAACAGCTCTTCCAAATTTTGATGCAGGAGCATTTCACTGGGCTGAGAAGCCCGATTCAGCGCTGCCACGTGAGAAAGGATGGGTACTCCACCCCACCTCTTAATTTCCCAGAGGCTAATAAAATCTGTGGAAATAGAAAGAAGTTTCACGTAAAGGATGTCTGGCTGTTGTGTTGCTATATCAAATTTTTTTTCGCCATTGTGCACTAATGAGCCACACCCCAGCTGCACTTCATCTGTGGATTACATGGTCAATTCAGTATGCACAACAAAAATTACACTAAAACCATTAAGGAAGCCCTTTTTACCCTTAATGGTTCACATCTTAAAGAAAGCCTCTAAAGTTTTGTGGAACTGGTCACAAGAAGAAAACTAAAGCAAGGACTTCCATTTTTAATGCCTCAAAATTCAGTTTAAAAAAAATGTACAAACTACAAAGAGAACAAATAAAGCAAAATAAGGTACTCTCAACATCTTTTCTTAAATAAAATGAATGACCAGAGTGCAATATATTAAAAACATTCTATAAATACACAATCAAGAGAACACTCACATTCAGTGAAGGGGAAATCCTTCTGTATGATCTCAAAAATGTTTCCAGATGACAATGTTCTTTCCTTCATAGCTTCATCAACTGGGCTAAAGTGGCTTCCTCCAACATCAGTTCCATTCTCCTCCTCAGATCCAAGCATGGAATTAAGTATATTGGGGATCGCCCTGTGTGGCTTTAGAGCTTCCTTTGATGGAAGGGTGGCACCGCAGGTGGGACATATTCTCATCTTTAATTTTTTGGTGAAAGAAAGACAGTGATAATCAAAAGGAATTCTAGCACTGGTGAAGTGGAGGTGAAAGTTGGTTCACTTGCACTTGTTAAACAACGATCTATAAACTGTCCCTGATGCTTGGTTGTGAGGCTTCACCTGTTCCGTTTACTATGACTGGAGATGATAAGCAGCAATTTGGGATCTGCCACAGCAATCAATATTCTTGCAATGCCAATTTGGAAGCAATACTGGCTCTGACATGAATGATCCTTAGTCTACTTTTGATCCTAAGCAACAAAATCTGGCACCAGGGAGTTTAATGGAATAAATTTTGCAGCAGCTGTTCCCAGCATTGCAGAAATGGAAAGCTCAGGAAGTTTCTTCCCATATTCTTTATTTGCTTGCTGAATATGCTGTTTTCTTTAAGTTCTTCCCAAAGCCTTACTTTCCCCTGCATTTTGATTGTTTCTCCTTGAGCTCAACTATCTTTACTTCATAGCATTTTCTTGAACTTTCAGCTCTTTCCACAATTTTTGAAATATTATTAGTGACCTTTGATCTATAAGCCTTCCATAATTCTTCATACATGTCATTATCAAATTGTCCTTTCGCCACATTTAAGCCAACTGGATCACCCAGGATGCCAGTTAACACTTCGCATTATAAATGTCACACAAATGGTTATGCCTTTTGTTTTAAAGAATTGTTTAGAACAGCAACCATGATAGCATTTTGAATGGCCTGTCAGTTGCTCTATAGCAATGCGTTACTACAACCCTCTGGTGATAGAACAGATCCCACCGGCAGTTGGGCTCTTGCAAACCAACCAACCAAAAGCTGGATGCTACATGGCTATGTAATGGCTCATGTGACCTGCAAAGTAAAATGTTTTTCCACCACACAAGTAAATGTGGATCACTGATAGAGGTACACATGCATTTATTTCTGGACAAATAAACCTGCACACCAATACCAATATGGTGTGTGTGTGTGTGAGTGATGCATGAATGGCCTTTGTATTGGTAAGAGAGTTGTAGAGTGCCCCAGTCAATTTAAATTTCAATTCTCTCAAACTTCAATTATAAAATGTAAAGAGCAATAAAGAATGACACAAATATGTTTCAGACTGTTACTCAACACATGGTAGAATTAAGGAAATTTGAACATGTTTCCAGGAAGGAGGACTATGCCAAAGCCTGTACTTATAATTTATGTTAATGAAGGATCTGATGAAAATCTCCGCTATTGAAAAAACAACTTGGTGACCCGGGTGAGTCATTTCAAATGTTATAAGCTAGATGTTCTAGACTTTGCTAGAGCCAGAAGCAATCTAAATGCACATGCCTGATGGAGTTATAATCTATTTGCCTCCACTAAAGTTCTTAAGGAAAGGTTTTATTCAAAAAAAAAGGAAAAGAAAGAAAATTTTTAGAAATAAACAATTTATATATTCATCTCCTTAAAGGAATGCTGCCATAATTTCATAGGTATACAGTAGATTATCACATACTTATACTCCAAGGCAAAGTAGTCTCTGAAAATATGCTGAGTCTTCAAATGTCACAGGATTGCAGTGGATTATTCCACTTGAAACATTTTTTTTACTCCAGTTCTATAGTTTCTTAACATGCCTGACAGATCAGTAGTAATGAACTGTGGCTCAAGTCCCTGAGCTTTTGTTACCACCACACAAATTGCTGCTTTGTTGTTTCCCCTGTCTAACCGAACAAGTCACGGCTGGAACATTGCCTGGGACCCCATAAAAATGCCAGACTGCATCAGGTGAGAAAGCTTAGGGACTATTTAGCGGAATTTTTCCAGTGTAGAATGTCTAAGGTTTTTTCAATGTTTAGTTGTCAAAACAGGGTCAGGGGTGACTGAGGGAAAAAGCCTTAGATAATATTAGCTGTCAATCAGTTTTTTTTTTAAAAAAAGGTGCCAATCCGTGATGTTTAGGGTGAAGAGTCTCGCATCACTTCAAATGGTTTCTGGTATCTTCATGATAAACTCAAATAACAAAATAATAAATATCCCGATCAATTTTGCACGTGTGTGATATAAATTATGCAGTAAGATCTAACTTTAGCATTTTCAGATAATAATCTACAGTAAGCTGTCCAGGAACGAGTTCTGTAGCAGATGCCTTGAAATTCGGTAAGCACGTACAATGGTAACGTCGGAGGGGCATGTTGGGCCGGGGGTTATTAGCTAATGTGAAAACAAACCAACCAGATTCGTAATGCATGAAAGAGAGCGAGAGCAAAAAGAAAGTTTGTTGGAAGTTGGAAACCACTTATTGATCACTTTAAACAACAACAACAAAAAAAAAGTTGCATAGAAATGAGAATAAAAGCAATATTGCAAATCTGCAATATATTGCTGCCTTTCTAATTTAAAATTAGCCTGAAAGATATTTCTCCCCTTTCTGTGTGTTTTTTTTTTCCTTTGATGTTGGCTGTGGGTTGTTTAAAACCATTAATGAGATAAATGTTTATTAGCTGTGGTGCCTTGCCGACAGACGATGGATGACGCACCGCAGTTAAGGGAATTCTGAAAGTATGAGACGTGACGACGTTGGTCGAGCAGTTCCACCGCTGAGACCAAACGTCATCAGTCTGGGAGCAGCTGTAGAGTACCTGATTTCAAAAATCTAAAACTTCACTCTAGTTTAGATGTTGAAAGGCAGAAAGAATGCGCATTCCTCAGACAATGTGTTGTTGAAAGCAACTTTCACTCTTTATCATAACACACACACACAAATGCACGCGTATTTTGTTTTGGAAGTGTGTGACTCTACATTTAAGCAGGGTCTCGAGCAGAAATTTCTTCGGAGGTCACATCCAATAACTCTAACCCTGCCCATCTTTCTGCTTTAGCAGAGAATAAGACCACAAGCCGTATCCTTTATCGTAGCCAGCACTAGTTTTTTTGTTTTTGTTTTGTTTAGATTCCAAAACCATATGAATGGATACAAGGACAAGGATAATTTTCTGTTTCTCTTTTTTTTGCCAGTTTATGAAAGAAAGAACGGAATCATCGAAGACAACATTTGGCGACTGATTTCCCTGAAGCATCTTCGAGCCAGCGCTGTTACAAAAATCAACGTTTGATAAGTAGAGGCTAATTCAAGAACAAAGTGAACCCCCTCCCTCCTGCACAAACTTGACCAGTGCTCGTACAACCAAAATCAATAATCAGGTTGGTCAGAGAGCTGGTTTAACAATTAAACAATATCATCCTTCCCTGTGGTGACTGATTTAAATACTTCACACATGCACCATACCCTCACCAGAGCTGCCTTGTTATAAGATGTGGAAATGCATTTCTGGCCTTAAATACAACTGAGGGTCAAAGGATACCTGTGCATTGTGCCAACAACAACAGATTCCACAAAATCAACCATGGCAAGGAGGCCAAAGTCAGAAAGAAATATCCAGGAAACTGAAAATTACCACAAGCAGACTTTCTCAAAACGGGGCACACTTTAACAAGCAAAAACCCCTCTGAACACTTTGCAATATTAAGCAGTACAGAAGAAATAAAATGTGGAATTTCTGTGATTGCAGTGGTCTGGTTTCCAAATAGAAGTGTTATCATAGAGGATGGTGTCCCGGCTTCTACAATGAAGATACCAAGACAGTGAAGGTATTGGAACTTTTGCATGGCTTGGCAGGCTATGGGGTCTGTTCAAAAAGAAACTGAACTTTTAAAACAGCGCGCCAACCAGCTGGCGCAACTTGTTCTCGGAGACCTTGACCTTCATTCTAATAATAGCAGCATCACACCATGTCAGTTAGTCATTGATCTACATGCGCTAGAGTGAACGTATGTTTAGTGCACTTGGCGATTTGTCGCAAGTTGAACAATGAAGGATCTTAAAGAGCAACGTGTTTGTGTGAAATTCTGACGATTGGTACCAGTATTTCAAATCGGGAAGAACGTCCACCAAAGACAATCCCAAATCTGGACGACCTTCTGCAACAACAGACGACGATCACATTGAGAAAGTGCGTGCTGTGATCCGTGCAAATTGTCGCTTGACTGTCCATGAAGTTTCTGAAGCAGTAGGCACCTGTAAAAGGTCATGCCACATGATTTTAAAAGAAAATTGAAAATGCACCATGTAGCCACAAAATTGGTGCTGCATCTGCTGACAGATGAACAAAAAGAGAACCAAGTCACAGTCAGTCAATCTGTATATTCAAGGCTGGCTGACTCCTGGCTGATTCAGGTAACAGCAGTTTAGAAGTGCAACCATTTGTTTGTTTCAGTCTCACTGTCCTGAATTAGTTCAGTGGGCAGGTGTTTTCATGGCAGTGCCATTGAGTGTCCCATTCAGAGCTGGTGGATTTGAAAAATTCTATCTATGGACAAATTGATATGACACAACGACATCAACAAATAAGACACATGTCAAAGACATTCTGAAAGAACTGTTTCCGATCAGTACAAGGCCAGCTCTGAAAGAGCAAGATTTACGTGGTCTTTTCCCTACTACTGAATCTCTCTTCTCGTTGCCTCTGTCGGGTTTCATTTTACTGGTGCTATCAATCTATATCTGCAAGTGTCAGCTAGCAGCGGAGTTTTATTTTCAGATGTTGTGCCACAGTAACCAACGGGCTGATAACCATCTAGTGTCACTAAGTCGACCCCCCCTCTTTTAAAACTCTTTCCCTGCCAAAGTTGGAGATTGCTGATGTAACGCAGTTTTTGTGATGCTCGACAGATGGCTGGTCATTAGCACCGGATACCATTAGTTTATGCAATGGAGAATGCCCTTGGGGTAATTCTGAGTCCTCTGTCAATGGAGGAGTGAATCTGTTAGTGGAAATGATGTCAAAAACCTTGGCAGGGCGGGGTGGAGGGTTAGTGCTTTTAACCAAGGGTTCAAAAGCAGCTTGTGGTGCTGATATATGGAAATACCACTTACTGAAGGATTTTTCAACCCTGTGTGATGGCAGGAGAATCTCAGACCCATTTTAACAACAAGGCAGTGACAGAATCCAAAGCAAATTTCTGCTTTAAAAAAAAAAAAAAAAACAACACATTCTGGACCGACTGTTCAGGTTTTATGAAGTTTTATTCCAGATCACCCACCATATTTCTTTGGATGGATGACTTATAACACACCACCTTTCTTATAGCTACTAACATTTGCTGCTCCTACCCACCCTTATAGCTAATCTGTAAAGAACCCCTAAATTCCTTGAATTTACCCACAAAGCCAAAGATAATCCCAAAAATTCTCTTAAAGAAAGAAAAATCTTACAAATTTGCACAAAAAAAATGTAGTTTTTCATTAAATGTAAAAAAACAACAACAATATTTCACTGATCTTTCTTCAAAAAAAACAAACAAATTTTGTATAGTGAGAGTTGGATATTTTGGTACTCTGGTACTTATCTAACACTTTTCTAAAGATGCAGAAGTCACGGCCAACCATTTGGGGGAGGGGACAGGCCAGTTTGCCTTACTGTTTAGCATTCCTGTAACTTATTTCATATAGAACAGCTTAAATGGATTACGAGGACACTTGGTGCTGAACTCGCAAACCCAGCCTAGTGGAAATTCCAGTAAAGTGGCCAAGCTCTTTTGTCATTCTCAACAATTCTGTGAAGTGTGCAGAGTCTGCCAAGGAGGTCAGCTCCAGACAGCTGCACTAACAGCTGTACCCATTGACTCTTTGATCGCAGTAACAACTGAAACATGGCAATGACAGCTCGTTTGCTTGTGCCCCTGTATTTCTTTGCTGTTTTATTTGTGAATATCCCAGATTAGTGCAGTCACTACGAGAGGGCAGACAACAATTTCTGCTCATACAAATCCATGCCCCAATGTGGTCAACCCTTTAGATAAGAAAATAAACTTGTGCTAAATAAACAATTCTCAAAATATTCTTATATGCTTAACAAAATATACAAATAACATGATAATGAAAAGATATACATTTATCCCGTTCTCTTTAGACATATCCTTTGAAATAAAGAAGGTTTTTATTCTGATGCTTGCGTCTTTGTTGATGCAACAAGTGCTGCGGATTTTCTGAGATATTGTTTACTCTAAAGTTATCAAAATCTGCGATGCCAAAGCTTCCTGTGCCAACTGCTGCAAACCCATTTCTTACAACATCAGGAGAAAAAATGTCGAACACAACGGCATCGTTGAAAGTACCAACCATTTGAGTTCCCTGCAATAAGAAAGAAGCCGGTGACCCACTGAAGTGATCGCCGAGAGGCATTTGTTTGGAAGGTCGGGGAAGGAGAATTTCAAGATAGTTGGAAAGTTGACTGTGCCATTCTCTCCATTGTCAACAAACAAAGAAAAGCTGTAATGATGTTTAAAAATCTTCCCTAGAAATCCTTTGTTTTATTACCTGTTACTAAAGACTACATGGTAGACAATCACTAATTAAAGTCAGCTTGTAACTTTCTAGGTAAACCATATTTAAAATGTTATCCGTCTCTCGCAAGTAAAGATCGGGATCTGGAGGCCTCTATTGGAACCCTTTGGCAAGCAAGGGCAAATAGCATTAAAATAGATGTTTCAAAATCCTTTGTTTCTTGCATTCTCAAGAATAGTGATAACATTTTGAAGGAGTGCAAGATCAGCAAATGGATGCCATAAGCGCCAATGAGATGGCGAGGAGGCAGAAGTTGGCTTTTAGAAAAAGTAAATCTCTGATATAAAAAAACATTGGACAACTGCTTTTAAAACTGTTTTAGCATTTTAACCTTGGATGCATATTCTTAGCAAAATGTTATCAAAATAATCTTAAAAAATTTTTAAAAAAAAGGCGGGGTAAGGAGAATTTTAAGAAAAGTCATCTAGTCAAATGCCTCCTCACAAAGAGAGAGTTAAGGCTGCTATCCATTCATTTCACTGGTTTAGATCACGAATGTATGCAGACTTTAGCACTTGTTATCAAGCTATCCAGTGCAAAATACAGTACATCCAGGAAGTAAATGAGATAGTGGATAATCAGATTAGGAAACCCTAGGTCATGAAAGTTCAGTGACAAGTTTTCATGGTATGGACTAAAGCAACCAAGAAAGCCTCAGAGATTCTGCTCCAGCAACATCTATTTCTTCCAGAAAGGTCAGGAACCAATGAAGATGATGTACCAGTGCTTGAAGTTTTATTTATTCCAATGTGTGTTGAACTTCTGAAAAATGTTATGAAGAACAACAAGTGATGTATTGAGAACTCTGCTTTTTTTTCCTCAAATTATGGCATATCATTGGAGGTCAGGCAAGTGATAATGATTGCTGTGAGTTTCCATGAGCACTTTTGGCAAGATAAAACTAAAGTGTTCAAGGATGTTGTGTGGGATGCTTACAACAGGACAACAAAGAAAATCAGCATGCTTTTGTATATTAAACAGGGCAGGGGAGTGCAGTTGAAAACTACTTGTTATATATGAACTGCCATCCTCCCAAAACTTTCGAGAGCTATAGAAAGGCATTCAAAAAAGCTGTATAATGCATGTAAAACTATTGCTGAGAAAATTGTGACAGAAAGTATGCAGATTCTGGATCTCTTTGACCAGAACCTGGCAGTATTGCAGCCATTCCAGTCACCGTGGTGATATGACTTGGCAGGTGCGTGAATGTTGAAGTTTCATCAAACTTCTGCAAATCATGTACTTACTGGGAAAAGGAAGACAATACATAACAGGATTATTAATGGATCATAAGTGTATGAAAAATCATGCAGGCAATACAGCAACAATGGAACCAGTAGGGATCTTTCTGCAGAAAACCATAAGCTCTAATATACACTGACTTGGTGATGGGGCATACAGCTTCTTATAAAAATGTTTCTGATGCCAAGCCAGTGGAAAAACTTGAATGGTCACATAAACAAATGTGTTAGGACTAAACTTCAGGGTTGGCTGGAGCAAGCTGCTTTACAGACAAAGAGAAAGCCACATGGGATGTATTATGATTTTGGAATTAGGTAGAATTCAGTCAATTTTGAGATGATGCAGAGGATAGTGAAAACTGTATTGCAATAGATTACATACCAATAAATGAATCTAGTCCAGGGGAACACCTAAGAAATATAAGCATGGCTTACCCAAACCCACATTTGATGAACTTATCTTCTCCCATTTTGTTGTTGATAGAACTATAGTTCTATAGCCAATTAAACTGTTTCAATAACTTTTGCACCAAATTGACATTTTGCTAACAATTCTTGTGTAGATGAGGACAAAACATGATTAGGTTCAACTATTGTGAAATCATCAGAGCCCACCAAAAAAGAAAGAAAGAAAAAGGTTATCAGGGCAATCAAAAGGGAATTTCAGGACAAGAAAACTGAAAAGGAAGGAGATATGAATAGCCCTAGAGGTCATTAGGTGATCAGAAACTGTTTGGACAGTTGGGGAGTAGCTGTTGGATAATGCAATAGTGGTATACTGTGATCTTGGCGTCTTCTCTAGAAGAGCAATCTAAACATGAAGGCCAATTTTCCCAGCCTTCATGTAGAAAAAAAATTACTCCTTTGTTGCAAATTAAATTTTGCATGTTTGTTTACATACTATGTCCTAAACCTCAGAAAATCTAATTGGTCTTATTTAATTACCAAAAAAGATTTGAAAAAATATTCAAATGTAACTGCATCAAACATGCAGGAATCACCCCCAACTTTATGGCTTAGGCCATAGAAGTAAAGGATTCTGCACAGCTAATCTGAGTTAAAAAACAGATGAGAACAGTGAGCTATGATAGCTCAAAGACAAATGGATGACTGACTTTTGCATTTTTCATACTGGATACTTAGTTTGCATAATTAAACAACTTTTATGCAGAAAACTCCACTCTAATCAAACGTTTTTTTTTTGTATTTTTCTCAAGAACTTCAAAACCCAAAATCTAATGCCAGTCATTGCCTATCTTAATTCAGAAACTTATTTTGCTAGATAACTAGTTTCTGGACATTTAAAAATACCAAAGTCCAGCAACTGTTGTGTGTACCTGAGCATGAGCCAATAAAAGGGCATTACAAGAAAAAGAAAAAAAAAATTTTGAAATATTAAACATTTTGATAAACATTTTAATTCCATCCAATGCTTTCTAGTACTGCCCTACCTTGGGAGAGGGACAAAAGGGAATTTTCATAAAGGTGAAGTTCCATTTGAAATGAAGCCAAGATGATGCTACAGAGGCAAAATCAGTCATTAAAATTCATTCATATCCTCCATCTACCTAAAGGTGTTATCAGAAATGCATAAAATAAGAAAGCAATTCGTTTGAGTCTTCTCTCCTCACTTCACAACCCAGATGGCACTGCATTCTACTTACCATGACAGAAAGTCCCAGTTTGTTCCATGTTGGCATCACTCCAATCACCTGACCTTTGTGGATGACAATGGCTCTGGCTAAAACATTAAATAAAAAAAAAAAACTTTAATCTCCTAAGGAAGAAAGACATACACAACAGAATTATAATATTGACAGATATTTATCCCCAATATTACAAAACAGATTATAAATATTTATAACTAGCCATTACTAGGTGTGCATGGAGGCAGATGAATTGTAGTTTGTGTGTCAAGTATTGAAGATGTCATGAAAACTGATGAGATGCCATCAAAGATCCACCACAAGATTACTCATTAAAACAAGCAACAGCTAAAATTCTTCAGACATGATGAGAGAGGAAGGTCTGGAGAGCACTGTAACAACAGAGAAAAAAGAAAACAAAGGATGATGTATGTGGACAGACATGAGCTTTTTCAGAGTAATTGGTCCTAATGGAAAAGTGGACATACTAAAGATGATGGCTGATTGGACACACCAGAGAACCATGAAGTATGAGGGAGAAGGAGAAGCACCTACCAAGGTCTAGCGACACTTCGAACCGTCCAGTTGCTGGGTAGAAGAAGAAGAACACTCCTCTTGCTACAAAAACCGTGCAGCCTCCCTGACTTACTCTTGCTGCAACAAACATGGAGTCTGTAGAATTCACTGGGTGGTTCCTTGTCTCCACCTCAACATGGATATCTGTCCTGCAATACATAGTAAACTCCTGTAAACTCTTTCCATTTGCAGTTATGCCCATTTGTTATATCAAAAATCATTATTATAAGCTGGCACAGGACACTTTACATAATTGATTTTAAAAAAGGATAATAAATTCTTCTTACCTACAAAGATAAACCCATCAAACAATTGTTTGTATGTTCCAGATACCTAAACATCATGAGTCATCACAAGAGAGGCTAATGGACCCGACAGTCCACAGCAACAAAGAGGCAGGCTCTGAACATAATTCTTTGTATTGCTAAAGATGTGTCCTGCTCTTCCCCTCCCAAACCCATGAGTTTGAGAAATGTATTTGCTTTTTTCTTTTTGCTTTAGTATTTTAATATTTCTAAAAATTATTTAAAATAAAATAACCCCAGAAATATTCTTAATTTCCATAAAAATTGTGAATGGGTGAGTTTGGGTGATGATAGCTGGTTTCTCTTACTCTCCTGTAGCAGCTCCAGCATTTGGCATCATCCCACTGCTGCTTTGGAATAGCTTCAGATGGTTCCCACCTCTCACGATAAAGTTGGTGGGCCTGCTCGGTGGGATGGGCAGAATACCATTACTTCTCCCACCTTTCAGTTAGTACTGCATGCAAGAAATAACAACTAAGTCAAACCACCATCAGCCCTTAAGCCATGTTCCATTTGTCAAATTGCCCAATTTATGAATATGTGCTCTGATGATCTTCCCCTATTTCTATCAGAGCTTCTCTATAACAAGTCCAACATTTTCCTTTGATCTTAATATCTTTTTCTCTTTTACTGACTGCATCACCAAGTGATAATAGTAACACCAAATTAAAAATTCAACAACATCGGCATCAAAATTTGTTCTTTCCATGACAGGTTCTGACAGTACCAACAAGACAAAATCATTCATCAGAATAAAATACTATACTTTGTAATAAGTATAAGCTTATTGTTCCCCTTGGAGAACAACAACACGAGAGGCTTGACATAATCCTTACCAATTTATGTTTCCTATAACATTAATGGAAGCATTCACGAGGTCTGCAGTGCACCAGCAAGCAGGTGTCTGAAGAACCATCTGCCGCATCACGTTATGATAAGGATATTCCACAACAGCTACTTCAAACGATCCGGTTTGTTGAGCAAAATTGTTTGGTTCAGCATGCATGGGGACATCTGGTGGAAGTAAAATATTCGCATGCAGTAAACACTAAATCATGCAACAGCATTCATTTAAATGAATCACGGTGTCAGCATGTCAAGCAAATTAAACTTTAAAGAAAACAAAAATGGAAAATGTTTAGCCTACTACTGTAATTAACCACCCAGTGGTTTCCAAATGGCGGTTGCCAGTATCATGATTGTTTTAGTGTTGCTGCTGTTTTGTATAGCCTATCTTCTGTGGCGGCACAATCCGTGCCAGTCTATTTATTGTTCACACACAGCACCAACAATTTTAATTCCTGCTTTCCTAGGCCACAGAAGGAACTATTTCAGATATTTTTTTTTTTTTTTTTCAAAATATTATTGGAGAATGGAGCCCCCCTTCTCCTGTTAGGGCATATAAGGCTACAGTTCACACTTATGGTGGGGGGAGGGGGCTATGAGGTGGGAGCCACAAGAATTTGTCACTGTGGTGATGGAGGGAAGTCCACATGGAGAATGGCTGCACTATGCTGCATCTAATGGGCAGAAGAAAAAGGAAAACATTTTATGGTCACAGGTTTCCGCAGCATGAACGAAGTGTTATTTTTGCAATACCAAGGCACATGCCATGGTGCCTCATTCTTGGGTGTGCTCACAGTAAACGATTTGATTGACTAGAATTAATTTTCTATTTATACAGAATATTGGTAAACTAGAAAATGAATTTTACATAAAATGCAAAAATCTGCTTTACATCTTTATTAAGATGGCCAATGGCTGGGAACGTAAACTTCAAATGCGGACTTGTCAGAAGTCTGCCGCTAACGAATGAAGCCGTTTATAGATGTAATGTTTTGTTTGCCAGATTTAACGATTGCATTTCACAGTATATAAAATTATTTCGCTACTTTGACATTTTCATCCACATCAGACAGACAACATTTTCCTAATCTTTGGAAAATGCTAATTATTTAGAAAACCTCTGCAAAGTGAGACAGTAAACTGGAACCGTTTCTCCATCATTAGAGAAGGTATCTTAAAAGGGAGTTAGAAAGTCAGTGTAGCAAATGTTGAATAAAATTAGCCACAAACAGATTTTCCATGAACATTTCGTGAATAATCACTCAGTATAAAGGAAAAAAAAACAACTGATAAATACGTCTGTCCTGCCAGTTTTCTGAATAATGTCTTTGTGCTAACTAATCAGGAATTAAAAAAATAATATAAATAAAATATCATTGTAAGCTGTCATACAAGTTTGTGAAAATCACTGCCTTCTCAGATGTATTTCAAAGTCATTCCATATTTGATGGCACAGTTTTAAAAAAAAAAAAGAAAAAAGTATAGTACCCTACCAGCCAGGTAAAAACATCTCATCGTCTATTTAAAACAACTTTCAGTAAATACTGAACAAAGGTCTAGGGATGTTTTGTATAAGATCTCTTTGTACAACTATTTATATTGCCCTGGCCCATTGTAGGTGTTGATTGATCCTTTTTATTTCTTCATGTGGATCTTTGTACAAGGGTAAGGTGTAGCTGCAAAAGTCACGCTGCCAGGTGATTCCAAATTTGCACATCAGGGTAAAATTTGATATAAAACCTGTCTCAATTTTTCACATAGTAAAGTCATTGAAGGGGAGTAAGGCGCTCCGATGACTTCTCAATAAGCAGCAACATCAACCGGCCTGGTGGGGCAGGTGGTAGCGGGTTAGCTCCGTAAGGGGACCGTTGCTCCTGTACCGGGTTCGATCCCAGGTTGGGGTCGGAGGAGACGTGTCGCTGATGATCGCCATAGCGTGAAACAGCTGTATGGCAATTCCTTGGTGCCCGACGTGAGAGAGACCTCCCGGGTCCTTGGGGCCCCCCAGGTGTCGGGTGGACCAGGCCGCTTGTCAGCTCGACGAACATCTCTCGATAACGAGGAGGACTCGACAGAGAACAGGCCACTTGTCTTTACAGGATGCAATGCCATTGACAGAGCCGAAGTCCAACTCGCTCAACAACAACAACAGCAGCAACATCAAGCCATAGCTAGACCATGGACCAGAAGTAGACTGGCAGATATGACCGCCAAACTTGGTGACTGTTGTCAGACAACTTGAGCAAAATTAAAGAGAATCTGATTTATTTCACAAAAGACATGATGGCTTCACATCATCTATCTCATTCGGCATGACCACACTATCTCAGCAGGTTCCGTCCAGAAAAAATTGCAGCAGTTCCTGAAATCTGTACTATAGTTGGCTATACTCTTCCAATATACTCACTAGACATGTAACATTTCTTACACCCTTAATACCAGCACAACACAGGCTAAACTGCTGCACTTCGTAATCTTGGGGTGACAGTGTTCTAGTCTGATATGATGAATGAATTTATCACATAACCACAAAAGTGAAGCCGATTCTCTTTGATGAAGCTGTCACAGGTCAGTACTACCTGGATGAAGTCAAAAGACCTATTGTTATACATATTGGACAATAATGCAAAGGTCAATCATGCAAGAATAAACCATCTCTAAGAGAAAAAAATATCTTCTATGGTCTGTTTGTTCCCCTGACCTAAACACCACAGAACATCTAGAATACATTCTCTTGGCACACTGGACTGGAACTACCATTTCAGAATTACATCGAACCTCGCTGAAGAGTGAAATACACTGCCACACCTGGTGATCAGTAAAAGATACAGGTTCAACACTGCAGTACAAGACAGAGGCAGCTATACAAACTCTAAAAAGTCACCTCACTGTGTTTTGTGGGTAGTGAATATTTTTTGACATTATGATGTCATTAAACGCATTGAGCAATGTCCAGAAATGGCACAAAATGAATTCTGTGTGGCTAATCCTGTGGTCAGTTTTGAATTGTGTGTAAACGTTTTTGTCCTCAATATCCTTTGATTTTCTTACTAATGAAGTTGTCAGGTATTGTCAGGAATCAGGAGAGCAGTAGAGCCAGTCCTGGAACCCCTCCACCTTCCCTGCAGCATGATTTGTCAAGTCCCAGAAGAAGCCCTTGCAACCAGCTGGTGAAGAAGAATGGCAGGAAACTGTGCCTGGGAGGTACCAGGACAAACTCCACAAACACCAAACTCAGGCTCTTGACCACAGCAGTCGGGTGGTCACCACTAAACTAACATGCAAACCCTAAAATTGTCTTTCACAGGTAATTTCTTCGAGGAACAACTGACATCCTCTTCCTGCGAGAGGTAAAAAGTAGTGATAGTTTTCACACTAAAGCAAGCCTGACTGGGTATCAAATGTAAATAACACATGATAGAATCACATTTCACATGTAAAATCGAGGTACAGTCACCTGCTGATATAATACAGTGATTAGTTGTCATGCAAGTAGTCAGAATGCGCCACACCTGCAGGAGGACTATAGAAGTATAGGCAGTGATATCATTTTAGTGCGGTGAACACTATGGCTCCTAGGAAGGAAATATGACAAGGTATTTATAGAAATCAGTCTTAGCTGGTGAAAGCTACTCCATGCTGTGGATTGCAGCCTGATTTCATGTTTCAGACAGTGCTGTATGCAAAACTGGTACTGTTGACAATAAACATGGTGAAAAATGCCAGCCCAAACTCTCCAAATTGATAAGTACATCAGGATACGCATCCTACATGAGATTAAAAGCCAGCAGAGATCTTGCGAATGACTTAACTGCATGTACAGGTGTTAACATCTCTTAAAAACGACATACATTAGTGTGGAAGTGGTCTCAATGGTCGTGTAGCTGCCAAATATCTTGGCTGAGGAAAGGCAAAAAAGGTGCTCTTTACTGATAAGTCCAAGTATGAACTGTTTAGAAATAATCAACAGCAGTTGTTTTTAAAGTGGACCAAGAAAATGTAAGATCAGCTACAGTGAAACATTTGGGTAGATCAATACAAGTGTGGGGCTGCAAATCAGCCAAGGGTGTTCAAGATTTGCATAAAATGGAAAGTACACTGACTGCTAACAGGTGCTAGAGGTTCTTGTTCATCACACCACATCTTCAGAAAAATCACACTGGACAAGGATACATCTTCCAACATACCGATGACCTCGAGGGTACAGCCAATGTGGTGCAAAACTATCTGGAACAAAAGGAGGCCAGTGGAACACTCACAAAGATGCTTTGTTATACACAAAGTCCTGATACGTATATCATTGAGACTATGTGGGGTTATATGGCCACTGAGTAAATCAGATGGTAACCAAACACCTTGGATGAATGGTGGAAAGTGCTATAGGGTGTTTGGACAACATCCCACATCACACATCGATAACTTCTGTGGGAGCATGAAAACAACGTTATGCTCTAAATAAAAAGGGCTTTTATATTAAATACTAATACACTGTGGTCCTTTTGTTTTTGTATGTATCATGTATGATTCTTAGTTACAATAGCTTATTAGTGCATATCCTGTGCATTTAAATAACTATCCCTCATACTTTATTTGGGTAATCTTTTCATTAAAATGTAGATGCAGCAAACATGAGGTGGTGGTGGACAGGGATTTACCTTAAACTGATGGAACTCTGGGCTAAATCTGAATATTTAAAAAAAAACACATTTTCCACAATAATTCTAACTCCGGTCCTGAACACTTTTTTTTTTGCCTACAAATAAACAAACAGCAATAAAATCTCACACTGATTTTATATCACAATAAATTTCTCTCATTGCTAATGATACAAAGTTGTTTATCAGAGTTGTTGGTGCCATCGTTTTTTTATAAAAGGAACTTACCTTCAAAGTCTTCAGAATATGGAAGAGGGAAGGGCTTGGATGGGGGAGGCTGTGTTTGTGGTGACTCATAACTAGTGGACACTGTGGTCAGCGTATACACTTCATCCAGTCCCAGGGCTAAAGTCAAAGAGCCATTGGTCACCTAGAGAGAGACAGAGAGACTCAATACCATTGCTCAAAATGGGTGCATTCTAAGTGCCATAATAAAGCATTCATTTTGTATTTAACCCCTTTCTGCCTGGTTAAAGCTGCCTGCATCGTGCTTACAAGTTGGTTGTCAAAAAAAAAAAACAGGAAGAGAACACGGACATAGTGACCATTTAAAAAAAACAAAACAAAACAAAGATGAATCAAATGATTCATTCATTTTACCTGTTTAACCTAAAACAGGACACAACACTAGAAAAATGTGTGATTAATCCTTTGTGGTGCAGGCATCAACATGTCGACACAATGTGTGGATAAGATCAGAAATCCTGGACTGTGGAACCGTAGTCCATTCCTGGCACAGAAACTGTATGGAGGAGTCCTAGGAAGTGGATTCATGGGAATACTTTCACAGAGATTGGTTGAAGATAGCTCACACATACTCAATAAGGTTTATGTTCAGTGATTGGCCAGGCAATGGCAGAGGTGTGATGCTCTGATCCTCTTTGCAATGTCCAGGAAGTAAGAGCCAGGAAAGTCTGCCATACCTCTTTGGTCAGATAATCATTGGCGTAAACAGGCAAAATTTATTGGGCAGAAGTTACAAATCCCTCAGAGATCATCAACTGTGACCATTCAATGGCCTAAACTACACCTAACAACATGTTTTGTCATGGTTTGCAGATGGTTCATTGAAAATTCTCGGGCTGGACTGTCATATCCATATACCACTGTCTGAGATCTGTGAAAATCTGGATTCATCAGATAAATGATTGTTCCAAGAGGCAGGTAGGTGAACATGCTAGCATCTGTGCTGCCCAATGCATCTGACTGACACTACATGGGGCGAGAAATATTTTGCATTTTTGCTGCTTTTCCACTGTACCATATTTTGTAGAGATAACATCTGAAGGTCCTTAACACCTGCACCTTTTGCCACAGTTTTAGCCAAATGTCAGGATTTGGCTTCCACACCACTCTTCATGACATTAAGTTTCTGTTCTTCTGGTATCCAGGATCATGGACTCTCTTATGACTTCTCTTGAAATGGACACATCCAGTTAACATTTAAATATTTTTAAAGTTTGAGTTTCTGCAAATGTCTTGTTGATTATATAGCTGTCTGATACTTCCTCTGACCTGTAGCTGTTCTTATAGCTTTCAATCATGTAAATGGAATGGCCTGTTTACATGTCAGAGTATCTGTTTATTTACATCAAGAATCCTTATAGAATATCAAATAAAATAAATATTACAGGTGTAATGAGAAACACTAAAGTTGGGTGACATTAACAATTCTGTACAGTGGTATACTGCAATTATATTATAGGAAAAGAATTTGCTGTGTAAACTTCCAAATATCTCAGTTATAGCCATTTGAGACATCCAGGATAACTTTAGAGTCACTGGCAGAAGGCTGATGATGGGTTTTCATTTCACTTGTGGTCAACTGCAGTGGGTGATGTCTGAAGATGTGATGATAAATTGGAGGTCTTTCCCTCAGCGCATTTAACAACTGCAACATTCTCGTCAATGATGCCCTCAGATTTTTTTTCTTTAATCCAAAATGCTTCCAAATGTCAGATTTGGCCCTAACATTTTTCATGACCTCCCATCCAGTTGCTATCTTTGCAACCATGTGATTTGAAGGTCATAAATATATATATTTGTAACATTTGACTCATTTGGTGGCAAGTACAACTATTCTATAAAATTTAATTATTTTTTTTTGAAGATTTTGTTGTCAGAAATAAAAACATGATTTTAATGTCATTAATTTTGTAAAAGAATTACTCAACAATTTCTATACAGTCCTCACTGACAGAAACAGTGGAAGTACCAGTACTGTGGTATGTAACACTGCACACCTCATGTACAGTTATGATATATTCGTACACCGCCTTGAAAGTCAAACATCTGATAACTTTCTGACATCATTCCTTAGGTTAGATATACACAAATATGCATATGCATTTATTCAAGACATGGTAATATTTTCTCCTATTGGCTAAATTTTCAAAGTCCTGCAGCACATTTTTCTTAGCTCGTTCTACTAAGAATCTACAGAATCCCATGTAACCCTTAACGGAAGTTAGATGAAGCCTGAAACTAGCTTGTACAGAATAACTGGCAGGTACTGCTTATAAAAGCAACCTGGTTTCAGCTCACCTGGATACTGCCAATATTTTTGAACAGTGTTGATGGTGCTCCATCAAATCCAAGTTTACTGTACCAAATATTGAGTTGCTTGATGGAAGTCTGAAGAAAAGAGAAAAGAATGAGTAGTGACAATTAATTATTTAGCTGCCACCAGTTAACGTGGCTGCATCAGTTTCTTCAAACATTTGAGCAGGATATTTGAAATGTTCATCAGCTGAAGGCACGAAATTTTTGTGCAAAGCTACACATGCTATTTGCTTGTTCAAGATATCAATCATAGGTCAAGTAACATTTAGCGCATATCTTAAATGAGAAGGCAAAAATAATTTTTTTTATTACTGTTAGTAATATTAGAGAAAGGAAAAAAAAAAATCTTTCTGGAAGATTCTCACTGAGCAGAAGATGTAGTTAAATGTGGTGGGTCTCACTGTTACAGCGGAGCTGCACACCAGGACCATAGCTTTCACTATCAGATGGAAGATACTGGGAGAGCTCTGGGAAAAAAGCTAACGTTTCAGGATATATTTTAATTTTTTTTTTAAGAAATAAGTGATCTATTAACTCCCAGCCAACTAGAACTTCCATTAATATCATTCTGTTAAAACAAACGACAAACAACAGAATACATCAATGGTATGAAACCACACAGTTCTGCACAAGGCCACACAGGCGACAGCAAAGGTGCCAGTTAGCAACTGCAATTAACCCTAACCCTGACCGATTACAACAAAAAGCCAAACCGAGCCAAGCCATAAACAGAAAACCAGTCTTGCTTAACGGAATAATGGCTGTCACATTTCTTAAACGAATAGAAGAAAGCTGCAACAATAAAGTCCATTCTTATCACCCCTGTACAGTTTGTTATGAACACGACTAGGCCACTGCAGCAAAACCCTTTTATTTTACTAACAATATTTATCCATGATGACGTATCCCATAGCTTTTAAAAGAATTTTTTTTTAAAAAATTAACAAATTATTTCTCCAAGAATTTCAGTATTACATGCTTTTATTATTATGTTGGTGTTATAATAATAATAATAATAATAAATAATATAATAATAAATAATAATAATAACAACAACAATAACAATAACAATAACAATAATAACAATAACAAAACATAACAATAACACAACAATAAAAACAACAATAGCAATAATAACAACAATAGCAATAATAACAATAGCAATAATAACAATAGCAATAATAACAATAGCAATAATAACAATAGCTACTTACAAAGTTCCCTTTCAATCTGAAAGTAACGTTCTGTGGGATTACTTCATACTTGGGGAGAGCCGGTCTGATGCATTTTGAATGGTTGTGAGTCTAAAAAAATGTTAATAAACTCATTTAGGAATTTACACTTAAAACAAAGCTTGCTGCTAAATCGTCATACTGTGAGAAGACTGTTCCTAAAATCATTCAGTGTTGTCTACAGGTTATCCATTAAAGATGTGACATCTGTAGAATTTATCAGCATGACCTGAGGTAGACCTTAAGGATATTAAAGCATTTCTGGTTAGAGGGTATATACACTGGCAAACACTAAAAAAAAAACAACCCAAAACCCTTGCTCTGACAACCAATTTTATATTATTACTTCATGGTGGCTTCTTGTATCAACCAAACTAAACTCCGTGATTAATCATTCAATTTTTCAAATATCCTAAGGCCATGGCGGTCTTTTCTTGACATGTTTATGAACAGCTGGACCAGCCATCTTGAATCACATGACAAGAACAAAACTGATTATAAAGAGCGATTCTGAGTCACCAAAAAAAGAAGTTATAACTAGGTTTCTTCATCTTCGAACCTGTGTGCCAACATCAGCACGTAAAGCATCAACGAGACAAAACTGGGGTGAAAGGGCTAGCTGCAGACCTAATGCACAAACCCCCTACTAGAACTCTTCATTTCTTAGATATGGGAGGAAACCTGTGTGGCTGACTTACAGAAAAACCCATGCTGAGCTGGTACCGACTGGGAATCAAACCTGGGCCCTTGATTTTAGTTTGACCACCTTGCCACCCTTTAGCCAGGTTTTACTGTCCAGAAAAATAAAGTTTGTAAATCTGAATACTTACCATTGTCTCAATAATGATAGTTAACTGATGCTGGCCCTGAGGATCTGTGAGAGAAACGTAACTCCCTCCACCGTCCAGGTGACCTACTCCATTATTGTGTGCTAAATACATCCAGCCAATCTGAGCAAAATGGGTCGTGTGAGCTGCAGAAGCAAATGCTAACACTCTTTCTCAATCAAGGAAAAACAAACAAACAAGGGAAAAAACAGAAGAGCTGCTGCTCTTACTTCAGTCTCCTTTCTTCTAATTTTGATCGTTTTTAGTTCTTTGTTTGATTTCCAAAAGGTGCCATCAGGTGATTTTCAAAGTAAAAAAACAACAAGAATATTACAAATTTTCAAATCTGCCATCAATATATCAGTAATTAGGCTACTGACCTCATGAACCATGCCATAATGTCTGATAAACTGAAGAAAAAAACATGAGACACTTAATTCTTCCATTCAGAATTTATTTTACTTACTTTTGGTCACTACTTGAGCCTGTTTGTGTTCACCTGTACTTCAAGAGCTACCGGTCCGATCAGACAACTCAACCGGCCTCTTAAACATCAAAATATGTCAATGACTAGTTTCACTTGTTAACAGTCAGATAATTTCTGTAACAATACTACTGATGCACAGTAGAGTACTGTCAGACTCACCTGTAAGCCAGATTGGTGCATTCACCTGGTAACTACCACTCCACGGCTCAAAGGCTGACATCAAGCCACACCGGAAATATGGCAGACCAGGGTAGTAGCTGGCGATCAGATTCCAGGAAATTGTACTTAAAAAAAAAACAGAAAAATAAAAATGTATACATGTATATTTATAAGATTAATCAGAATTTTTCTTAGTTTTTAAATAGTGACAGAATATATAAAAGCTTATTTGAACAGTTGTTTAACTACACGATTCATTATCAATAAACACAAAGAAAAATTGCATCGGGTTGAGGAGGTAACAGGGTTCAGACTGGATAGGGTTAAACGATATGCAGTACGTCAGAGACGTCTTGGATTTTGTTTTACACATTAAAGATGGAACTGAAGATACAAAAAAAACAAAAAAAAAAACAAAAGAAAAATCAAAAAGAATTTACCTAGTCATATATCCATTTACATAGTTCTGATTCAAAATCTGCAACAAAAAATAAAAACAATAATTTACTTCCTATGCCAAGCAAAACACTGGCAGATGCACTGCTAAGCCAACCTTAGCACACCGTGGCAATTTAGAAGGTACTTAATTCATCCGACACAAGCTTTCCTTGTGTGTCTTTACACAGACCTGGCTGTCATCGTTGAAATGTTTCAACCCCTTTTCAGCCAATCTGTTGTCTTGTGCGGCCCTGCCTCAGCATTGTGTGATCTTGGAGTGGAGTGGGGAGGTAGTAACATATCCAGTGTAAAGGAAAAAAGGGGGAGAGGCTGTAGCGTTTCACTTACCTCTCTCTTTCCAACAGTCTCAAGTTTGTTTTTTTTTTGTAACATTTATTTATCGATCTATAAAAAACAACAGCAACAACAGCAAAAAAGAAACAACCTAAAGCCTTCGAAAAAGATTTCTGACGACAATATAAACATTTACCATCAAAAACTGTTTCCAAATGAAATATGCACTGTGAAAGTATCGGTAGTTCTGAGTACATTCTTCAAGCAAGCTGACTCCTTCCTGGCCGAGGTGTCATATCACCTCAAACCAAATGGGGTGTTCGGAGCGCGCTCGAGCACCCTACCATACGTGTTCTGTTGTGGTCACAACCTTGTTGAGACGGGTGCGGTAAGTCCCCAACTACTGATAGTGTCAAAGCGACAGTCGAAATGTTGGTGTAAGACGTCTCACTATATGAGACAGCGAGACAGACAGACAGACAGGTGCCCCCCCCATGCAATTAGAAGCTTGCACAAACACGGGCACTTTCTCTGCCCGTCCATCTGTGAGCCTGTACTACAAGATGGTAGCCTCCTGGCTATTGCTGTGCAGGTGCAATGCAAAACCTACACTTGCCTTGAAAAAAAAAGGGGGGATGCTTTGTTTGCCAATGCCATGGATAAACAAATACAACACTGGGTAAAGTGTGGAGGAAGTTCTAGCCCTGATACCGGTCAATTGATTAAAGTTGTGCTCTTGCTCAGCTCCAAGGGTTCACAGGAACTCAAAATCACACTGGACGATATTACGTTAACATGCAAAGTCCTACAATGGTCTCCAGTCAGGAAATCCCTGCCTCAAACATGCTCCCACTACAGAAATGGCCCATCTTAGCCCCTTGTCCTTGTTTATCAAAGTTTCAAAAATTTATCCTCCTTTAATAGAGCTTTAAATGGATAAATACTGTGAAAAGTACCTGGCACATACACGTTCACATAATATCAGACATCTGACATCAAATAATGATTTTATAACATTTGGTACCAGATGACTAAGGTGTAATGCTGTTATTGTGTCATATATTTATGACTACAAATGAGAACCCTGGTTAGAGAGCACAGTGATGTGGTTGCCAATCCTGTGTCACTAGAACTCTTCATTTTTGGATCTTGGAGGAAACCCATGCAGGCAGCTGGTGAAGAAGACCAAGAAGAAATAGAGAGGTACCCTAGACTTGGTGCCCTGTTGGTAGGACCTTGCCCATAGCAGTCCAATAGTCTACCATTGGACTACTAGGATAACATAAGAAAAAAATAATTAAACAATGGCCCATTCATGGGAATAAATTTAAAAGGTGATGGTAAATAAAGCTACTGAGCATAGTGCAGTTAGCGATGATGATTCTTAAAGTAGTAAATTCTCACTCACTCTAGCCCAACACCCACCACCGACATTATCGTTGTATGTGCTGTAGTCTTCTGATGCCCAAAGTTGTTTCCCAGTTTTCAAAGCAGCAGGCACTGTCAGAGTCCCAGGATAATGGACCCTGGAGAGAAATTAAAGAGAACAAAATAATTTAAATTTTAGTTTTCAAAAACAACAGCAATAGCTCAAGTTGTTCCAAGCTTAGACACAAATTATCAACCAAGTAAATTATAGCAGTTTAATTTAAAGCATTTTGATAAAATGATAATGGAAATATTTCCATTATTCACCTACCCACACTAAATATTGTACAATGGGAAGTATACAAACCAGTCCTAAATGTAACCAAACATAAGATTTGCTCACATTTATTCTTTAGAGAAGTATCCTTAATTATTAAATATTTTGATTATCAATAGGCCATTGGAAGTTTGACTGTCAAACACAAAACAACCCTTTCCTTACCATAGATGCTAAGACAGCTAAAGCACATTATTAAAAATGCACAAATCAGAATAACATACAATGAACAAATGTATTAACCCTTATGATGCTGAAAGAAGATTTACTCCACGGCTTAAAAAGAAATATTTCCCCTCCATTGCAATAAGCAGGAATACCTTCACGTCTTTGAAAGCCCAACAAACTTCTTCAACCAAATTCCTAATTTCATTTTTTTGGTGGATAAATGAAACTTTTAAGTCTGCAATTTAATTAAGCACCAAAAGAGTTAATGACTTAACTCTTTACAGAATCAAACACAAGGTCAATGCTTGGAACAAGAGTCAATGAAGAACACATGTTTATAATAAGGGAGGGTTGTTAGTACCTCTGTTACTCTACACAAGATAGATTGCCTATAAGTGCCACAGGATAGCAAAACAGATGGGTGCATGTATAATCACCATTTCTATATTTTAAATAAGTCACATGGACTAGCAAATGTTGTGAACTCTCTTGATCACTTTCTAAACAGAACAGTATATTGGCCCTAGTTAAAGAGAACCCTACATCAAGGGCTATTCCTCACTTGGAGTGCACTTACCCAACAAACTGCACGGCTCTGGCTAGGTCCTGGTTGTTGAGGATATCATCGACAATTCTCCAGTTACCATCAGAAGCCACAATTTGCACATGGCTCAGGTTGTTCTTATCCAGTACTTCCCGCAGAATCTGTTTTAGCATAGCAAATTTAAATAGAATAAATAATTAAAACCAGTGAATTATTAAAGCTGTGTCTGTGCCTACCTTATAGACAAACGATTTTTAAAGTTTCCTTTGTTTAGATTAAACAACAAAACAACAACATACCTTGATGTATGCAATTGAGTATGATCTCTCATTCCATATCTGAAATCAGAAACAGCATTGGTTGGCATTTCTTTTGTTGGTAATAGAATCAGTTCTGCAAAACTATTTCACAATTTGCTATGGTAAGTTTTTATTTTTTAAAAATAAAATGGACATAAAAAATAAAATTACTAAACACATTTTATTGAAGACAACTAATGGGTTTCAACATTAATTATTAAAAAGAATACAACAATTAGAGCTCTTATTAGTGATTACTGTACAAAGCAGAAAACAATGAAATTGTAAACTTCTTTAGAAACAAAAACATTTGTTTTCCTCCACTTTTTAAATTCAAGCCTACAAAGCAAAGGAGGCACCAGATTGGTGACCAATAGTCAGACACACTTGTTGCTTAAACTACGTCAAAGATGGTGAAGCCCAGCGAAATAAAAGTCGGGACTGGTCAATGAAAGGAAGAATCTCTCTATAGATCCAGCAGCAGACTCTAGCAACTATGCAAAAAGCATTTGCGAGAACTGCACTCAGGACTGGGAATGCTTTGACAGTTCAGAACAACCTGAAATGGAGGCTGCTTGGTCAAAGCCCACGTAGCTCAGCATTATTGGAAAGTAACATTGTTGCCAGGGCAGCTTTCCAAGCTTGAGTTAACTAATGGGGGAAAAACAAAAAATCTACTCTATGTTTGTCTCAGTTAAAGGCACATTTTATCTGAGTGGTCTCAACTCTACTGTTACCTTTGGTAGGGGTGGTAAGAAAAAACAGGATCCTCCAAAGGTGAACATGTGGTGCACCCTACAAGAGGTAAATTCCAGTGGCCACTTTTTTTGATACAGTTATTATGCTACCTTTCAATCTAAATGCCCTTTCATCCCTTAACTTAGTCTCAAAACTGAAAACAACTTTCCAGCAAGATGGCTTACTATACAAGGAATGTTCAGAAATCTTTAAATCAGACCTAGAGGAGGGTCATTTCCATGGCCACCACACTCATCTGACCTTAGCCCTCTTGGACCCTTTTATTTTATAGCAACATGCAAAAAAAGTGAACATTGATATTTTGCAGATCTTAAAGCATAGCAGCTGGTAAATGTGTCTGGAGCATTAAGATCTGGGATTAAATGCTACATAAAATAGGTCTATTGTAATTAAAGAATATCAGTATATGGCTTTGTAACAGTTAACTATTTTCTTCCATCTTGTACAGGAAAAAAGTTACTGTCTATTGAAATCTCCTCAAGGACTTTATAAACATGCTGCAACTTCTCCCCAAAATACATTAATGTCTACAAGGGAGATAACTTCGGTGAGGAAGTGTAGTACTGAAGTTATGTGCTAGAGAGCATTGCCAATCCTGCGCCATGTTTGACCCAGCACTTCCAACTTCAGCAAGGAAATTCTTAATAGAACTCTTCATTTTTTTTATGTTGGAGAAAACTCACAGAGCCATCAGGTGACAAAGAGTGAGAATAGATCATAGGTACACCAAACAAAGCCAATCCCAAGTGAGAGTTGAACTCTAACCCATGACCAGAAAGTCCACTAGTGTACTACTGCACTGCCCTTATACACTGTGACTAATTAGGTATACAGCCCTAACAACTGTTCTACATTTACACTAGTTCATCAGGCACCGAATCATCATAAAAATCTACTGACTTGTTTACACCAACAGTTTTAGTACAAACAAGATCTCCAAGACTGAGCAAAAATACTGGATGTTCACATGTGGAATAACTCTCCCGAATTATAGTAAAGAGAACCTTGCAATTCACTTTTCATTTTGCTTGATCTAGAGAAGAAATAAAGATGCTCACCCCAACAAAGTCAATGGTCAAATTGTGGTGAGTTTTGGCACCAAGAATCCATTTTGTGATGTAGCTGGCAGTAAGGGTGGAGTTAACATAGGGGCTTTTGGTGCCAACTGCTACCCAGCCAGGGAATGCCCACGGAAGACCGTACAAACGAATACCAGGGTTTCTCTGTAAACAATTAAAAATTAGTGAAAACAGGAGGTTGGTGAGCTGATCCAAAATTGCTTATATAATTTAATGTAGTAATTTCTTTTTTCTAGAGATCAAGTTAGTTCCAATAAAGTCAGATGATGTTGTAGCCTAAATAATGCAAACCAAGTTAATAAGATCACTCTTGCATGTGTCTTGTAATTATTTTATTAAAGTAAGTTTGCTATGATTTTCAAACTAGTTTGCTGGTAACCGAACATCTACAATTAAAGAAAAACAACTATAAGAAAAATCTCAGAAACTACAATGGTTTTCGTAAGCTCTGCATAGATATAATCCAACCAGAAGGGCGATGTTTATTCAGTTTTTAAAAGAAATTCAATATAAATAACACAGACGTTATAAATAAATAAGAGAAACATAATTCTGCAGCACAGGCTGCTCTAAAAATTAAATCACCTTTTTAAAGGGTCCAGATTTGTCATATAATGCTAAATGATTTATCCAAGGTTCCAATGGAAATTTAGGATTAGACTTAATTTTTCTTGAACTGATCAGCCAATGGTGTTATAATTTACCTCCAAAGCTGAAAACCAACTTACACACTGTACATTTTGGCATGTGAGCTTCTGTTACCTTTTTGGCTTCTTTCATCAGCCACCACTCATAACCCCTGAAGTAGTTTTCGTCCCAGCTGTTGTGCATGTGAGAGGCCTCAGTCCCATCTGAAGTATTTAATTTCCACGCAAGTTTAAGAAAACACCAGAACTCTTAGGTTATTACTGTAACTTAAAGTTATCCTATGCTTAAACTGGAGTATTGAAACTAGAGGAGTGTGTGTTAACCAACTCATCCGCTCACTCACACACGAGTGAAGTAACTTTTAGACTCCCCTAATAATATGTTGGGAACCCCCCCATCGTGCAGCCGCCTGGCTTTGCTTCGATCGTTCTTTTTAAATTAAAATTAAAAAAAAAAAAAACTGCTGCTGTTAAATAACTGTCCAGGTGATCAGGCTACCTGTAGTTCTAAGACGAAGTATATTTGGGTAAAGAAATCGGAACAGACGTAGGTAGATGGGGCTGCCAGTGGAGGGAAAAAAGCCAATCGCTTCTACGCCATTCAATAGAGTGAGATCTTGCTGCTGTTTTTACGATCTGTCACATAAACTAGAGAAATAAGCAGAAAAACTATTAACAAATGCAACAAAAAAAAGTGACATGTTATTAATAGCCTTGCTTTTTTTTTGTTTTGCTTAATTCGCACCCTCCCCCCATCATCGTGTGTCACATCAGTTTTTTTTTCCCATCTCACCTAGACCACCCACTGGCCCCACACCTAGTTATCATCTGTGTTGAACCGCTTATATATCTAGTCAACACACTTGCCATAGAAAACACGAAATGGTTTAAGGAAACAACGGATTTGTCGTCACAAAGAGTTATGCTGATGGGAACAGTAGTGCATCGTAGCCTCTACAGCTCAACTGTGCTGAGTAACAGAAATTTGAAGGGCATTGGCGGCAGGTTTGGGGATACAAATGCACCTTACAGAGAACCAAATCTTAAAATTCCACTTGCTGTTTTACCCTATCAGCATCCGTAGATCCAACAGATTAAAGAAAACACATGACAATCGTTCCTCTTCTGATGAAAGCCACCATCTTAACAATAGCACGAACAAAGAGTCCGCTTGCAACAAATGGTATTAGCGATGTGGCCTAGGGAAGCACCCACCTGCTTTTGTATGGAAACAACAAAAATAAAGAGAGTTCTCTAGGAAAGTTCATGCGAATATAGGGGTGCGGCAGGGTTCTGAACCAAGCGTGACCGTAAACTGGACCACTCCCCCCCCAAAACTGCCACCGCCTCTTTTTAAATCAATAGTCATTTCTTTTTACTCGATTATCAGAAACTGTACCACAGACTTCACGAGAGAGACCGGGTCAACGATGGTGGTCAGGGAAATCAGCGTTTTCTTACTGTGCATACTAACCAGTGCTTTGGGCATCTCCGCCAATCTCTACTTTCAGGATCTGAAGGGATGCACCGTAATTAGGCTGAAAGCATAAAATTGTCAAGGAAAGTTTAAACCTTCTAGGCCTCACTTTTAAATTAATGCTGGTTGTTTTATCCACAGCGGAGGCTAATTCACCAGTCTCTTTCCATGCGTACAGTTTTCCTCCTTTCAAAAGATTGCTGATGGAGCCCTGAAAAGCGATCACCTATCTGCACGGCACAACTTATCGGCCCAGTCTACACCTAAATAATACACTTAAAGCAACGCCCACCAATTCACCAGTATCACTTCCTATTAACAAGCCTAGTGCAAGTACGAGATGTAGACAATGAAATCTCAACTTTGCACCGCTCTCTTTCCAAACTGATGACAAAAAGCAATCAGGGGTAAAAGGAAATGGAAAACAATGAATTTATTGTTAAACAGAACAAGTTCACCTGGAACGCATGCACTAGGTGTTTTTTAATTTAAATCATAAATACAGCTTTGTGTAACCCACCTTTATACTTATTTTATGTGGGAAAAATTCAATATTTCTCTTCCATAAATACTATGTAATTATCTCTGCCAGTATACGAATTTCCTCAAGAAAGTGTGTGTATGCATACAATATCAGTAAGTGTAGTGAGGTACCATTGAATCTGCAGTGCTTATAATGTGAACTGGTAGAAGTTGTAGGCATGAGACGTCATCACTGACATTCAGTCAACTAAGAAAATTATTAATTATAGGGAAAAAAAAAATTAGAAAATAAAAATGGTGGTATCTTACCAAAGAAGTGCTAGAGAAGAAGTTTATATAGTTCAGGAGAAACCCCCTATCTGGTGAGTAGCTGGCAGGAAACTAATACAAATCTGATACAAATTCAGACAGACTTCTAATAGATGCCACTAGGAAACTACTAAGTTAAATACATATTAGGGCATTTCTAGGGTTAACAATTGGTCCAGTAACCTACATAAAGGCCAGGTGTCAATTAAACCATCTAAATGGCCCTATTGTGGGCTGGTTTTTAAAATTTAGTTTTGGAATGTTTGAAACAGCCAGTGAAACTGCCTGTGTTTGTCCTGTGCTGGCCTGGTTACTAGTCTAACGTTAATGGAATGAACCTGTATGGTGTGGTTGCAGTGGCAGAATATGTTAGTCATGTGATCTGCAAGCTGGAATGAGAGAGACACCCCATGGAACTGACCCTACTGTAGCTATCTGATTTTCAATATATAGGTTGGTCAAACACAATTTGAAAAAGGAGGAAAGTAAGTTTGGAATGTCTTGTATCATTGTGATCCTTCTCATATTTATTAGAGCTTGCAGCAAACAATATTTTATGTATACTTTACATTAATATAAGTCAGACTAACAGAAATAGATTACATCAAACTTTGATGCCTGTTTAAAATTCAAGTAAATTTGTATTTAAATACTGGGATTAAAAAAAAAAACAAACATTATATATATATCCACTCTCCCTTGCCTTGCTTTCACTACCTTCATTCAGATTTTGGACTACAGCAGGTGGAGAGAGAGGTTACTTTAAAAACATGGCATGTTCTATTCAATCAGGATGGAGAATTTAGCTCCTGAGGAAGTCAATGCCATATGCTCTCCCCAAATGAGAATGACCTACTTCAGCACATAATAGGTGAAATCCCTGAATAAGAATGAACTCTGAATGACATTTTGAGTATTATATAGAGAGAACATTCAGTAAACGGTTCCAGTCAAAGGCTGTCTGCAGTCTACCTGCATGACTAAGCTTTCATCTTCTGGACTCTTGCATTAAAACAATTGATTTTTTTGCCTAAGGATCCTGGATAGTAGCAAGAAAAGAAAAAAAGGGAAGTCGTGAGGGTCAGAACTTTCAGGAAAAGTGGATGGAAGACTATTCGCTGGTAAGCACTACAAGGAATACTGTGTTTGATACATTCAAAGTCTGTGGCAGAGCCTAAAGAATATAACTTTAACAGACATTACACAACAAAACCTGTTGCAAAGTAGGGTGGGCAACAATGCCAAGAGCCAGTTGAAAAGTTAAGGAAATGCAAGACAATTAAAACAAACCTGCTTGTTAAGCTGAATACTACAATGGCTTAGCATAATCTTGGCTACAGAAAATTGTAGAATGAATATTGGGTGATGGTTGAAAAGAAAAGTGGTCTAACAAGGCTGGTTTGGAAGAAGCAAAAAATAACTAAAATTATCTTTTGAAATCTTGTCAATGCATTCTACAGCACACAACAGGAAAATCTGTGTGTGGAATCACTGGGATTGGACCATGTAACAAATGAAGTGTTTTTTTGACTAAATTTCATCAAATCTTGCAGCCTCGATCACTGACAATTTCAGGAATTACTCTACACGATCTTGATTCAGAGTGTAGAAATGTCATCTACTCCTCCCAGGTCCAGTGGTTCAGTTGGGAAGCTCAAGGATTTTTTTTGCCTCCCCAGTCAACATTCAATATTTATCTGAGGTCAACTTGAAACTTCAGGGAAAGACTGGCTAATTCACAATTTATTTGACTGTGCTAAGGCTTTAGAGTGAAAACTCAGCTTAGGAAGAGCCATCTTGTGCACTTGCCTCACCTGCGCAGAAGCACTTACCTGTGAGAGCAACTGTTGCAAACACAACCACAGACTGGAAGTCAACTTACAGATCAATATTTACAAACCCAAAAAAGGGGGTCGCTAGGTCTCAACTCAAGTCTGACCAAAAAAGAACAGTCACACTCACCGAAGATTTACTGGCTTAAGTAGAAAAAAATTAAAATCCTCTATTTTAAATTATAAGCCACAATAAACTATTATTTATATATCCTCAAGTTAAATTGAACTGTATTAGTGCATAGGCTAATTTTGCTTTTATCAGCTTTAACTACCTCCCCCAACCTGACCCTGAGAGCTTCGTCTGAAAAAGTTTGCACCCACCTGAGTCATAACATAAGACAAAGTCTAAAATACAGATAAGGTAGAGATAGTAGAGTCAGCATTTGTTGATGGCTATGACCAAATAAAGTGCTTCTATGTACTGGTGCTAGAGAGAGAGAGAGAGAAAAAAAAAACAACACCAGCACCTGATCTTTAATGTATCTTTTGAGTACACCCAAAATAATCTACTTACCTTAAACAAATAATCAAGAATTTCAATGCGCTGAGCTTCCGGATAATTGACAAGAAGTTTTGATGTTGCCTGAAAAAAAAAAATTTGAATATATAGTCAAATATAAATAGAGCTAATAATGATTTTAAATGCCCTAAAAATAACCAAATTAACAAAATAATAAACTTAAACTGCTATAAATAATTATCATTCGTATTTCTTATCTGAAAATGAAACAGAGCAATCAAAATGCAAGGTAAAAGCTGACCCAATCACTTGTAGATAATCTACATTTCCCTGCTGAACTGCAGATCTGTTGTGAAGTCTTCACTTAAGTCTGGTCAATGCTATGACTCTACTGTCATTTCATTTTTCATCAATTATTTATGGTCCAGTCCAATTCAAAAAAGTATCTTTAATAAAAGAATTATTTAAACAAATATCAGGTTTACAAACTTTTTTCTCAGCACTGTTCTTGACCTATCTGCAACACTGAGCACAATATAATCAGTACTCTCAGTCCACTGTAATAAAATATTCAGCTACCTTTCTCTTCTCTCTCTTATATATAGAAATACTGCCAATTCCATTAAGCATCCCAAAACCACCATCAACACTAGAATAGGACAAATGCATGCCAAATGGAATTCTACTTACGTTGCTAAGCACACCCACTCAAAACCTTTGATTTCTCCTGGGATTAAGATAAGTCGCACAATATACACTTGATTTTGAACTTAATTTGATGTTTTCTCTCTTTTTTTTAATACAGAATTCTCAATTATACCAAATTCCATCACACCCAAAACCATGACAGTATTTCATCTATTACAAACAGGGTGCTACTTCATTATCACTATTTGTTTGAACCCCCCTCCATCTTTGAAGTGCAATGATGTGGATTCAAAAGGGGATTTTACATTTTGGTTCTTACAGGGCTTTTAAAAAACATTTCAAGCCATTTTGCTAAAAACAAAAAATGAATTATTTCTCCACTTAAATCCTTAAGATCCTGTACATGTCAATATTATTCCAGTAAGACCCTATGTTTCAAGCATACAGCAACAATTCTAGCTCCTCTCCCAATTATTTGTGTTAGGAAGATACACTAACTTTATTTTAGTTCCACTAAAGTCTGTTGTTATGCAATATAGTTATTAGTGCCACCTGGTGAGTAAAACCCTAACTTAGCATTTTGACTCAGCAAACATCAAAAACCTGATCATTCCTGTACACTTATTTCCTGTTAAGTATGCACCAATTTCTGGAGCACTATCAGAACTGATCTCATCAATGCATATCTAAAGCATCACTATGGCTGGTACTCACGTCAAGTTCAGATTTCAAGCACAAATAATTGCTTCATTAGTCATGGCATAAGAACTTTGATTAGTGATGGTAACCACTCTGTTTTTCCAAATCCCTATAACAGATCTGTATGGACCTGACATTGGATGTTTGCCTTGAAATTGTGGACTACTGCCTACTGGAGTGGCTGCCATTATACAGACAAATCCCTTAAGAAATGGAATGTAAACCAATGCATTCTATGGGATAAGATAATCATTAGGCAGATGATGACTAGATCCTTGCAGTCTTGAGAATAAGTCCAAGAGTTCTACAAACTTTGGAAGTAACATTCAGATGCTTGAAACAGAATCTATACACAATTAAATAAAAGCAACACTATTTGACAGATGTTTAATTTTGTTCTCATGTCTGTTAGGAAATATTACAAGATCACATGTTGGTAACCATTAACATCCAATGTCACATTTGAAACATTGCCAAAATGTATCATAATATCAGATCTGAAACTTACTAACTTTTATCACCAGAAAGTGTTAGGCAATCATGTACTCTTAGAGAGTGCAAAGCATAAATGTTAGCAAGCAATTTGCAGAAAATCCCACAAAAACCTGGCAATGTGTGGCTGAGCATACCCTTGCTGGCCTACATGAAAAAAACAAAAGAGTTGTACAACAGTATATTCAGAATGTTCAGATTACCAAACAAGACAAAATAGTGTAGCTTTCCTGATGTGTGTGTGTGTGTGTGTGTGTGTGTGTGTGGGGGGGGTGCCTTGTGATAGTTACATTTTGCAAAACATGTACAAAAATACATAAAAGGCCCAGATACTTAGCTGCATAGTTGCATTTGCTATGAATCCACTGCCAAGGTTTCTAATATTAAGAATGTCAACACAATCTAGAGGCCATAAGTTGAGATGACCTGTTCTAAGGTCACTGCCAAGCTGAATTTCCATGCATCAGCCATAAGTAGACAGTGTATAGGACCAATTTCAATAAACTAGAAGCACCATAAAACAGACCATTGCCACCTCCACAGTACCAATTATCTCTGAGCCATGTCAGCTATCCAACTAACTTAGTATTGTTGGCCTTTGCACAACATTAAGCGGATGTAAGTAAGCAAGCTTGGCTCCAATGGTGTCAAAGGTCAGATGCAATGGATGACAATACTGGTCAGTGATGAATAAAGTTTATCGCTTCACAGAAAATTATGCTTCCGCCTGTGAACATTTCCTCAAATGAATTGGTGGAGAAAATGTTACAGTATAGATGCCCTACGACTGACTCTTGCATGCAAACAGGGAAACTCAAATGTAATCAGAAAGATGAGGTCCCACAAGTCCACGGCAGAATGGACTTTTCTGCAAACTGCTTGCATGAGTGCGCTATCCCAGCCATCTTGTTTACTAGACCTGAACCCAATCAAACATCCTTTGGGATAAGTCTGTCTGATCAACGCCTACAACAGGAAGTGTGAAGGAACAACAGGTTTTGTGAGGGCTGCTGCTGTCCGAGAGTCACAAATGCCAAGCTACTCCGAAAACCACCCCCCTTTTTCTTTTCTTTTTAAATTATTGCTATAGCCCTCTCTTATTTACAAGCTCTGCTGCCAGGGATTAAATTTATTACGACTCTAAAATTAAACGTTTGCCTAACTTAAATAAAAACAAACAAAAAAAAAATTATTAAAATTGCTCATTAACCCTTTTTCTCTGGGGGTTGTTTGTTTGTTTTTTTTTTAAATATTTGCTCGGGACTCCAAGGGTTAACGCTAATTTCATTTTAATTCAGTCAGCGAAATAGTTAACCGCTCTGGTATAGAGCGTGTTCTGACAGGCTGTTTCCATGTTTTTGTGGGAGGGACGGACGGGCAACAAGGAAGTTTTTGCATTCGCTTTTTTTTTTCCCCCCTTAATGATGAATGCGGGACGCGCTGTCCCCTTAAACTCCAGTTTCTCCTTCCGTAGTCACTTACCCCTCCGCCGCTCAGTCCTCCGACTCCGTCGAACCTCCGCCCCGCCGCGGAAGCGTCGTCGAAATAGTACAGGGAACCGCGGCACAGATGGACGAAGAGGAAGAAAATCCTTAGCGTGGTCATCTCCTGGTCGGGCACCGTAGGAATCTTCAGCTTCCCAAACCCCTTAAATATCGTGTACAACAACTACAACTACTACTAAAAAAAAAAAAACAACATCAACCTGGATTCACGTGACCCTTATCGATCTTTCGAACTTTGACCCCACCCTCCTCGGACGAAAATGAGGCTGGCTGTACGTTCCTTGTAGATTCGCCTTGACCGGGGGCTGGCTGACGGACGGACGGACGGAGGGAGATCTTGTGTAGAAGAAGGTTCTTCCGGAGGGGGCGCAGACAAATCGGGAATTCTTTCACCTGTAGAGCTACCGTCGCCATAGAGGTAAGGAGTTTGTTGACACCTGAGCTGGCTGTAGAGTCGGCACGGGTTCATATTGAGAAGGTAGTGTGTGCAGTGGAGGAGGAGGAGGAATAATTTTCCGGTAATGGAGATGTAGATGAATGGAATAAATTACCCGTGTGGTGGTGGTTGATAATGTCACTGTAAACCAGCTTAAATATCCATATATTAGTTTTCTTATTTTAAAAAAAAAAAAAAAAATTTTTTTTAAAAAAATTTGTTTAACCCTCTGGCGCTGCTATTACTGGCTTCTTGCTGCTTCCTTGGAGCCGTAGAGGTATTTTGCCCGCTCTTCTTGACTTCCGGTTCCTTTGTTATCTCCCTTGCGAGATCGGACGTCGGTCTACCACAACGATGGAGCCGGGTTCTGAGACCCTGAAATGACGGTTCGCATTCCGCATCTTCTAATCTTATTTGTTTGTTGTTGTCTTTTATTTATCCGTATGGTCTGGTGACCAGGCCATCAGAGCGTGTCCAGCGAGCCGAGTGTTGTTAGACCGTCGTTTCCCGCTTAAAAACCGTGGGCGGATCAATCGGTCGTAGCAGGGATTCCCCCATCCTATCCTCTCCCCCACACCTGTGTCATTCGAGTCATCGCTTCCAGCACCGTAGTTCGTCTGCCATGCAAGCAACCTCCATAGCCGAGCAAAAACCGGGTGCCATCGTAAGAGGGTTAAATATCCGTTCTGTATCGAGAGGGTCAATAGCGAGTGCTAGTCGGGGAAACCAGTTTCCCAATTAGAAAACTGAACCTTATCGAGTCGTGAACGGTGATACCTTAACTTCGGAATTCTCTCTAGTGGAGAACGGGTGCGGTGAACGAGGCGTGGGAAGGGGGTACAGCATAGATTGATTGATTGCGCAAAGCTGGGGGGGGGGGTTAAATAATTGGATGAATTAATGGAGAAAGCATTAAGATTGCCAGCTCGTCACAAAAAAGCTAATTCGCTTGTGGATAAGACTGAGGAGTCTGTGAAAAGTCAGAAAATCAAAAAAAAAAAAAGAAAGGAAATTTGGTTCTTGAACTAAGTTTCTATGAACCACACATCGAATAATGGACCCAGAGACTCGGTCTTGGGATAATTGATGATATTGAACAAAATGTCTACAATAAAATCTAACTGCTGGCTAGCTGTTCTTACTCAAGAAACCAGGTGTCCTCTGTAACAGTGTAGCATTGATATTGATTGCACAAAATGAAGTGTAATAATAAAGTAAAGTTGAAAAGAGCTGGTTCTAGGCCTGGGCTGCCTGGTTTAAAAAAAACATGGGGAAACGGTAAGCATATTGTCACTAAAATGATTTAGGTATGATGGTTATTCTGAATATTCTGTTCTTGCACATTACCGGCTGAACTGGGATTCAAGAAATGTTTAAAGCGTTAAAATTAGGAAAGGTCATCAATTCACAGCTTTGTTATTGCATCTTTAGAACCTTATTTGAAAACTGAGTAAACTGGCAGAATTCTGAAACAATATAGGTGGTAATTACATTCTGTTGTCTCTTGGAAAACTATATTTTATTTTTTTAATTAATTTTCTTTTCTTTTTTTGCAACTTTGCTCTACTGCAGGAGTAACAACTATTTAAGAAGCACTCCTAGACTTTATTAGTTTTAATGTCTTTTCCAAATATCATTAAGGATGAAGTTACTTATGTGTATATATATATATATTTTTTTTTCTTTTTGCAATTTGTTTCTCTCAGCTTAACAACATAACTAAAAGTCAGATTTACAACAACAAAAAATTGCAATAAGTTTGATTTAAAAAAAAAAAATGGGTGGAAAATGAAAATAAACGATTAAGGACCACTATATCAGAAATAACCATAAATTTTTGTGCCGGAGATAGGTTGGTATCCAAAACTTGTAGAAAAACAATTTCTGCCAGTTTGTTTCATGCACCCCTGCCTGCATATATGTAGTGCAGCAAACCTACATATATGCAGTTAAAAAGCACTATAATTGAGTTTTTCAGAAACTATTGCTTATAATGGCATTTTTATATGTTTACAAAGTTAAGTTCTGAAAATAAAGATTGTCGTCATGAGAATGTGTTGTGAAGTTGTTGCACTTAGTACTACTATAAATGCACACAAAAATCATAAGAGACCTGTAAACACTGAAACTTTAGCACACAAATGGTATGCTGAAAAAAGTGTTGCAATAATAATGCAGTGCAAAACTTTATCCAGATGTTGGTAATGAAATGCATCTGGAAATGCAATCATTGGTGAGAAGAATGGTTATTATAAGTTTTTAATGACGATGGTAGTGGCATTGCATCAGGCTGTTACTACAGCTGCATTAGAACCCTTCAGGCTTTGTCATGTGATGGCCATATTGGCAATGATTCAATGGCTTATTTTTATCTTCCTCGTCCGTGGAAATAATTTTCAATAATGGTTTCGATGATGTCATGTTCGGCGAGATTTGATATCCTAAATCATTGTTGTCACACATCAGCCATTTCCAGACTTCTTCCTTGCTGCATTCCTGGATATTTGGTAAATGGTACTCCATGACTAGTGATGCTTCCAGTTTCTTCACTTCCACAGTCTCTTGTCTGTTTATGCTGATCTTTCTCTAACACTTCTGAAGCACAGGTGGCTTCAATGATTTCCGGGCCTGGACAATCCTAGTGCATTCATTGTCCAAAACTCTTTTTCACAGTTTGTTCTTGCAAGTTTACCTTGATTCATTGGCTGAAAGAAGTGAACTCTAACTCTAATGAGTTAACTGCTCACTTCAGGGTGAGCTGATGCATTGTCTAACAAGAATCGTCTTCATCGGAAAGTTATGATAGCAATCATGCATGATAACCAGAACAGAATTGTAGTGAAACCCATTCATTGAAAATTTCTCCATTCATTCATGCATCTTTTTTATTTTTATTTTTTAGTACAGCACAGGAATAGTATCTATATTTACATTTTTATTTGCCAACAGAACAAGAATTTTGTGCATTCCTGTATCATTAGCAACAGGTAAGAGAATGATATGATCTCTTGATATTTTGTGGCCATCACCACCTATCTCCTCATAGTACAAAGAGGTAAAACCTTTGTTTTGTCAGGTTTATAAATTAACTTCTAGGAAGAAATCCTCAGTTTCCATCAAGTCCTGGACAGTTTAAACGAAAGACTGTATAGTGGCTGTAGCGCATTGTCTTACCTTGAACTGACATTTGTCATACACTATGGTAGTTCTGAAATTGCTTTAACTCTGGCTCATCCCAAAGTATTTTTTTATCCATGACTGAAGATTTTTATGTAAACATCAGCCCTAACACAATCATACCTTTATTCTGCTTCTGCACAAATACTTCCTGATCAAGCTCATCTTTAAAACCCTTAATAATATTTTCTTTAATGAGTAAAAATTAAAAATTTTTTTGAAATCTATTTTATGAAATATTAAATCTGTTATTTTGAGAAAAAAACCAATCTTTTTCAAAGCCATAATTTGGTTCAGCTATGGTGAAGGAGGAGGTTGGGGGCTTTGATTTGATGAGTGAGTGGAGCAGCTCGATGAATACCTGTCATTGTAGTAGACTTGAGGATTGACAGACATGAAGCTTTTTGGACATTTGAATGTGTGCCATTGTTGTGTGGTTAACTTATTTTTACAGTTAGATAATATGAGATTTATTTTGCAATTGAGAGTGGATAAATGTAGAAAAACTGAAAACAGAATTTTGAAAATTTAAATTATTTTCTTAAATGTTAAATCTTCAAAGTTTTGCGGTTGAGGTGACAGCTTGATATTGAAAATGGTTTGGCAACTAAGTTTGCTTCAGTCTCTCACTGCTTTTGGTTTTGCGTTTTGTCATTAACAGACAGAACGTCAAGACCGCACACTGATGCTGGGTACAGAGACTCAAAAAAAAATCTCTATAGAAAGTGAAATTATGCAGACCTTTTTAAAAAAAAAAAACATTTAGTGCTAATTATGACTTGCTGTTGACATCAGAGATTCATGATAGGCTGACTGACAGTTTAATTCTTGTTGAGTGGCTAAGTCACAAAAACAGTCCCGATATCTTCATGTTCTTGACCTCTTGTGGGAACCTGTCCTTTCGTTTTTCTCACTGTGTGGCATGATGTACAAACTAGCTAGTCTAGCTGGTATCAGGATAAGGAAATGTCAAGAAATTTGGGTCTTTTATTAGGAAAATTAGACTGATTTTAGGAAATGGTAACCGTTTGCTTTGTGGTGTCTTGATAACCATTGAATCTGGTTATTTGAATTGTGGATAATTGATGTTGCACTAATATTCTTAAAGGATGAATCCAGTAATTATAAAAAAAATTGTCATTTGATTACAGGAAAATCAGAGGATATCATGAAGCACATTAAAAAAAGAATAAATTTCTCATGCGCACGCGCACGCGTACACACACACACACACACACACACACACACACACACACACACTCTGTCTGTCTGTCTGAGAGAGAGATACATACTAGGGACATTCAAATGAAAGGCTGGATACCAGTGAACTGGTTCCAATGCATTATCAACACATTTGAAGTGTAATTAATGTCATACAAAATTATAAGTACTTAAATGATGATAAACAAGGTTCGCATTATATTCAGGCATCTGACCATGTGGCAAATGTCAAACCCACTTTCTAAATTGAAAATGACATTGTAAAGAACTCTTTATTTTTTATTTAAAAAATTTTACTAATTACCTTTGTGATAAACAAAGTCATTGTGTTGGCAGCATCTACATGATATTTTTCTAAAAAATAAAATGTCAATAGATTTGCCAGTAAAAATGTCATTATTAAATGAACACCTAATTCAAGTTTATTTTTGTAAGATGTATTATTTGAACTAAGTAACTAGACATGAAAAGTATGTGGTAAATAAATTACAAATGAGAATAATGTGTATACAGCAGTCTTATTCCCTTGTTTTATTATTCCGCAGGCTTGTGCAGTCTGCTCAAGTTTGGCTAACATTTTTCTGTGCTAGTGAAGATGTGCATTTTTGCTTGCATTCCTCAACTTGATGTTTGTGCCTGCTATGTTGACAAAACAATCCATTTCCTTTTTGTCCACTAAGGGGCTAGTAGGTTCTTAGAATGGTTGAACAACACGATCTTACTATCACCATAGAGACCAAAATTGTTGGTAAACTTTCTTTGTTTTCTGGACACTTTGTAGAATAGATGAAACAGCCAACCTTGTTATCAATCTGTATTGTAAACCTACATCCAGTAGCTTACAGAATGGTATTCTTTTGTTTTGCTCTGCCTTAAAGAATATCTTGTCTGCATTCTTGTTTACTAGGCTTATAACATTTCTTTTTTATATAGTTGATTTGATGCCAAATGCAAAGAGCTATCAAGCAGCTACTAATGATTAATGGCTTTCCATTAAAATTTATGGTCACTTGTGTAATATGAAGTACTTAACAAGATGTTCTGTTCCAAATCCACTATGGATTCTGTTACTGGGAAAAATACATTAAATAATTACCCATATCCCTCTTTTAAAGAGAGAGTTAATTAAGATAATCTTTAAATTATTTATACATATTGCATTAAGAGTATGCTTCAATATTAATGCTAGATTGGGACATTTGTTTCCATTTGAAGACCTTATTTCTAGTCTTTATAAATTACACAGTTTATCCAAATGCTAATTGTTATTCTGCACACACACTGGATAAATTTTAGTGCACTTAGAAACAGTTCGAGTCCCATTTGTCAAGGTGTACAGATTCTTCTTTACCGCATGGCAGGCACAGGATGCAAGTTTTATCTTGTTAACACAAAAATTCTAGTCAGGTCTTCTATGTATACAGTTAAGGATTGTTTATTTACTACAAAAATTCAAATTAAATTGTGTCTTGGTTGACTGCCATTTGTGTTTTCTTATGTTTAGGCTTAAAAATATTTTACTCTTATTTAATGCAACTATGTTTCTGTATCAATTTGTCCTTGCATAGCATCAATGATTTGACTTAGCAAGGCGTGATCAACAGCTTATTGGTTATGCTGATCTGGCTGCTCTGGAACATCTTTTACTAGTCCGCCTTGTGGAACACACCACCACAACAATCACTCATCCACATTAGAAAATAATTTCTGCCTGTAAGCCTCTTGTGAAGCGTTTATGATCAAATGCAATTTTTATTTCCACACTGTATGACACATCCTGTTTGAAACTGTTGACAAACTGATCATCACCAGAGCAGAAGAAATTTTTTCACACACTTCTCTTTTTTTCTGAGCCAGCCTTCGAAAAACCGATGAAGTCGTGAGTACTTGGTGTGATGGGATCAGGGTGTGAATATTAATTCTGCAATCACTGAAAGACAAATTTCCTTTAAAAAAAAATATGGACAAAATAAACCGTACATATGCCAACATATGGAAGCAGTACCAGAATATCCTGCAAAATACGAAGTAAATAATGTCCACAATAAAACTCAAAATCAGTACTGAAGTGAACTTGTATAGGCAAACATTTCTTTTCTAATTTACCAGAATTTTTCTAAATGTGAGAAAAAAATCTGGACTCTGATGTTAAATTAAAATCCATTAAATGCTAATGATGCACAATAAGATAGAGACTAATATTCATCTTAATTTAAAAAAAAAAAATAAAATGAAATAAAACAATAGCTACTTTGTAAAACAATATACTTTAGAGTTTTGGTTAAAGAAAAGAGAAACTATAGTGTACAGAGCAATGTTAAACTTATAATTTAATGCCACTTAATTTCTTAGTGCCTTTTTTTTTTTTTTTTTGATCTTGAACCAAAGTTCTCTTTCTGGTGCCATCCCAGGGTCTGTCGTAGTTTGTGTCTCTGAAAACAGCGAAAATACTTTTATAAGACAATGTACATCTTATTAGGTGTCCATCAAAGAAAGGAAACCAAACATTTTACTTTCTACAAATCTTTGCTTTGTTTGTATTAGAAAATTACCTCCCTTGTATCACTTCATATCCTATTTGGGGACATACATACCTCTTGTATTCCTCTCTTTCCATTGCAGTATCCTTGGATTTTTAATGGTACTCCATTCTTCTTTTATTGGAAATTTGTGCTAGAAAAAACACACGTTCCATTTAGCAATTCAAAAACTTTTTAAAAATGAATGAATGACAAAATATTTTGTGATGCCTGGAGAGTATAATCCAAAAACAAACAAAACACCAAATGAAAAATGTTTTAGTTCATTGTCTTCACCTTAAAATTAATCAAATTTTTTTTCCATTTTTCAATCATCTTTTTATATATAAATGTATACAAATAAAGCAAAGTCGTTGTAAATAATAAAAAGGATAAGTTGAATTTTTAGATAATCCAAAATGAATTCTTAGATTAATCTAAATAAATAAATACAGAATTTAATGCTGAGATATGTGAAATTATTTAAACAGGAATAAGGACAATTTTACAGTATTGCCATTTTGGAAAAAACAAATTAAAAATTTAGTCATTTGATTTTTTAAAAAAATTGTAAATGTAAAGTTAACGGGTGATTTAAATAAATCAGACTAAAAAGTATCTTTTGCATTAGATTTTGTCTGCATCTTGAATATGCAGTACGTTGGAAGAGTTTGTTTAGCATAAGTTCTAATAATCTTTCCTAATTTTAAACAGTATTCAGAATAATTAAAATATTACATCTTCCTGATTACATTCATGGACATTTGGGAGAACCTAAAATAATTTTTGAAATCATGAGTTTTTAGTGTCTAGAAATGAACCTAGGGTACAATTTCACCTGTCAACAATTGAAAGTACTACAGTATATAGTTACACAGTTAATATCTTTGCTATATATAAATGAACAGAATAGATACCCAATGGTTGCCATTGTAAATCAATTTAAAACTCTATTGGTCCATCTCTTTACCTTGTGATCTTATATAAATTATGATGGTTTCATAAATTAAACTTAATTCTATACACAAAGAATTAGTGCGCACAACTTCATAATGCCAAAATTAACACTTTTCCAGGGGTTGGTTCCAAGCTTTAATGTTTTGACAAAGCCAAATAGAAAGTCAGCAAAAGCTTAGCTGTTTTTCCATAACTTGTAGTGTTTTATTTCAATTAACAAATTATACTACTATTGTGTAACACAGAGAAAGTCTCGAGAAGCTAGATATTTAGTACTATGTACATCTTGGTTACAGTAGGTATCCTCTCTCATTAACAAAGAATTTCACAATTTGGTGCCAAGGTTAATGTTATGTACATTCATTAACTCTTAAACAAAAGCAATTTTCATTTTAAATTGAAAATGTTTTAAGGAAGATTTACTTTTCAATCAACTATATAAAGTCTTTTTATTTCAACTTCAAAATGGTAAACAATATGATGTTGCCATGGAAGTAAACAATAGATATAACTTACGTCATGTATGGATTTTATTGCATAACTTATGTCAAGCTATTGTTAAGAAAACAAAAATGGTAACGTAAAGAAAACAAACAATTTAAATATATGTAATAATAGATAATTCAGTATGGGCTCATGTTGTAGCACACTTTCTACATGCCAAAAATCTACCACAAAGGCAATACACTTCAGAGCTACCATTGATTTGCCTTTTGATGAACTGTCTGATTTAGAGTTTGCATCAAGGTTAAATGTGAATACCCCACTCTCAATGTTTCGCCTGACAGGAGTTATCTGTACTATTGGACCAGCCTCCAATGATGTACCAACCTTGCAAAACATGATACACCGAGGAATGAATATTGCCCGCCTGAATTTGTCTTATGAAAGCCACGAGTATCATGCTGAGACAATTAAAAACATTCGGCAAGCTGAGGGTTTATCCACTGGCCCTTTGCTTGCAATTGCATTAGACACCAAAGGCCCAGAGATTCGTACTGGATTTCTTAAAGCTGATCTGACTCCTGAAGTGACTCTTCAAGAAGGCAACACTATCAAAATAACAACAAATGAAAAATTTAAAGAAGCTTGCAGTGAAGATATACTGTATGTAAACTATATTAATATAATCAATATTATGAAAGTCAATGATAGAATATATATTGATGATGGCCTAATTTATGTGAAAGTGAAAGAAAAATGTAATGATTGTCTTGTGTGTGAAATTGAGTATGGTGGTAGTCTGGGCAGCTATAAACGCTGTAATCTGCCAGGTGTGCCAATAGATTTGCCAACTGTATCAGAAAAAGACAAAGATGATATACTTTTTGGAGTGAAACAAAATGTCGATATGATATTTGCATCTTTTGTCCGTGATGCTGGAGGAATTAAAACAATAAAAAGAATTCTTAGTGAACAAGGAACTGAAATAAAAGTTATTGCTAAGATAGAGGACAAGCAAGGTATAATTAATATTGATGAGATTATTAGAGAAGCTGATGGCATTATGGTTGAAAGAGGAAACATGGGCATTGAAATCCCTCCTGAAAAGGTCTTTTTAGCACAAAAGTTAATTATTAAAAAATGTAATCTTGCAGGAAAAGCAGTGATCTGTGCCACAGAAATGTTGGAAAGTATGGCAAGTAAGCCACGCCCCACACGTGCTGAGGCAAGTGATGTGGCTAATGCTGTACTAGATGGAGCTGATTGTGTTATGTTGTCTGGTGAGACAGCAAAGGGGAATTACCCTGTTCAAACAGTAATGATGATGGATACCATCTGCAAGCAAACAGAAGCAATGATATTTTATGGCCAATTCTTTCAAGAACTGCTGGAAGAAGTGCCTACCCCTTTACCAGCTAATAAAACAGTAGCTTTGTCAGTGGTTGCAGCATCTTTTAAAATTGGAGCTGTGGCTATCATAGTTCTTTCAAAAACAGGAAAGTCAGCTGAATTAATATCAACCTATCACCCTGCATGCCCTATTTTGATGGTTACACGGTATGAACAAGTAGCTCGACAGGCATTCTTATACAGAGGGGTGTTACCTATTTACTGTACAGAACCAAAGGACAGCAACTGGATTGTTGATGTAGATAAAAGAATCCTTAAAGCCATGTACGTTGGTTTTGAGAGAAACATCATTTATTCCAGAAGTCCCCTCTTAGTAGTAAGTGGGTGGAAAGCAAATGAAGGCGCCACTAATTCAATGAAATTGCTCATTGCTCCAGAAACTCCAAGTAAAGAATTGAAAGGCTTTGAAAGCTTTGTAGACATGCAGATGAAGCGTGGTATATTATAGATACTGAGAAATATGACTTGCTGTTCTCCACAAAACAATTTTATGAATCATTTGAAGAAACAAATATTACATCATTAAATTAAAAGATTTTTTTAAAAAAATACACTTTTGCAACTATTTTTTAAACATTTTTACGAGGTGTGAAAGAGTTGCAGCCTTATTTAGTTTGTGAAGAGTTCATAGATTTAATTTTTGCAAATATGCATTTCATTTTAATACGAACAGTTGAGAAGCTAATATAAAACGTTCATATTTAATTTATCAGTATAAAAATAAATTCCAATAGAATTTTAGTAATGAAAATCTGGTAGGTTTTATCTACTTTGCCATGCTTGATACTAAGTATAGTGTCATTAGAAAAAGACCTTCAAATACATCCCAGTCCTAATGAAGTAGCCAAATTGTTGAGACCTAATGTTACAACTATAATAAAAAAATTAGTGAAACTAAAATGGAAAATAAACATTTAAAATAATTTTTAAAAAAAATTCACTGACTGAAAAATAAAGGAAATCCAGTAGATAAAGATCAGGCTCCCTAAATTTTGTACTAAAATCCTGAGACGACATATATATACATATACACACAAACACATTTCTTAGTTAGATAAAAGAACATTTGTATCTTATTCTGGTTATTATTCTGTATATATTGTCTTTTAACAAGCAGAAATGGGATGGAAAAAAAATGCTTTACCCTAGGGAAAACTGGTGTGGTTAAAAGGATCATTCATGTTTGAATTCATGAATATGGTGCTCTTCACAAATTCAAACTAAATAATCCACAATTTTATGAATCTAAGTTATTTCCAGTTGGGTGGGTGGGAGGTATATCTGTGTAAATATATATTAATTTAATACATTTTGACATAGCTTTCAGTTTTTCTTAATTAGCCTATTGCAAGTTTATTTTAAAGAAGCTTTTGCAAAATAAAAATAATTAGGAAATACTACAGATGTGAAAAGAAAAGCAGCAAGTTTTCACAAAATCCTTGTGCAAGGGCCAATTTAATAAATAATCCTGACAAGAATTTTCAAACAAATCACGCTATATAAACATCCAAATAAAAGTTTACTCTTAGGATGAAGATGGTTTTGAGCAATAGTGATATCAACATTTCTGACATAAATTCATTCAGCTATAGATGAAGTGATCTGTTTATTCTTGAAGACTGCCAGACAGACCAACTGGTTCAGCAACTGTAAGAAAATTATAGAGAATTTCTCTTCAAAGTCTTTATACCTCTTTTGGTTGCTGATGCCTGAATAATGTGTTCTTTTCAAATTTGATCAGCTTCTTGTCACTAAATAAGTTGCCTCATTTCATATATTTCTTTAGTGCCATTTATCAGTTTGCACTACACAACAATCCTGAAGGTAGTTTTGAAGATTTCTGCCACATCCTGATGAGTTTTTTTTGTTTCAGCCTAGCCAGCATGGAAATCTGTACACTTGGTATCATTTACAAAGCCAGGAAGAAAAAGAGCATTGGTAGCGACAGAAAGTTCAGGATATCTTAGAAAAGTCAAATGCACAAAACGGTCTTAGATTGAAAACTTGAGCAAAACAGTGGTAATGACCACATGCTAACCAATGGATGGAGACACAGAAAGACAAGTGGAAACTGCTGGAGAGAGAAGTTGAACAGATTCTGGAGAGGTCCAAACTGGGAGTGGAAGGCAAGAAATGGAAAGTCCTGGAAGCAGTACATCAAGGACTGTCCATCAGAGGATAGACAATGAAATGAGGATGATATAGCTGTCATCATTGCCAACATTGGCTAGACCAGCTGTTCTTATTAAACCACTGGAGTTGTCACATGTCTGCCAGTTATGCAAAATTGTGCTTAAAAATCTTGACAGTGGGAATTTATTGGCTTCCATTCTCCTATCACAAAGATAGTAATGATGGGTGTCTGGGTGTGATGATTTTTAGCTTGACCAGATCAAAGACAGTCATGGATGCAAATGTTTTTCCCATGTTTGTTGGAAGTGTGCGCGTACAACCCACGCAATAGCTAGTAGTTCAGCTACATTTATAAAATCTCTAACAAACCCATTTCTTTCTCAATCTTACCCAGGCTTCTTGCTTCCCGCTGTGTCTTGTTTATTAGCAAGACAAAACAGCTTTAGTACATCTTTTTTTTTTTATACAAATAATTACAGGGGGAAAATTCCATGAACATTAAAGATGTAGCTTTTTTTTTTTTTTAACATAATGTCAGATATTGGGGAATGCCAAATCATAATTTCAGAACATTTTGTGCCACAAGTGCAAAATCTTTTTCTTTATTCCAATTATTATTCAGTTTTAATGATGAAAATCATTTCTAGCGTAAACGCTTTATTACAGTTGCATCTTTAATTCTGATATGCCTAGTTAGTTATTTTATTATGGAGACCAATGTTATATATATATATATAAGTTAAAGGATAACTATCTTTTTTTTTTTAGGTTGAATATTACTAAAACAGTTGATTAAAATAAATAGTTTTATCGTTAACAGATTGGAGCAAGCAGCATTGCTGTACGCTCGTGAGATCCCACGGAATGCCATCTTCGGCGGAGGGAGCTGCTGCTCTCTCTGCCATGATTGAATTCACTCTACAATTATTGCTGCCCCCTGTGATCGATAGATTCCCCGAGTGATGTCACTAGTCTCGGTGCTGTTTTCGGTTCCGCCGCCACCCGAGCGGTTCCATAAACGGATCAGCCGCCGCGCGTTATCTCGCATTTTAGTCCTTGAGCGGCCGGCAGAACCGTCGGAAGGAACCCGCTTTTCCGGCCCCGCCCGTCGCCCGTCCGCCCGTCCGCCGCGAGCGGCTTCGTCGAGCACCGTTCCGGCTCCCCCCCTCGGCGCGAGGGAGTACCGGCGGCGGAGCGAATAGCCGATGATCGCAGACGTTCGGGCACGCCGGCCTTATTTGCATACGGCCTTATTCTTGTCGCGGATCTGGGTCATAGATTGGCGGGGTTACGGCGCTCGGCGTAGAGGAGGATTACAAACAGGTAAGTTCGCCCGCTCCTACCCCCCATTTGGGCTGCTTCAGGTGCTTGCTTCGGGATCCGCCCGCGCAGGTTTGTGGGGGGTCGGGGGTCGGTCGGTCCTGCTTACCGCCGGAACGTGGGCAGGGAGACCAGACAGGCCCTTTTCTCGCCTGTTGATTCTCCACAGAACCGAGCCCCCCCCTCCCTGCGAGGTCGGGTGGGGAGAGATATGTGCACGGGGTCCCGCGGGCGCCCCTACGGCTAGGACTCCTTACTCGGCCGACAAATTACGCCCCCCCTCCCCCTCCTCCCGAAAATTCCGATTCGCTTTTCGCCATCTTGGGTTTCGATCTCAGCTGCCATTGGTTCGGCGTGCTTACCTGAGAGCGGGACCCCCCCCCGGCTCCTTACTAGGCGTTAATCATCTACTACTGCTGCTGACTGCTGGTCCCGGGGGCGACCCGCCAGCGGTTATTCCACTAAACGATCAACAGCTGCCGACACACACACACACAAATGGCGAACCCCCCACCCCCCGAGCCGAACAAGTCGTCGTCCTCCTCCTCCGCCGGGTTAACGGACCGGTGGGGGGGGGGAATGATGAATCTCAGGTGCAGAGAGAAGACATGTCGGCGATACGGGGGTCTCGAGCGCGCGCGGCCAGGTGATTATTTATTATAAATACCGGCCAGGCGTGGAGTGAAGCGGAATTAATCGGCTCGGTCACCGCGTATCGATACCGTATCGATCATGGCGGCTCGGCGCAGGTAAACCGTTCCCGTAGCATTCCCCTCTCTTTATTAAGATAAAATTTCCCTCCCATTTGACAAAAAAAGAATAATAATAATAATAATATCTGGAGAGTTTTTTTTTTTTAAATTTTACCTGAGCGCGCGGTACAACAAGTGTCAGGTGGAGGCTATTGTTGAACTTGGTTACGATGAGTCATCGCCCCCCCCCCCCACCACACACACGCACGCGCGCGCCATGTCTCCGCCGCTGCTGACTGTCTATCGGGTTTTTATTTAAAACAAGAGTAACCGCAGAAATCCCCCCCCCCCCCCCGGTGGCGAGAGGGGGGAGGGGCGCGTGAGGGTTCACCGCGGGCAGCCGTCGTCTGACTCCGTGTATGTAACTGGTGGCGGCCGGCTCTGCAGCATTGTCTCGGCCGCCTGCTGATTTCTCCCCTCCCTCCCTCCCCGCATAGATTATCTCGGCAGCCCAGAGCGAGCGGGGAGGGACAGACATCCGTTCTGTCAGCGCGCATATGAGAGAGAGAGATAAATCAATCTTGCTGCCATTCATGATTTATGCAGAATGGGATACCTGACTAAACTGGTTATCAGTGTTTTAGAAAGACCGACTGGTCTGTGCATCCTCCTATCATACACTCTCCCTTCAGGGCCTTAATTTGGCCAAATATTCTGCTGTCTCGCACTAAATCAGGAGGGTCCAAGTTTGAATCCCGGTCAGAAGTAGCGTGCCCCCTACCATAGTTTCTTCTCGCTCGTCTTCCCCGTTCGGGCACTCCTGTTTCCTCCAACATCTAAGCCCTGGAGAGTAGTGTCCTTATCAGAAGAGTTAAGATGGGTGCGATAGGGTTAAGATGCGAAAGTCCATGATGAAGAAACTTGACATTTAAATTCTCACTAGTGAAATGGTCCTTCCTCGTTGGGGAGAGTTTGTCAGGCTCATTTCCATCAGAGGTCAGTTGGTAAAGCCGTCATTGAATTATTCTCCTCTTCTAGTGTAGGTGACTGACACAGATTTCAGTGGAAACTGGGGACGTGAGCATTCCGGTCAGATGTAGCTGGAAAGAATGGTGTAAAGCAATGGCTTTGATCTTTATTGTTTTGCATAGATAAAATTTCTCTCTTGTCAAACAGAAGGAAACAAGTTAATTTGCGATTTGAACTAAAGCTTTAGGGCGCCGAAAGTTTGATAATATCGTTTGTTTGTTTGTTTTTTTTTACCATTGCAAACTGATTTCCCGAATAAAGATTGCACGAAAAAAGAAAGACCGGAATGTTTTCAGTGACTTCAGGGTTGTTTTTTGACTTAATACTTTTTGTGTGCTGATGACCGTTATGATTTTTCACGTAGCACACCTAATTAGACTATGATGCAAGTGTCTGTCATTGGTTAAAAAATGTGCCACAGAATATTGATTTGTAATTATTGTTAATTTTATAAATTCTATTTTGTCTTTTTTTTTTTCTTCTTCTTCTGTAAGAGAAATAATTAACTTGTTTCTAGGGATTTACCATACCAAGAGGACACATTTTACATAGATGTAGATAAATGAAGGTATTGATTAAACCCTCATTCTCCACTTTAGTGCAATGGCATAATTGGGTTTGATTGTTGGCAACAGAATGTGAGATGCTTGCACATTTTGATTAAATACTGGGGTCTTCTCATAGTTTACCAAAGTGATGCTTGATTTGATTTGTTGTTTGTATATGCATTTTCTTCGTAACCCTTAAGACCGGATGTAAGTAGTAATTGTTTTTTTCTTGTAGGAAAGTAAAAAAAAAAAAAAAAAGTGCAAGGTGATATCATCTATGCTTTCTACTAATAAAAATACCAGGAGTTGGAATACTTGGCAGTTTAAAGGGTGGAGGAGAGAAAAGTAACATTTGAATTAGTTGGTTCTCTACTGTGTTACGCTAAATGAATAATTTCTGGTTGGGCCATTACAATGTGTGGAAATCAGTAGGTGGTTCATCAAATGGCATGTTGGAGCTAAACAAGTCGTGGTGTACTGCATAACATTATGTGACTTATATGGAGTGGGCTTAAAAAAAGAAAAGTCTAGTTTATTTTGTCAGTGCATTGTTTTGGGCCGATTGCCATTTAAAAATTCATGGCATTTGTTGATGCTTTTGAATGGTTCTGTTATCATCTCCTGTCGGTGACTTAGGATAGCTAAACTGTCTGTAGTTAAGTTAACTTGTGGATGAGCTGAGATTTAAAAATTTGTTTATTCCTGACCTGACTCTCCGACGCTGTGGTGGTTTGCTTGCAGTTGGTTGACTGTCTTGAAACTATTAATTTTGAATTTCCTAAGTTTTAGTAATAATAGATATTCACTATTTGTAACCATTAATGTATTTTTTTCCTGAAGTCATACTGAGGCATGAGGCAGAAGAAGCTAGGTAGCTGGTATTTGATTGTGCTACATGCATTTTTAGTCACCATCACTCAGCAGACATATTTTTCCTTACTTTCCATAATAATTGTCTGTACATCTAGCAAAAGAACTTCCAGCTAAATAAGAGTCCGAATGTCGGAACAAGTTTGGATCAAAATCAGCTGGAATAGCATTTAGCTACTGATTTAATTTTGCATCAGGAAATAAGAGACTGACCAGAAGGAAAAGGTGCCACTTGTATTTGAACCTATTAAAAAGACAATGTCTACAACTGAAAAATGATTTTGTTATGCCATTTGACTTCCACAATCTCCCCTAATCTTAGAAACTGTTGCCTAAAATTAATTATGGACATCATATTTCTACCCTTGTTAAAGCTCTGTGCATGAATGATTTTAGTAACTGCAGAGCATCAGAATTGTTTTTTTCCGATACATCTTTGAAATATGATGAGGCAGTATGTTTATAGAAAAGAGGATGGGTTTGGGCATTTAACATTACCTTATTAGTAATAAAAAAACTAATTAACAAACATGCATTCCAATGATCTATCCCTGTTACCATGGTTCAGTCCTAAAAAGGATTATTATGGAATGCAAGGATATTAATTTCCAGTAGAATTTTAATACAAGTGATTTGAGCTAGCCTTAATCTAACTTTTGTTGGTGCTTTAGCTTCTGGATCGCTAGGGTATCATCTGCCCATTTAGCATTTTGGGAGATTGAAACTTTCCTATCAGTTAACAGAGTTATCCAGATTTTACTAACCCCAACACTGGCTATATGCTTAGTGTGCTGTTTCTAGAGACATGCGGATGGCTGATTTCACTTTTTTCTTAGTCAAGCTGCTCTTGATCAGTGATGGAGTGGCTCTCTCTCTCTCTCTCCACTTGACATGGTGATCAGCTGACCATGCATGATTCATTAAGACCAATCTTCTGTTCTGGTTTCGGTGGGCTTCTGGCTTTCCAATGTATTTCTTTCCATAGCGACAAGTGATCAAGCAAACTGTTAATCCCTTATTGAACACCCTGCAGCTAATTTATGTGAACATTTAGGAATTAGTTTTACTGTATAAGATATAATTATTTCAGTTACCTTGTTTTAAATAGCTATATAAAAAGGTTGGTGGGAAAACACTTTTAGCATATATACTTATGACCTTTTAAGAAGTAGATTTTTAAATACCCACCCAGCTTACAGTAGTGAGTAATTTTGTTGAAAAACTGTTCTTTTAGTATTTCTTTTGTTTGAAGTTGTAAGTGACTTTAATCAGATAATATAAAGATGAGAAAAATGAGAGAAACATCAGCTGTTCTCCACTTGGTGATAAGCTGTACCTGTGATGCGGAAAAGCTTATTATTATTATTATTATTATTATTATTATTATTATTATTATTATTATTTGCAGTTGGTGATTTTTGATCAGATATATCCATACTTACAAATTGTACTATCATTTTGTCTTAAATGTAGCTTCCCTTTTTTCTTTTGTTTTAACTTGATTTACTCACACCCCCCTCTCAAGTTGGACCATAGTTTATCATCATTACTGTGATAAGTTAAAGAAAAGAGGTGAACATAATGAGTTAGGCTGGATGGTTTGACTTTTGTGCATTTTACTGGGCACCGTGAAACAGAATTGTTCACCAGTCATGGCGTACTAATGTAGAAGTCGGGGATATTGCTGTCAACAGAAAGTGCATTGGAACATTTGTGAAGATAATCAAAATTGTGATAATCGCCATCTCTAAAGATGATAGTATAACTGGTCAGTAACTGATTGACTCTGCTGTTGCTTGTTAATCCTCAGAAGTTCATCAATTTTAATTTGTCGTTGGGTTTCTCTTTCTGTCACCCATCTCTGGATTCTGGAATCATTTTGGTGACCATGATGCTTTCTATACCTTTCCCTTTCAGTTCTTCTCCATTTCCTGTCCATTGTTTGAGATTTTGCCCTTCCTTTAATTTCTGCAATTTGTCCAGTTAATGTTAAGTATGTGATGTTTCTAATGCATGATGTGTCCAAAGTATCTAGTGTTTCTCTTGGCTATATTGTTTATCAGTTCTTGCTTCTGTACTGCCATTTGGAAGATTTCACCATTTGTTGTCTTTTGATGCTAACTCTCATCATTTTTCTTAGCAGTCATGCTTCCCTTGTTATAAGCTGTTTCTCATGTTTCTGAAGCACAGGTTTAAGCTGTGTTATGAGATACTAAAAATTAAACAGCTGATTTTTAAAAAAACAACAAAGAATTCTATGAAACATGAATTTTATCTCATCTTGCTAGAAAATACTTATGGTACACAGATTTAGAAACAATTGGTAGTGGCTGTTATTCCCTCTCTATAGTTTTTAAAGAAATGTTAATCTACAATTTAAACATATTTTCACCTTATTTTCAAGTCTTGAACTCATTGACAATTCAGAATTTAAAGCTCTAAATAAAGTACCTGTTTCAGAATTGTACATAATAAGGAATGTGTGGTGTGTGGCTGTATCTAGAAAGGCGTGCCTTAAAACTGGGCTCTGAACACAAGCTCTATTTGTTTTTGTTCTGGAGGGAAGTGCTTGTCTAAGCTAATACATTTACCAGATCTGTTGAGGCTAGGTTAATAGACTTCAGTTCCTGATTCAGGTAAGCCGACACTGATAAATGATATCAGTGAAATCTGTTCTTTCTTTCTTTTAACCCCTTCCCCCCTAAAAGGAGAATGGTTTTGTTTTTAAGTAAGTAATAAATATAGTTACAAATTTTTTTTTTTTTAAAAGAGGAAACTCCCAAAATTTTCAAGTTTGTGACATGAGAGATAACTCTATTTCAAAGGGTTTGAAATCCAAGTCAACAGTGCTTTTAAAGCACTCAGATCTCCATTTGTCCCCTCCTGCCTCTCTAGTGCAGCTGGAGATGGTGTTAAAGATGTAACATCTCATCAGATTTCTGTCCTGCTCTCTACCCGAATAATTATTTAAAAACTGTAATTATTTGGCCTCAAGTTGAGATTGTTAATAATCAGTAATAAATGCAACCAATTTCTATCAGATGTAACAGAATTTCTCTGCCTGTAGAATGCTTATGTCTAACTTAGATCTGTTTATTGTGTTATGTCATGAAAGCCTAATAGTGTTCTAATCATTAGCTGCTACAAACTTTTTTTTTTTTTTTGGCAATTTTTAGATTGAGATATTGGAATTAATAGCTAAAGGTATGAAATTTTTCAGTTTTGTACATTTTGGTCCCTTAATTTTCATGTTTCTGGTGGCCATGATAATTATCAACTGACTAACAAACAAAAGCTAGGTATTATTAAAAATAAAGAAGAAAAAATGCTAAGTTTTTTCATTATGTTGCTGTTATTAGATGTTGCACATTTTTGCTATCTTTTATTTTTCTAGATTATTTAACTTTTCATTGTAGAATTTTAGTTTCTGTTAGTACTGTTATCAACATTGCATTTCTGTTTTTTATAGACAGACAGAATTTTCTGTGTGTAGTCATTGACACTCTCCATCAAGCATAAAGGAGGGTATTTTGATGAAAAAAGTTGTTTCTCTAACAGTGTGAGCTTAGTAACTTTATTCACGTTTGAAATATGGGTTTGAGTGAGTGCATTGTGTGTATAGAGAAAGCACTTTGGCTGTGGTGTAGACCGATTTCAATTTAATATTTTGTTTGAATTTTCAGGAAAATAATTAAAATATTTCAGTTTACTGCTACTGGGAACAGAAGAATAAAATAGTAACAATGTATAAGTATCCAAAATTGTTATACCTTAGGGCTACTACGGATCACTGATTATAGTGTTGGTGGCAGTGTGAAAGATGAGAGGAGAAAATGATATTGTCAGTTTATTTATAGTAGAGATTATGCAAAGAAATACAACAAATTAGACTAAAGCAATTCTAGACTACCACTGCGAATATCTATAAATGTCTTTAGAAATTTAGAATAGAAAAAAAATGCATTGACTTTTCTAATATTCAATAGCCAGCAATGAGATTCTCCAGAAAATTAACTTTTATTTTTCCTTCAAGGATTATAAATGTTTTCGAGCAAAACGGGGGTCTTAGTTTGTTTATTTGCAGCTGGAATATATCTGAAATATGCTTGCTTCTATTATTTTTATATTGATAATTACTCTGCTAATATCTTGTTTACTTTGACTTGTTGTAAACTAATACCAGATACTGACTTCATTTTCCCATTCAGCATTTCGGTTTTCTAATATTTGCATTGTTATCAATATCTTGCATTGTATCGGTAACAGGCTTTGCCTGCCTGAAAACATTTCGGTGTATCTCTCGCTTAAGAGTTGTCGTTATTCTATGAGTCTTGCCTTATGGGAAACCCTTTGTGGCAGCTAGTCAGTTCTGAGATGTCGGTCAGCTCTTCCACCAAGCAGCAGGGCAGTTGCAGTGCATCATTGCCCTTGATACAAATCTGTCTCTGGGAGTTAGGTCAATGATATAGCTTGTTGTTATTTCTGAAATGTTCAGAAATGCCAAAACACTTCTGTTAATTGTGTCCACCTGTTGAGATTTTTTTTCATATTGTCAGTGGGAGTTAGGAAATGAAGACTTGGCTGGCATTTTAAATCCATGTAATAACTTGCTATTAAGTGTAATTTGATGAGTTCCTCATGACCAGCCAGAAAATGGGTGGAGGAACTCCTTAGTTCAGATTCTAATTTTGTTTATTTGAAACAATTAGTATAGGCATTTTTTTAATAGCATGTGTGAGTTTATATGGGTTGTTTTTGTTCCTTATAAAATTTACGTTTTTCACTTGCTCACTCCTAGTGTTCATTACAAACAAATATGATGCAAGTATTTTTTGGTGGTTGATATTTACCTAACAAAAGAAAAAAGTTATGCAAGTATTATCTCATATTAGATCTCAACAATAACAACATTTTATGATGAGTGGATAATAGAAGTATGCAAGGACACTTATTGTCATTAAAGAGGATATTTGTTGTTTGAAGGCAAGGGTCAAATGACCTAGTAACTATTCCCAGATTATTTCCCATTCATATCATCAAGATAGATATCTTGTAATGTTGTTTTGTTTTTTTTCTTTAATTGGTTGGAACCTCATAATTGCCCTAGCTGAATGTAATAACAGCGTTAGGATTTAGAAAAAAATGTGGCTTGCCATACAAACACGAATAATGGAAAATAAATGAAAAAGGCCAATATGGAGTCTGCTGTGGGCAGGCAGCATGGTAGTCCAGTGCTCCAAGTTCAATTCCTTCAGGAGATCAACTTGATTTGGTATACCTACCTGGGCATGGCTTCTTTTTTTGCTCTTCGGCATTTAGCCACATAGGATTCTTCACACATGAAGAAAGTGAAGAGTTTAGTGCCAGGCCCAATGAGGTACTTGGTTGGATACACTTCCTTGCAGACAAGGTTGGTGCTGTGCCCTCTTACCAGCACTGTCTGTCTTGTAGACATTGGCATTTGAAGAAAATGAAAACTAAGAAACAAAACAAAAAAAAAATAAAATGACATTTTCTGTTTCAAACTATGGTGCAATCTTAAACAAATTACTGAGAATGTGTAATTTAAAACTGGTCAGCAGCATATGCACAAATAATAACTAATTGCAACTGAGAGATAGATATAATGTATACCCAATAAATAATTACAGAAAATATACAAAAAAAAAAACAATGAATGTTGTACAGTGCATTAATATTTGGTATGTGAGTCCTTTGCTCTACGTAGAGTATGACATTTTGTTTTCATGCTTCCATCAATGTATGATGGTGGGATGTTGTCCAAACACCCTATAGCACTTTTCACCATTCATCCAAGGTCTTTGGTTACCATCTGACTTATTCAGTGGCCATATAACCCCACATAGTCCCATTGATGTTTGTATCAGGACTTTGTGCAGGCCAAAGCATCTTTGTAAGTGTTCCACTGGCCCCCTTATGTTCCAGATAGTTTTTGCCACATTAGCCATATCCTTGGGGTCATCGGTATGTTGGAAGATATATCCTTGTCCGGTTTGATTTTTCTGAAGATGTGGTGTGATGAATAAGAACCTCTAGCACCTGTTAGCAGTCAGTGTACTTTCCATTTTATGCAAATCTTCAACACCCTTGGCTGATATGCAGCTCCACACTTGTATTGATCTACCCCAATGTTTCACTGTAGCTGATCTTACATTTTCTTGGTCCACTTTAAAAACAACTGCTGTTGATTATTTCTAAACAGTTCATACTTGGACTCATCTGTAAAGAGCACCTTCAGATTTGTTCATCCCACTCTTTAATTTCTACTGCCTAGTTCAGTTTTGATTTTTGGTTGCCTCTTGTTAGCAAAGGTTTTTCAGCAGCTACATATCTACTGAGACAACATGGCGCTAATGCATATCTTACTGTTCTTGAAGAAACATTAACACTGGTACTTGCAGCCAGGTCATTCACAAGATCTCTTGCTTATTGTCTGTCATATAGGGAATATACTCTTTGGTACTTAACAGCGCTTTGGAGAGTTTGGGCTTTTTTCTTTGCAGTAGCAGTTTCACATGTTTTCCTGTCTTGCATACAGCTTCTGAAACATGGAGTCAGGCTGCTGTCTACCACAAGGTGTAGGCTTCACTAGCTAAGACTTTGATTTCTATATACTATTTTTGTGCTGTTTTCTTTTCAGAAGCTATAGCATTCCCCAGACTACATTGATATCACTGCCTGTGTTTTTATAGTCCTTTGAAGTTGTGGCATCTCAAAAACACAGAAGCATTATATATTTCGATACTGGAAAACTTGCAGGACTACTTTCAAAGAGCCTACACTAGGGTACATCAAACACCCCTTCTGTCAGATGTTTTTCTGTCCCTACTCTAAAAGTTTTCCATTAGTGAAAATAAATATAACAGTAAAATCTTGGGTAATTTGAAGTTGGTTTAGGTGGGCCACCGTGTTTGAAAATTTTGACTGCAAGGTTGTCAAATTCAGCAGGCTTAAAAGGTAATATGCAAATGCATACCATAAAAGTCAATTAAAAGTTACTGAATTGTCAAACTATGATTTTTACAATGAATATGATCATTCAAAACAATATTTTTACAGAAAAAATGACTAGAATTCCAGATGTATATCACTGAATACTGTGTTGCTGCCAAACTGATGTCCGATAATATGTTGTTGTTGTTGCATTCCTACTTAATTTTAATATACAATTTGCCGTTTACAATAATAAGACTCAAATGAAACAATCTTACAATTGAATTCTTTTTGGTTTTGTGTTTTGCATTAACAGTGCATCAAAACATCTTCACACAGTCTTATAAATACTAAAGAGAAATTTTTAGAAATTGGGATTTCCTTTTGCCTTTAAGGTCAATACAAACATTACTAAAATTAGAGCTTATTGTGCAACATTCATGCAATCTAAAGAAGTGGGAATTTCCATTGCATAATTATGTTGCTAAAATTAGTCCATGATCAAGGCAGGGTCACCAACTGGTATATTTTCAAGTGTTTGGTATGCATTTTTTTGATTTGGTATATTTGAAAAAAACTGGTATATGTTAACTTAGGCTTCAATTTATAATATTTACATCCTTTTGCACATTGGTGTTTTTTCTTGATCTCAACCATGGCTGATAAAGCAGAACCTGGACCTTCATAACTCCAGAGTCAGACTCTAAAGCAAAATCAACTAATACACCACAATCAACTCCTGGGACATGTAAAGCAAAAACCATATTTGGGCTTGGAATGGGCATTACTGATGATGATTCACAAATAACTGGCTCACGATTCCCAACATGTAGACAAGTACTACACTGTATGATGTACCATCTTCAAAAGGGTGCATCGAAGAACCAAACAAAGTGGGAGTGTGCAAATTGTGCTTCTCAAAGTTGTGCCATTCTATGGGAAAGCCAATATTCCAATGATCACAGAGCGCAAGGCATGTGAAAAAATAAAGAAGCTTGTGGATGATAATAACAAACTCAGAAGCATACCTGTAATCATCATTCTTCACCAGCTACCCTCTCTAAGTTAGAACAAGTTGAAACTTAACTTGATCAAACTTTTCAGCTGTGGCCAGCTAATGCAGAGAAACTGATAAAAAAAAAATCCTGAAGACTTGCAGTTTCTGCAATCAATGAAGACAGACCGTACTGCTGCATTTGGACCCAGTGTTAAGGTGTTGGCTCAAAGAATTCAGCGGAGTGAAGAATGTGCTAAAGCAGAATTAAGGAGACGTGAGAAAAATGGAGAGGGCATATACTACTTTCCAGAGCTTTAGTGAAACTGATACAGACACAAGTGATATTGATGTGTGTGCTACTGCATCTGCATCTTTATCCAGCAGTTCTTTAGCATCTGCATCTGGTGATGTTACTGCACCTTCCTCCAGTAGTAATATGACGCCTGCTAAATAACAATCTGAACATTGTAAATAAGCAGAACAGAACTTTTCCACATGGATTATTTATGCATATCTGCAGATCTGATAACATCAATGTTGTCTTTATATACAGTGTAGGTCAACTTATATGTACGGTAATATTAATGTAATATAGATGAAAATTGCATAAAAATGTTGGTAAAGTGGTAAAAAATCCTGTCAGTTGGGCTAAAATATTGCCATTTGTTGTTTATTTACTTCCTTTTATTGATTATATAATTGTTATTTTTTTAAAAAATGCCTATATCTGGAAAGTAGCTATGAAAAATTTAAATATTTAAAATTTGGGTCTCTGAACCTGCCGAATTCGGCAGCTTTGCAGCTCAAATTTTCAAACGTCGGGTGGCCCACATAAACAAATGTAAATTTTGCAGGAGTTATTTTTTTACATAATGGAAACAAATTAATCTAGGGACAAGTAAAAAACAAACACTTTTAAAAATCATGGGGCATTCGATGCACCCTATGGGAATAATTATAAAGAGAGAAAAACTGGGTGGGTGTTAAATGCAAATAAGGTATAATAGACTCACACCTCATGCATTAATATAGTTAATATAATACACTAATTGATTGTCATGCAAGCAGTCAGAAAATTCTTAAGTGCACAGATCAATCCAGATTTTTTGCAGTACTATACTTTTGACTTCCATTTTCCTGAGATAAAAGTTATTTGTTGATTAAGTCTAGAGAACCATAGCAACCTCAAGCTTTTACTCCGTCTGTCCCTCCCCAAATTCATGGACACATGCAAGCGAGTTCAGTATGTGGCATGGCTCCATCTTACTGGAAATAACCAGGGGCCCCCTTCTTTCTACCAGGTGATCCATATGTGGCTTTAACACACAATTCAGAATTTGTGGTGTCTGGAAAAATACAGCTCCCACAATACACAAACTTGACACTGCATGCCACATACCAGTCTTTTCATTATATAAGAGGTTTGGGAAGGGTAAATGTAGGTCCTCACAAGTCCATTAGCAGTTACTTTGTAAATTAGCATAGCCTCTAAGGTGGAACCATGCCTCATAAAGTACAGATTTGTGTTGAGATATCCGCCTGCAACTTCATTCTACAACCAATCAATACTACATGTGACACAATATCTGCTGGCTTCACTTCCTGCACAACAAAGACCTCTGTGATTTTCAATTAAGCTTGTTTTAAAAAATGCTTAAAAGTTTATTAAGTGTAAACAACTTATTGAAACATTCCTTATTTTACTGCATCATAATTTTTTCCTGTTAAGAACATCTGAAACGGCCATGGTAAACTGGCAAAAACAGTGGACATTGATGAGTCATTTACCGATCACTTTGTCTGCACTAGATACTGTGAGGATGATTCTGGTCAGCACTCTCCATTTTAGCTATTTATATTGTTTCATTTTCTCATGTAAAGTACTTTAGTCAAGCCACTTGCATGAACAACTTAGATTTCTTAGTTCATTATCTACCTGTATTATTATCTATGACTGAATCCTTTCTTTCTGGTGATGAGGATGTCTTAAGAGCTCATGCCTTGGATCTCTCATGATTTAAGTTGGTAAGACAGTGATGGAGAGATGTCAGATGCAGAGACTGAGAGCAAGGTCATGGAGTGAGGTTAGTTATTTGTGACCAATCAATGTGTCAACATTTTCCCAGTCCATTGGCTTGAAAATTAATGCCCACGATGCTGGCCCAGTGGGATTTTTCTATGAGCAGTTACCCAAAGATTTCTACTACTAGACTGAAATTGAACTGCTGTGCAGTGCAAACCAGGCAGGCGGAGCTGACAACATGTGGACAGACCACCACCAGGAAGCAGAAAGATTTTGTGGCAGTAACCATCACCATGGACGTCCATTCAGCACCATTCATTGAAGGTTTTTAAAGTAGCGACGTCAGACTTCATGTCAAAGTAATGACAATGTAGAAACTAAAGAAACTGAATCAGTATTGACATTTCTGTCAACAGTCAGATGATCTTATTCTACAATTTTTACTTTTTGCACTATAAATTGAATTTTTCCTTTCATTCTTTGGACACATTTTCTTTTGTTACTCGACACTTGTATTTTTCATGAATAAATCAAAATCATGCCTTTTTAGTTGAGATAGGCATTTAACTTTATTTATACTAGTAGTGTTAATTAAGTATTTTTATAATTAAAAAAAAAAACTAAACTACGGGACACGCAATCTTTTGAAATTAAGAATTGCAAAGAAAACTTTGGGAACTAGTATTACAAATGTTGTTTTATCAAAGTCATATGGAGAACAGTTTTAATAACATTATGGCTGTAAGTTAATCACAGTATGTCTTCCTATTATTAAAGTTATGCTAGATGGTGTGAGTACATATTCTCCTTCCATTATTGATTTGTGAAACAAATCCTATTAAATTTCTTTTTTTTTTTTTTTTTTTTTTGTATATCCACATGGTGTAATCATGTTTTTTTATACATAACAATTAATACTAAAAATGGGGACTTCGCTTGCATGAGAACACAGGGTAATGGACCGGAGTACACAGTGAATGTCACAGACTACTTGCTTTTTTGGGTTATTTGTTTTAAAATTCCTAATTCTGAAATTTTCTGTCTCTCCACATTTCTATGAAAATCATACTGCCGCTGTTATGATGTGACAACTAATACTGATGTTATGATTAAAGATCTATAAGCATTTAGAATCTTGCAGTAACTGAAAAATGAAAGAAAAAAACAACTTCAACGAACTGGAGCGATTAAGTTGTGCATCAGCCTCTAGCATTCTAATGAGGTTTGCCTTTGCATACATAGCAATTATAATTTTACTTCCAGGTTCTGCATGTCTGAAAGCAGTCATTGTTAATTTTCTTAATTGACTGGTAGATAGGTCAGTATTGGTAATGTTCTGCCAAGCATGCAACTACCATTTATTGTGGGAATTAAGGATAATTGATCAAACAAAAAGATTTTTTTATAATTACACTGAGTCGTCATAAAGTAGAATTGATAAGAATGGGCATTATACTAGAACAACTCCATATAGGACTGTCTACCTACAGACAAGGATTCTAGGAAAATCCAGGACACAGTTTTTATAGAGCAGAAATTGTATTATTTTAATTAATTTTTTTTTTTATTATTTAGTTTATATTTTATTTCACCTAACTCTTCAATGTAATTAATCCTTTTTTTAGAAAAGCAGTTTAAAGGAGGCTAGCTCTAGTTCTTGGTCATTGAAAACAAAAGTAAGCATCTGGATTGCAGTTTGTTTTTTCTATATATATATAAAATTATATGGTCTGAGGAAATGAAGTGGATTTCAGCTGTGCATATCTTGAAGTTTGGTGATACCTGGCTGAGGTTTCGCCTTTACAGTATCTGCCCGGGTTTCATCTGAATCTCCGTTTTCTTGACTTCTGGAATGAAAACTGAAAGTTTAAAAAGTTTTGAGAAGCGAGAAGAAACGATTTGGTTAAATTTTTGAATATGTGTAAGCTGATGAATTTTCTGTGCTTTAATGTTTGAGTTCTTAATACTTATTCGTGCTGGCTACATCTTACTGGTGGTGGTCTACTGCTCTGTTAGGAAATAGTGGAAACCAACCTTGGATAAATAATAAAATATTTTTTTAAAATTTAGATAAAGTATATTAGACATCATAAAAAATAAATGTCAATCATTGGCAAGTGTAGTTTTTCATTAGTAACTAGCAAGATATTGGTATTCATTTTGAAATTGTTCTCATGGTGTCTTGAATGTAAAATATTTCTAATGTTACACAGAAAGCAATAGTCTGTATTGGGTAAAAAATTCTGGGATTTACTGTCAATGCATGAGTAAGGAATGACTAATTTGTACCTTCCTAAGAAAGCACTTTTTAGTGAAAAAGTTACAATTTAATTTGGTTTGTTTCTGTCAACATTCATTATGCATATGTGAAATATGCAATTCACTTTTGATGTGTAACACAAAAACACACGCTATACTTAGTGCTAAGTGTGACTGAAGCATCATTTTTGTTTTTCATTAGGAATGTATAATTTTATAAAAGAAACCTTATCTTACTCCAGTAACTTGATTTAACAGCTATCACCATTTTTTATTTCTATATGACTGTAAGTTGCATGAACTAGGCTGTTATGTTAACGCCAGTAAGAGGAGGGTACATTTAGACAGCCTAATAGTCTCTCTCTGTCAAGCCAGCAGGTTAGCTGTTGAATAATGAAACTTTGGGAGGTCGGGTTTAGATCTCATTGTTTGGACCGAGACTTCAAAAAAACCATTTACTAGGAGGATAAGTAATGTTGGCCTGATCTCTTTTTTTTTTGGAGAAATAGAGATTTGAACTAGCTAGCTTTGCCTGACAGTTAAAATCTTGCAGTGACCTGATCGAAGTTTTTGAAACCTTTTTTCCTGGAAGGACTGACTGAGTATAGACTGGTCCAGTCAGATGCTAGAGGTCGTAAATATTAGATTGATACTAACTGCTCTTGAATAGACATTTGGAAATGATTCTCTGTAATCCTCCAGTATCGGCTGAAAGTGTTCTAAACTAGATAGTGGCAGTGGATGCCTCTGTAGCCAGGCTTATACCTGTATGAGAGTTGATGGGGTTTTCTTTTTGTTGACATTTTGCACTCTTGATTCTGACAGATGAGAATATTCTTGTCTTTTGTCAAGAATTACATTATATTACATCACGTAGAACTTTCTTCCTGTGGGTTTGGCAATCTGTTGGATTTTGTTTTTATTATGAAGGGGATTTTCAGGAAAAATCTGTAATACCATGGCTGCTGGTTATCATTGGTAGGAATTTTTAGAGGTTTGAATTTGTGGTTTCTATGAGATACAGACCAGCCCTGCTGCCCATAATAATTTAGAAACTCATTGTTCTTAAAGAATGTTAGTTTGTTGTGAAAAAAACAGCAAATAAGGACAAACAGTGGAGTGAAATTCTTTGTTAGTACTCAGTCAAGGCATCAGTGAGATTTTGTATCAGTCTGACACTGCCACCTCCATGTCTGAATCTCAGATGTGAATGGAAAAGAGTACGCACCACTAATACTTGGGGGTCATGACCTTTCAAAGTATTCTATACCTATTGGACAGAAGAGATTTCTTACATGCCACATACTGATTATAGTTAATCCAGTGCTTTGGTCTATTCTCTGGCTCTGGGGCTGTGTTAGCAAGAGAATCTTATGATAAATGTAAATGTAGCAAGCAATGGCATGTTCTTGCCATGAGGCCACTCTTGAAGGTCTTCTAAGTGACTTTGTCATAGCAATAACATTTGCTTGGGTGAACTTTGCAATAATATTGGCTCTGTCGTTAACTTCATTCAGCCTTACTCTATCTGAATGTTCTGATGTTTTTTTGAAATGTGGAATATGCCTATTCTTGGCATGGTGATGGTGCTTACTGGTTACCTGCCCATCTATATGATGATATGTGCATAAATGATTCCCAGAATATAGGAATTCTAGTTAGATGCATTTATATATGGGGTGGCCAAATTAATATGGCATGGTTTAATAATATAGTATGCAAGATTTTTTTTAAAATATAGAACTATAGAAGAATGAAAGGGGCAATGGGGTACAAAGTTGATGTTTGAAATGTCAGAGCATGGACATTTAGAGATGGAATGTTCAGAGTCATGAGAATTGGTGCTATTATGGTAGGAATGCTAGGCTGTACATCACATCCTCCTAATTTATCAACATCTACATTTGATGGTATTCATAAGGCTACAAACTCCATTTCCTGTTTTGTTGTTTGAAGGAAAGAAGAACATTTTATTTTGAATCTGAGAGAGATAAACTTTTGTTTAGAAATTATAAACAAGTTTGTTGTTTTTTTTTTTTTTAAATTTATTTTTATTACCTTCTGTAGGTTATTGATGGGGTGATTCTGATGGTGTACTTTCATTAAAGATTTAAACCGATAAATAGAATTATTCTGTAGAGAAAGCATTCCAATTCTCATTGCAATACCAATTTGTTGTTTCACTTAAGTATGGATTTTCCATTGGACAACAATATACTTTGTTTGTGAAGATATAAAAGTCAGTAATTTACTGCATTTTAATTTTGAGGATAATCTAATATTTAATTTTTAATTTTTTTAAATTTAAAACCCACCAGCAGTGGTGGTGATAGTTGCAGAAGGTACTGTATATAACAACTTGTGCCATTACAAAATGTACTAGCCATTAAATGGTAGTGTCCAGAAGACACTGCCAGAGCTCTTGTGATTAGGAATGAACTCTGATATATAAAGTGCTGGGACCAAACCATATTTGCAAGCACACTCTTCCTGAACCCATTGAGTAGAGATGCTCATTATGCAGTATGATAGCTCTGAAGCTTACTAGACTTGCTAATGCTGGTTTATTTTGTAAGGGTCTGTTGTTGCAAACGTTTATATTAACAAGGAAGGTAGTGTGGCCAGTGGTTAGGCTACTGGACTGTTGGCCTGAGTTTGGATCCTGGTCAGGATCACCAGTTTAGCTAACTCCTTAACATGTTTTCTCTCCCACCTTTACCCGCTGGACCTGCGGGCTTCCTCCCACATTTGAAAATGAAGAACAGAAGGAATAAGGACTGGACTTGTTTGAGCTGTATGCTCGGTAAACAAGTATGCACTAAACACAAAATAGTCACTCAGTAAAATTACGTTGGGCCCCTTTTATATTTTCTATGATTTTTGTTTGGTCTTTGTGTATTAAAACTATTTTCAGAATTATTTTTTCTTGTAAATTAGCATGCACTATTTTTTTTTTTTTTCTTTTGAACTGTATCATCACTAGTGGCCCCGGAGATAAACACACACATACATGAACTTTACACTCACACCCACGCGCATGCACCACAAGAAAAAGGACTGAATGTTTTACCTTATACCATCAGACAGCCAGCCCCTTCTACTCTGCTGTAAGGTCTGTCCCATTTTCTAAGTTAGTACAAATAGTCAGATTATTGAGGTGAGCACTGCTGATGAAGGTAATCAGATTGTGTTTCTAAAATAGTACAAAATAGACTTCATTTTAATTAGCAAAATAATTTTCCAATTTTTTTTTTTTTTAAATAAGCTGCCAAAATTTGTCTGTGCTGGACAAATCAAGTCATGCAAAACCATTCCAAGAAAAGTCTAAGGCATTTTTATCTGATCATTAAGGTTTTGTAGTTCTGTAAATGACCGACTGGTTTGCCTAAAGGATTTAAAAACCATTGGGATGCATGCCCTCTTTGCGCACATTAAAGCTGCACCCTTTCTAGGACTGAGTGCTTTATTAGTCAGTTTTTCACAAATCACCAACTTTCTTCAATGCAAATGTACCAAGGCTATAGCCAGCTGGATTAGAATCTCTTGGCTAACTCAGCCACTTGGTATCAAGCATGCACTTTTGACAAAGAGAATTGACAGTTAAATAATTCACATTTGTTTCTTCCTTATCCTGTTGTCTGTTAAGCTGGTAGATATGAAGACTTTGTGGGTTAGGGTGTGGTTTGTTTTGCTGGCAGGTTTTTCTTCATTCAGAGGAAAATAATGCAGTCTGGTCTATATCTTCTGGGCACATTGCCCAAGAAAATGGTAAGTGTTGGCACGGACTGCAGGTGTACGAAGACTACCTTTCACTAGCATTATGGATACAAAAAAAACCTGATCCATGAAAACATAAAGAAAGACTAGGCTGCACTCATTGTCAGGCATAGGAATATATACATGTGTATAATATCTGCAGATAATTTGTTGGTGTACCTAGTTGCTACAGGCGAACAGTGCTGCTGCTTTCCCTTCCACTCACATTCACATTGTCACAATCTCTGTCTGTCTGTCTCTCTCACACTCACTCTCATGATCACACTGCTGTCATGGCGAGTAAGAGAGAGAAATAAAACAAGTTACCTTTCAAAATAGCTGGTGAGAAAAGGTAGACTTTTGGATTTACAGTGTCATAGGATGATTCAAAACGCCGTGTAGTAAAGGTTGGGTGAAAACCTGACACCAGGCAGGAAGTGATTAATTGCTGAACCACTAATTTCTAAGTCATTAAAAAAAATTCTTTCAGAATTCTATTTTTTCTTTGTAGGTAGTTGATATATTAACATTGTATGTGGCACAAAGAACAGAGTGTGCAACGCAAAACTGAGGAGTTTCAAAGGGCTTTAGCTGACACTTGAATCATTTCTTAGAACAGCTAAGTAGTGAATGAGAGAAAGTGGTACTGACACACCAACCATGAAATATCTGGTACTAACCCTTTTGTGCTGTGCAGGGGATGTTTTTATTGATTCAGGGCCCAGTGAAGCAGTAAATGTCCTCTGTCTAGAGATACCACAGAAGACTGATTTGAAAGTAGTGCATTAAATTGAAGGAGTTAATTTGATTTCATTCAAGCTGAAAACAGTGGTAGAGCTTACAGTTTTGATTAAAAAATATATATTTTGGAATGCAGTTCTTCAATGAATATATTTGTAGCCTATATCAGAAATCAAAGGACAAAAGAACATTTCTGTAATCTAAAATTTGTTTACTGTTTTGCATAGTAAACCTATTATATTTTGATAATGTGTTTTTAATAGTTTTCCAATCACAGTTCCTATTTGTGATATAAGCAGAAAATTATTTAAAATTTTGATTATTTTTAATTCTGTAATGGAAAAGCAAACATGGATTAGTGAGGTTAGATTTCAGAACTGTCTAGTCTTCCTGATCTTTGAAATAGAAGATAGACATGCAGAAATGTGGATGTATAGCAATGTTTAATCTGGCTAGATGATCCTAATACACATTACTTTTAGACTATACACGGTTAAGTACCTTTTAAATTTGACATGTAGAACTCCCTCTCCCTACAAAAGGATTTTCATTTCTACTTAACTGACTCCATTTTATTAATGGGTTTAGGTAAATATTACTTTTAATAATTGATTCAGCATTTAATTTTTAAAGTTTGATCACATATGCCTAATATTTATTTTACTTTGCCTTGCAGCAGGAGAGGTCAGTGGTCAGTCATGACTGAGACTGCTCATCAGGTCAATGGCCCAGCTAGTCCATCTGGTAGATACATAGATACCATTGGTAAGTTCTCTCTTGATTTTGTAAAATGCTCAGTCCATTGTGATGAAATTGTATACTGCATTTTTAGACAAGATGATTAATTTTTTAAGGTGTTACTTGAATTTTAGATTTGCTGACAAATTATTGGATCATTGTTGTGTATGTTCATTGCTACTAACAAAGAAAGTGATCTAAACTGGCACTTGATATGCTTATAGTTTTGGACACACTTTAAAGAGAGGTGGGAGGAAGGAGGAGAATACTTAAATGAGTACATGATGATTGCAAAATTCAGCTGATGATTTTGCAGTGCAAATGTTCGTATCAAAGTGAGCATAAACACTGGGTAATGTGCTTCTGAACAGAAGTCAAAACTTTGAAGATCTGTTGTACTTGCATTTATTGCTTGTATAAAATTTCTGTTTGTGTAAGGAAAGGCTGAGTTATCTGTAGTCGTGTGCTCATCAGCAACAGGTACTAACAGCCACACCCCACTGAAACAAAAGGGAGACTGTCGGCACTCATTCAAAAATCCAAACTTTCTCCTGGTTTATAATGCCCATCCAGACCAGGTCTTAAATTCCTGCTCTCTGCTTTACAGATGGGATAGCCTAAGAGTTGGCTGCTGAAGTAATATAGTTGAACGGGTTGAGTCTACAAACATATTTAGAACTCATTAAAAATAGTGGCAAACATTGTCGTCGTCATTTTCTCTCCCATTGTACTCCTTACCATTTTAATAAACTGTTCTCATAAATACTCAATTTTTCCACACTTTTGTTACTACTTAATAGTAATACATTTTTTTTTAATGGTGCATTTGTAATGGTTAGTACAGTACTCCCTTGGTTTACCCAGGGGATTTCTTCCTAGAAAATGGTGTGCAAATAAAATTTGCATATTTCAAACTTATTATTACTTAGTAAACAGGAGGTTATGTTCCATACTGTTGGATAATTTGAGTATTTTTGAGTCCTCAGTGGAAGAAAACCATAACCCTGCTACCCCATGGCTGTGGTGGTCGAGCAGACTCCAGACACGTTATCCCAGCCTGCTTGTTGTGCTGCTGCTGGAATTACAACACCATACAATAAAAATCTGTTTGTTTTTTTTCTCTCATTCTAATCCTGTACAATAAATAGGCAACTAAAACCACACCAATAATAAAGGCTGACAGCTAAACATTCCATCATTTGTATCCTTTGTTTATTTAAAAAAAAGTTTAGAAGAAATAAATTTATGCATAACACCATCTACGAGGTAACATTATTGAAAAGATGGCATCAATCCAGTAACAAGGATTACATTTATCTATTGCTTAGTTAGTAAAAGAAAGCTTTAAATAATCCTTTAGCTAAAAGAAAACAATGGTCAATTCTAAGGTAAAGGTGTAGCACAGTCAAGGTCATCCATCAGTAAGATCCACAGGGTTGGTTGAGGTGGTGGAGACACTGCGCTGGAGTGGTCTTGGAAAACTCTGTTAAAGTAGATTGCTTCAATGAATGTTGTTCCCCCACTGTACAGTTCCTTGTAGTCTGCCAAGTTACTTGATAAATTTCTCCAAAATTGCAAACTTCACACTGTCTAGATCCATGTCTACTGCTTCCTGGGCTGGCTGGTCATCAAGCTTTAAGAAGTTTGCAGGCCTCTTAGCACAATTGACGTGGTGGTTCCACAGCACCTTCCTCCTCTGCTTCTTTTTCTTGTTTTTCCATGTTTAGCATTTCCTCAACTGAAAGTTTTTCTTGACGGGAATCAGTCAGACATATCATATCATCATTGTTAAACTCTTCAAAGCCAGCAGATTTTTCAAATTGAACTCATTCCTTTCATAAGCATTTCCATAGACTACTCATGGTTATGTTCTTGATTTCACTCCATGCACTCTTGATGTTATTTATTGTGTGGAGGGTCTTGTATTGTTGCTAAAAGTCACAAACTGATGGCTTCTCAGGTCCGTCAGTAGCATCTAGAAGTTGTGATATTGTCTTCTTCAGGAAATGGATATTGAAACTGGCTATAAATCCTGATCCATGGGCTGAATCAGAGTTATGTTTGGTAGCAGAAAAATCACTTTTACATTAGTGTGTAGATCAGTGAGATCACAGGGTTCTGGTGCATTGTTGAGGATGAGTAATGCCTTAAATGCTATATATTTTCTCCTGACAATGTTGCTTAATCTCAACGTAGAAGAAGCAATCCAGGAGCCAGTCCTGTGATACAGCTAGTTATTCATGCCGTTTTGTTTGCCCACAATAAATTGGTAGGGTCGTCTTGACTTTCAAGTTCTGAGGATTCTGGGAATGGTTCACTTCCAGGAGTTTACATGTAGAGTCCTCTCCAGCATTACTGTACAGTAAGATTGCTAGTCTGTCTTTAGAGGCCTTTAAACCAAGCTCTATCTTTTCTTTTGATATCCTTTTCTAAAATAAAGCTGTTTTGTCACTGTTAAACACCTGCTGTGGCAACTAGCCTCTGCCTCCACAATAGATTTGAATTTATCAGGAAACTGCTCAGTTTCTGCATGGTCCACACTGGCAAATTCACCAGTAAATTTTGTCCTGTGCAGGTTTTGGCACTTTTGGAAATTATTGAACCAATCTTTGCTTGCCAAGAAAGACTCAGTTGATGTTTCTCTTTGTAGTCTGTTATTAGAGCTTATGGGCCTTTGCATGGATGATTGTAGAACTTAATCATATCTTCTAGTTTTGTTCCACCATCCATATGACCAACATTTTCACTTTCACTGTTTTCTTCACAAATGGATTCCTCATCTTTGATGAAATTTTTGCTGCTAATGATGTTTGTTGGAAAACAGAATCCTTTACCTTTGTGCATATCTCTTGATTGTACGTACTGTTGACTTGTTTAGGTTGAGCATGTGACCAACTTGTGTGGGACCATTACCACTTTAAAGCAGTTGCAGTATCTCCAGTTTAGTTTCTAGTGTTAAGCTTTTTTTCTGCTGCTTCATGGGAGGGCTTGTCTGTTGAATTTAAACAATGCTTTTGCGATGCAATAATTTTGCTTCACACCCTACAAAGGAAAGTGGAGTGTGTGTGTCACCGCAACAGCCAAGTGAGTGGTAGTTGAGTGCATGAAAAGTGAGTGACCCAGTGACCAAGTCATGTGATCAATTGTCTTGATGACCAACAGTCTCCCACTTCTAATGACTTGTTCTCTCATTTCTCATTTCAACACTAAATATATGCTTAGCTGTCTGAAACACATTTATGTACACTTATTCTCATAAGTATTCATTCACTCGTTACTTACTTGTTCACTCAGTATACATTACATGTATTCATACATATTCCTTACACAGTAACGGACAGACTCTTGTCTGTCAACACTCACCTAGTTGCCTAATACAAGAGCACACAAAAAATATTAATGAATATAAAAATATTAATAATTTTGGTCATATCTTTTTCTTATGTATTAAATGCTGATAAATACTAATTATGCAAATTGGTTAAAGATATCCATCATACAGTACCAAGTATATTTTTTTATCATGCTGTATGGAATATGAATATTTGCAGAGATAAACAGGTGGTGTCCGTGCTCATCAGTCACCAACTCTCAGTTGCCGTTGAACTTAGCTGGTAGGAACATGCATCTTCAAACCATACCGTGATTAAGAAATCTTGGCATAAAAAAGTTAACAGTGAAACTTCAAATTCGTGTATACTAAGACTGTAAATCAAGGGAATACTGTATGTACATGTATAATGCTAATAAATATTTTCAATTATTGTAAGTGAAATAAATAAATGATTTAGGTAAGGTTATTTCTTGTGTTGCCAAAGACAAGTTGGCATCTGGTCATGTTGTTGCATACTTACATCCTACTGGTTTCGGAAACAATGCGAATGCTTCAGTGTAGTCATCATTCTCCAGATCTGTTGTGTAAAAGGTGCAGGTAAGCACTTCCATAATTTCTTGATATTACGGGAAATGTGTTCTGGTGTGAAAGAAAGAAACTCTATGAATGTCACTGATGTTTTGGACAAACATTTAATTTTGATGTACATTTTATTAGGAACATGGTGGATTCTATCTACAAGAGTTAGTACAATTTTCTTAGTAGTTGTTCATGGTGCCATTTATGTTTCTACAGCAGATTTCAATTCTCTTATGAATGACTAAAAAAAAAAATTGATGGTTTATTTTCATTTGCTGACTTTTAAAAAATGGTATTGTTATATAATGTACAATTCTCATTTTGCTAAGTCTTCAATACTTCATTTACTGAAGTAAAAATTGCAACCCCCCCTTTTTTTTCTTTTTGTAATATGTAAAATGAAAACTCTTCAGCTTCTAGAACTGAGTTTCTGAAATGGCTAATTTTATTGACTTTTGTAAGTTTTAATGAATTGTTTACCACATTTGAAAATCTGTGTAACTTTTTATGTTAAAGACCAAAGGATGCTGACCTGTATTTCTGAAATGATCTTCTCAAGATCTATCCAGGTCTGGTGCCTTAAGTTGGCACTGTTGGTTTTTACAAAACTACTGAGTGTGCCATCCATACTTTTGGTATATTTCTTAAGACTGGGATATCAAGAAAACATTGGGAACAAACTTTTAATAGCATTCCTTCAGCTTCAACCACATAATCCATACAGGTTTAGAAGGATTGCAATAAATGTTTGAACAATGCAACATCATCTTTAATGCTGTTCAGGGCACTGATTAATCTGCCAAAAGTTCTTTTTGGTGCCTTTAATTTTATCCAACAACTTCTCTGCATTTTTTAATGATTGTGCAGACAATTTTTAGCTGGATTTAAATCTGGTGGAAGTCCTGACTATTGGCTGCTCCTACTATCTTTAAAGAAATCTAGTTTATGTTCATTGAAAAACAATTTGAACAAGGTATGAAGACATTCCACTGATCTTAGATTTGGATAGGTCTTCGCGAGTGTTTTAAAAAATACATGCCAGCATGCATTGTTCTTGTATGGAAAGCTACACTCCGATAATGATGCTCTTACAAATCTAGAAAAATTAAGAGTATTTAAACACCCCTTATGGGGCAAATGTTTGTTGTAATAACATCAAAATATGGACTTAGCGAATTTATGAAGGTAACCAAGAAAATAAAATAAAATAAGCTTTTAATTAAATGCTCTACTTGGTCATCATAGGACTTACACTGGCAACCACCACAAAACTGTTAGGGAAGATGATATAATGAAAATTTGGTAAAAATAACACTAACTTATTTTTAAAAGTTTTTATGTTGTATTTTCTAACCTATTGAAAAATTAAATTACCAAAGTGTCAAAATGACACATGTTCTCTCTCTCATTGTTTTTGTAAGATCTATAAAAAATTTTTCAAATCTTGAGTGTTAAGTCTACACGTACAGATTTACAGTGATTTGTTTTTTTTTCTTAGTTGATTTATAGTCATAATTTATGCCAGAACTTCTTCTGTTCCCATAACAAAATAAAGGAGTTTGAGATAAAGGGGGGGGTAGGTATAAAGTTTACACTGACTTGATGTGCTTTATCAGTATTAGGACAGGGTGGATAACTTATCTGACCTGCTTGTGATATCGTAACTCTTCTGGAACCCTGAATTCGTAGCAACTGAACTTTTTGAAGAGTAACTGTGTGAGAAAAAAAAACGTACAAAATTGTTCGAGTCGGGGACTAGCGTGGGTTTGGTTAGCAGAGCAGCGAGAAACTGTTAGTGTTATGGCTTTAGCTGTGCAGCTCGGGAACTTCAAAGTGTATCTGCTTTTTTTAGCTGTTTCTCAGAAAGGAATTTTATTAATTTTCAGCTCTACCAACTTTTCATGATGCCCTTGCTGTTTTTTGCATCCCCAAACATCTTTTGATCCTGTACTTGGGAAAGACATAACATTGCTGTATTATGCATTGTTAATAAAACTAAAATAGCATTACATTTTTTTTTTTTTTTTTAAAGTTAGTTTGACTTTCCAGGCTAGCCGTTTTTATTTACTGGGGTTAAAAATGAACCAAGTTCCCTTTAATTAATCATTTTTATAGTGCTTATTTTCCCCTCCCCAGGGAAAAAAAAATAGTATCTAAGGCCTTGAATCAACGACTTCATTTCCATCTTTGATTCAGAAGCAAATGAGTGAGAGGTATGAAAGGGCTCTCCAATTAATCATATCCACTGCTTGGTAGGCCATTTGATATGAGGTAACTTATGAAGCTGCTTAGAAAAATAAATCTTTTATTTGACCATATTTAAAATACGCTGAACAGTACTGTGGTCAGGTGGTAGATTATTAGACTGCTAATGTTGGTTGAGAGCCTGATTTGGCATATTTTCCTGGCAAGCTGCTGCCTTGCCTTTTTTTTACCAGCCAGGTCGGGTATGCCAGTTTTCTCTTATGTCTAAAAATTATGAGTTTTAATGGGAGGTTCCGCCCTTGCACCTTGACCACTGCTCAAGAGAGTTTCACTGTACCTCAGCAACTTGCTTGTTCACCAAGGCAGATGACCAACACCTTCCCCTTCTAGCTCACTCCTGTGAGATCTCAACCTTGAAGTCAGGACAGCAGTCCAGACTATAAAGCAAGCAATACAGAATGTTATACAGGTGTAAATGTTTCTTTTAAAAAGATGTGCAAAGAATTTAAGTATGTGGGTTTCTTAATTAAGAAAAATTGAGATTTTAATCAAATATAAACATAAGATGATATTTTTTTTTTTAAATTTGCATTTGTATACAATAGTTGTCTGGAAACCATCTATTAATTACTGAATAAGGTTTTTTCTAGTCTTGTTATACAATATTTATTTAATTTTTTAATGCTTATCAAATGATGTATTTTGTAACGATTTGAAATTAACAGTTGCTGAATGATGTACTGATTACAAAATCAAGGTTGCTGGATGCAGTATTTTTTTTTATTCTTGGTCATTGCTTAAGACAGGGTGCTTATTATTTTGTGTGCTTAGAAGAGATAATATTTAGTCTTATGTGTAAAGACATTTTAGTGAATTAGTGAATTTTCATTAACCACCCACTCCAGATGGTATCTTTTTTAGAGCCATTTATGAGTGTTTTATTCTTTCTTGTGATTGAGTCTGTCAGTTTTTATGGGTGTTTTGATAGCTCTAACCAGGACTTCTAATGATAGGGTCTCTTTCTCACTGTGCTTTGTCTTTGTGCATGGGGAAGATGTTGGTGTCTAAATGAGAAGAATGAAGATCAGCAAGGCCACAAATGCTAACCAGTGTTCATCATGAAGCAGTAGAGAAATGTTATTTACAAGTCTCATATCTTTAGATTAATGCATTTATGATCTTAGTGGTGTATATAGGTATGATACAGCATGCAGAGAAAATATAACTAGTTTCAAAATGGCTATTTGGGTTAGCAAATATTTGACTATGATGTCTTTATATAAATTTAGTATTGGAATTTTGCTGTATCCTCAGCTTGTTGATGTAGGTGTTTAGTTGAGGCAAGAATATTGAGGCCATTTATTACTCATCATGGTATAGATATTGTATGTATGTATATATATATATATATATATATATGTATGTATGCCAGGCATAGGGTGGGTTTTATAAATAGCTGTCTGACTGACATTATGTTGGAAAAATATCCAGGGAATGTAAGTAGATAAACTTACTATTTGTACTGGTACCATGGTAACTGTTGACAAGAGGCTCCTTCATAAGTATAGCTGCTGAACAGATAACTTATTGTGGAAGGTTTGGCAGAGCTGTCTAGCAGTGGATTTATCTATATTATGTAATTAACACAGTTGTTGAATATCATGCAGGAACAGCATGGGTTACATTTATCATCTTGTTTAAAAAAAAATGAAAACCTAAAATCTGTCTCATAGGGCTTTCAGTTCTACTGAATAGAAAATAAAGGGCTATTCTGTATCTTAATACCGATGACCTTCTCGTTTCATAACTAAAAGCTTTTGTGAAACTTACTAGCGAATGTATTGGAAAATAATTTCATTAAAAAAACAACTTTAAACGATATCTGCAAGTAAAAAGGAAAAGAAAAGCAGTAGTTTTCCTGAAGTAACTAGTATCTTACTGAAATATCTGCTGCCCTACATTATTTTATTAAGAAGATAGATAACCAAGAATTCTGATATTGTTTTAAAATGTAAAACAAAAAATGGGTGCCAGGAACATTGTTTACTTTTCTTAAAAAAATTTTAAATAAAAGATAGCCTTTGTCCGTGCAGACGATACTCTGTTTGTGTTTTTCTCTCGGCAATAGTAAATTATAGATTGCTAAATATATGAACTATTTTATGAGAAAGTGATTAAGGAGGATTTCTACTGCTACATTCTCTAAAAATGCAACAATTAAATTCTGTTAGGTTCCATCAATGATTGTTTGTTTGTTTGGGAAGATGGTTAAGTGAGTCTGGCCTCGGATCTTGGTCAGTGTAAGTTGAGTTGAGACGCACATTGCTGAAGTGACCATTAAGTTCTGCTGTTCTAAGATTCTACTTCCTTCCATGGGCTCCTCTTACTCGATGTCAGCATACTCTAGTTTGCTTCAGATTCTGAACGTGGGTGGTGTATTTGACATTTCATGTTTTGCTGCTCTTCATTGTTGCTTAGAAGTTGAAAGGACAGGGAAAAAAAGATGACCCAGCCACCAGCAACAGGTATTGTAACTTAAGAATGCTTCACCTACTTTAAAGATGTTTTCTTCTCTAATCTTTGGACTTAAAGACCTCTCCACAATATTCACTTCTCTCAGCCCAAATGATTCTGACAACGCCCTTTAACTTTTCAAAACGAGCATTTCTATTTCTTGGCTTATTACTATAAATTTATGATTGTCGTGTATGAGTAATAAAAGAAAATTTTCAGGGATTTTATCCAGCGTGGAATCATAGATCATAGCGAATGCAGATGTGTTGTTATGGTTTTAATTGTTGTTAATAAGTAGAAGTTTTTTTTTGTCATACTTTATTCTCAGAAATCTAGGGAACAAGCAGACAAATACTTGCTTTTCTGTTTTCTTTGAGAGTTTAAAAGGCTGAAAATTCTAAAAATGTAGGAAAATGGATAAAAATGGCATTACTGGTGGTGTAATAGTTTTCAGTACTTTGTAGATTTAAAGATGATTTATAGTTAGCTTGGTTTAAAAAAAAATTGTGTTATTTATATTATTCTGTTAGAAGATGAAATGCATTTTTATGTGAATGTTTAATTGGAATGGTTTTTAGATAAGACAAATTCTAATGTTTCCTGTTATCTCCATGAGATTATTGAAATGGATATACATTTTGTATGTATTTGGGTTAACGAAAGAAACGTTTAATTATTTTTAATATACATTTAATAAAATATGATTAATAATTTGAACTTCAAAATGAAATCATAAGTTAGCTGGAAAACTTTTAGCATACTCCAGACTACATTGAATTGCTATTTCACCTTTTAACCTGAACATAAATGTCTATAAATGGTATAGTGTGAATATAATTAGCTTGTTTGTAGTTGAATCATCTAGATTTGAAGGTCATGTTGCTGTGAGGTTTTTTAAAAAAATTTAATATTGTTATATTAAATCTGTTTATAGTAGTTTTTAAAGCCATGTGAAGGTGGAGGTTTTTAATTGTTGTTAAGTCAGCTATCACATGGACTTGTCTAGCTAGGCCTTAGTCATAGGCTCCCTCCCCTAGAAAGTCAGCCAGTGTTTTGTGCATTGTCTAGATATTATACAAACTACTGGGTGAGTCAGTCACCAGCGACTACATATGCACAGCACACTTGCTTTCATCAATACCTTGACTTGGATAGTGTGCAGTGGAGTGAGACTGAATTAAACACAATGTGATTATGGAAAATTATAGCAGATGTATAGAATATCTGTTTAGTAGCTTTGACAGCATACAGGCTATGCATGTTCAAAGGTTAAATAAATAACCTTATTTGAATGAATCAGTGAAGGCATCTGATTAAAACTGCAGATGTGCGCATGCACTTTATTATGCTTGTTGGGTATATCAAAAAATTGTTTTATTAGAAATTTTTGTAAAAAGTAAGTTAAAATAAGTTTGATTGCATTTGAAATAATATTACTGCTAGAAATGAAGTTTAATTGCAGAAGATTGGGCAGCTTGATCTAAAAATGGTGATTGTAAACCTATTTTTTTTGGCAGTTCAAATTAACAATTTTAGGATTATATTAAATTTTGGGGTTCAAAAGAATGATGTCACATTTGACCTGAACCATTGGTTTCTATAGTCGTTGCCTTCTCTGATAGAGTCTGCTTTGTGAAGCTCTTTGATGTTCTAACAAGCAAGGCAGTAAATCTTTGTTAGTGCTCTGCCCATTCTCAAATTGCTTTGGAGCTTATTGCTCTTTATTGCCCAGGCATCTACTTAGGGCAGCAGTATTCAAACTGACATGGAGGGACCCCTCTCCATTCTGGGTAATTTATTTTGAGCATTTTCCAAACTTCAGCTAGACTTGTAATTTAGCCAACAAGTTTCAATGTGTATTGCTAGGTGGCATATGCTATTTCCATAAGTTTGAATCGCACTCATGCAATTTTATGAATCTGCTACATACAGGAAAATAATTCTCATTTATCTACTTGTGAATACATTAGTTGTGAATTTTTATTTTAAAATTTAACTTGTGTTGATGAAACTTGACAAGGCTAACACTGCTTTCTGTTGTATGCATGACAATGATGTACTTTATTGATGAAGAGTTCTTGGATCTTTATTATTCATTACTGAAAAGGGTGTGAGATAGTCAGCTTTCCTAGTTTGTAGATACAAAACCAAAAATAAAAACTTTAAGTGCTGTCCACATTACTTTGATATATACTATCCTTGAATCAAGCTAAGGCTGGCTGGGAGTTGTTCGTTTAAAGGCTGAATTTTAATTTTGTAAAGTTAACTAGTTTACATAATTTATCTTTGCCAAATTACGATCTTTTTACATTTATTTTTTTCCATTGCTTTAAATCTCTGTAATGTTGTTACTCTCATTGATTTTAAGAAGAATTTATCACCATTGCTGTCTTAAGAATTCTTGGAGAAATAAATGCTCTTCAACATGTTCTGCCAGCCACGTTAGATTATCTGAAATGACAGTTTCAGCATCAACAACAAATTGGCTTCACACCTCATGGTGAGGTCTTCTGTTTAATGCAAAGGTAACAGACAGTGAATAATTAGACAAAACGTGTGTTTGACATGCACATGCATACCACACCTCCATGCTGCAGAATAGGAAAATTTAATATGAAGCTCTTTGTTACACTTTATTTCCAATGTTTAAAGATAGGAAGAAAAATGCTATTTTGTGGGGGGGGGAGAGAAAGAGAGATTGTTTTCTTTGTAAATTGATCTATTATAACTTCAGAAGCATTTTGTGTTTGTCTGAGATAAACAAAAGCCAGGGGCAGCCGTTTTTCTTTCTTAGTCTTGACTCCTTTGCCGGCACACCCTTAGAATAAACCACCATTAGGTGGTGATACCAGATAGTACAAGGGTGTATCTGTCTGGTTTTCTGTTTGTTTGCTTTCCTGTATTATATGACATTTCCTAGATTAAGACTCAGTATTTTCAATGTACCAGTGAGAGGGTGGCTTCATTAGATTGGCACACTAACCAAAAACTGTCTGTATACACTACAAGTCCACTGGTGATTATAGGTATCCACCAGGATTTATTGTAAGCATTGAAAAGCTGGATTTCCTTTTCAAGATAATCTAGTTTTGAATCTTACATAGGAAGTAGTACCTGGTGTTAAGAACCCCCTTAGATTATCCAGCAAGATTATCTTTTTATTTGACTTTTTTCCTGCCCTTAAGATGGTGCTGTCCTTTTAGTTTTTATGAAGTAGAAGAAGGAAATATAATTTCTGAACTAAAAGGGGGACTCCAAATATAAGTTGATGACACTACAGCCACATTCCAAATTAAAAAAATTTTTCTTTCCAATTTTCAAGGGTCTTATTTATGCCTAGAAAAAGAAAGAAAGAAATGGTGTATAAGGCTGCAATGGAGTTAAACTAAAAAAGGATCATTTTCAGAATATAAGACCTTATTTTTCTTTTCAATTATTTTATTATTTTTCCTTAAGAAATTTTGGAGCAGGGCAGTATGTCTTATTTTTTCCTAGCTGTATTATAAGTAGACGACATATAAAACTGAATTAAAAGGGGTTGATTCATAGGCCCATTTCCTTCCATTTAATACATTTTGCTTTACCAGATTAGCTGCATGGTTTTTTACTGTATGAACTGCTGCTGATTATAAATTCTTGTGTACGTACTCCTGTGCTTTGTTTACTTTATCATTTCAACAGAAAGCTGGCAGTGGGAATACAGCTGTCTCTGGTCCACTTTATATTTAGTTTTCCTTCTGCACAAATTAAGAAATCCTGGATCTGTAAAATTTAAATGGCTGCTTCATGCAGATGTTCACATGTGGTCGCATCATCATGAGAAGTACAAATTGTCATGGAGCTCTTTTATACTGGCACTCGGGCAATTCATGAACTCTCTGGCTATTGTGTAATGTTCAAACTTATAGTGAACCAGAATTTTAGAAAGCTACAAGCTCAGTAAATAAGTGTTTTGGCATCCCTAATCCAGTTGATAACACAACCATCTTTGTTATGCTTTAAACTGACAGCCTCTAACCCTTTTACTTTAAGATGGTTTTTGCTGCTTCCCATCACAAGTACAGTGCACATTCTTTTACATAAAGAGGCTTTATTGCTATTTTTAATATGTAATGGGTGTCATTTGTATTTTTTAATGATTTTTGGGGGGAAGAACTTGTTGCTTTCAGTTCAGCAAGGTGTTGTAACAGCAGCATTCTTGTATGCTGCCTATTTTTAGAAGACATTCTGGAAACTGGGCTGTTTTTGTGAAAGATAAGGATAAATACCTGAATGATACCTACCACTTCAAGCTAACAGCTTGGTGGCCTCTGTCCTGATTATCTATTCTTTTTTATTTGTAGTCCTTTTCATTAAGAACATTGCTTTTCACATTTTTTAAACAAAAGTCTGAAAGGAGCTTATTCAACTGATTATACTTAATTTGCATGTATAAGTATTATGGCACCGTGTGTTTCCTATTTTGCGTGTACTGAAGTATAATTCGGTAATTTAAAAATTCCTCCTTATCTCCCTTAATTCTTCATCAGTGTTAGACTAGGGTTTGCAGCCCAAGGGATTAATCAACAAAATTCTGCATTAGATTAATGAGCACTATATTCCTCAATAGACAGAGAATAGATAAAATGTTTGTTTTTCATTGCTGTTGTAGAAACAGTTTTCATTTTTACAGAAAAGTGAATCTGTTTCTATACATAGCAGCTGTTAACTACCTGTGACATAGGAATACCTGACACAGATTGACTTTATAAAATGGAGTATAAAAGATAGGGTCATAATCCACCTGTCTTTTAACACTGAGCAGAAAGGTAGTGTCAGCCTTTTCTTTGTGGAAGTTTTTATTGAATTTAAAGTGTGTTCAAGTCCATTGTTTGCATGTGTTACCATTTTTAGGGAAAAGTTTTAAAATGTAGCTTCTGTTTAAATGCAAGAGTTCCCTGAGGTACATTGTTTATGTTTTGCATTTTATTTAACTAAATGACCACCTTGGAAATTTGAGATCTGATTTCTGCTTTGAAATTAGTATTGTTTTTTTTTATGTTTGAGTATTTTTTCTATTTTTTAAAATGCCTAAGCATTTTGTTGCTGATATATTTTTAAAAAAACATCTAGTGTTTGACACATGCTGACATAAATATCCATGATGATCAACAACGATATGTGCAGTTCACTGTCAGCAACAAAATACATCAAGGTAACTGGCATGATGTAATTTTGGAGATTGCTTAATATTTAATGTATTAAATATATATTTTTAAAACTGGTGCTTTATAACAGATGGTCTAAAGCATATCCTTTTAAACCAGACCATTAAGGTAGTTAGGTTACCCATAATTGGCATGATTTATTTAGCACTATTGGCCTTTAAAATGGGTGACTATCACTTCCTTTCCAAACAGGAAAAGACATGGCAAAGATCAGAACACAGCACTAATAAAACATTTGTACACAATCCCACTCCTTTGGTTCATAAACTAGGTGAAACAAGATTTTATTTTGTCACTGGGCAAAAAAGTAGTAAAAAAAAAATACAATGGGTACTCAGGAGACTTTAATTAACAGCTGTGCAAGTTGTTCATGGGCAAAAGTTGTCTGTAGAATGTAGATTTTAAAAATAGAAAAAAGAGGCAGAAATCTGTTAGTGTAATTTTTATATGTACACTTGATGACATTTAATACTCTACCCAAGTAGCCAATTACTTTTTATCTGTGTTAACACACATTGTATAAGTCCCATGCTAAAATGACTAAAGAATTGCTTGGTTAATTCCTTTTTGTGATTTTTTTTCTGTTTTGTTTCAAAGCTTTTTTAAAATTAACATTACAATATTTAAAATTGTAGGATCTGTAGCAACTGTGATTAGACAGCACGTTAGCTTTGCGTCTGTAAGGATTTTGTGAGGAGGGATTCAATGACATTCTTCTTTATGATTTGACTGTTTCCCTTGCCTTAACAGCCCCAATATTAAACTACAGCTAAGGAGCAATTTTCTCAATTTATATATTGCATAAAGGTATCTAATTTAAGGAATTACTTTCATCATAAGTGAAGAACATTGAACAATTTCAGCCATAATTGTAAATACCTAAAACAGCAGCTTCTCTTTATGAAAATCTAATTACAGACAAATTATTACTATCATTAGATTAACAATTCCATAAGAAAAATATATGTAGCATCAGTTGGTATGTTTATTTCAACTTTTAAATGTGTGTTCTTTCTTTTCTGACATATTGGAAATACTTATTGACACAACAGAAAAATAGGATACGACCAGGTAAATAATAGGTAATTAATGATGATTTGAAATGTAAGCAAATTTTCTATACATTAAAACTATAAATAATTGTATTTTCTTTGGTAATAATTAGTTGAATTCAGATGGCATGGGCCTCAGAAGAGACATGCTTTATGATAAATGTATGGACGTAAACCATCCATATCAGTAGTCTATTGACAGTTGGGTCCATGGCTCAGAGCCATACCAAGGAGATGAATAGTTAAGGTAGCTTCCCATTGATAAAGATGGATGTTTGATTCTTGAGGGATGTTGCAAGTTTCGCCAAGTGTTATAAGTAAGAATGCAGAGATATCTGATGCAGGAATCATTGACAATAGAAAAGGCAGAGGCAAAGTCTAAACTATCCCAAAGTGATGGTAAATATCTAAGATTATGTTTCTTGCTTGACATATGGTAATCAGATAAATATTCTATAAACCCCTCTGTTATTTGTGCCGAGAACAGGATGATATAAGTTAGCATCTGGTCTGAATGAATGTGTAGCAGTGAAAACAAAACCAAAAGGATGAAATGGGCATCAGAACAAACTGTGGAAGAAAAAGCATTGGAAACAAGTTCTGTTTATGTACAAATGGTGCAAAAGAATGCAGATACAGAAGTTGATGTGTAGTTTAAAAGCATGTAGGTTGGTGATTTCAGGTCTGGGGTTGTACCTCCGCAAAAGTAGCTGGAGTTATTACTTACAAGATTGATGTCAATTTAACTGCTGCTAAACAAGCAGATTTTCATCCATCAGGAACTTGGTTGAAACTGATTCATTTTCCAACAGGATCCATAGCACAGTAGATGTAGTCAAGTAATACTTAGGAGAGAGAAAAAAAAGCTGATGGTGTGCTAAAATGAATATTGATACTGTGGGGCCTTATATCAATACAGAAAAAGGTTAATCCTTTCCAGGCAACTCAGCCACAACTGCTTCAGGCTGTAGGAAGTTATTTGATGATCACTTGCATATACTGTAGACAGCACAAACAGAAGAATGGATGCTGGTCCACATTATTACTACTACCATCTATTATTATCATTTTGTGTTTCTGTGAATGATTACCTCCCTTTGCAAGTTCTATTGTAGTGATTGTTTTTCATCTACAATATGCAATCTGATACTGAATTATTTCCTTTTGATGATATAGAGGTTTCAGGTGTGCTTACCTTGATGTCTAATCATTCAGCTAGCTTACAGTGATTTAGACAAGTTGTGGAATGTGTCTGATGTTGAGTGGAGTTCAGCTCATCCGTGGCCAGTCAGTGCACCAACATTTTTACTGTTGTCCAAAGATTAATGTTGCTGTTGATGATGCCAAGCCGGTCAACTATTTTTGTTAACTCATAATTGAGGAGGCCAACTGGCACACTGCACAAATGCAGAGGGAGACAGCCACATTAGACATCACTCACTACCAACTAAGGAGATGAAGGCTTTCATAGTGGTAAGCATCAATGTGGGCTTTCATTTCTTCTGTTCATCAATGGTTTTTGGAGTATGGACGATAGACTGAATGTGACAGGAGTGTCTAAAGAGATTCAAGAAATTGAATTAGTAGTGGCACCGCTGTGACAAAAGTTGGCATCTGCCTCTGATGTGGCTGAGGGGGTGGCTTGAACCTTATTGCCCTTTTAATTCTCAGAATTTGCATTGTTATGTTAAAAGAAAACTTTTTTTTTCTATATCACGGATAACTCAGATGTTGCTGGGTAACTATACAGCTGTGACTTGTAAATTGACTTTGGTGGGGAGATAGCTAAAAAAAAATACTACAATTGATTGTTAGGGTCCTCTGTAGATATGTATGACTGGCTTTCCTTGAATCATTTATCAAACTTGACACCTGAGGTTTGCTACAAAGATGACATTGGTGCAATGCGCCCCTAAAGATATAGAATTGGGCATGGTCTGGGTTAGTATCATTGACAGATGACAAAAACCACGTCATTTAACCTTTACATTTGAAAATGCTAAATGAAATAGTTGTTTCATTAGTTGTTTGTGTGAGACTACCTTGCAGATTGAACTTAAATTGTTAGAAATCATTTAGCATTTAATCACTTTATTGTTAGTGTATGTTCATATAGATGACCCCTCAAGGATCAGCTGCCTCTGTAATTAGTTTAAAGAAAAAGTCAGGCTTTAGTAACACAGACTGGTACAAACGATTGGGTATTGAGTGGGTGGGTATTAATTAACATGGCAGAAAATTCTGTAGTAGGAATTGCTTAAAAAAGACATTTATATTCAGCTTGAATTATTTTTGAAAATAATCTTTTTAGATGACAGTCCAAAATTTGTGTATGGGTGTTTTAAAAAAAAGGGGGGGGTGAGCTCAAAATACAACCATAAATTGCTCCGGCAGCCCAGCCGTTGCTGGTTGTCAGCATCTGTTGTATTCCATCCAGACGTTTGTTCTCTGGCTATGCTAGCAGATTTCTGACCCATAACAAAGCAGGTGCCAGTTTTTTTGTTTTTTTTTTTTAAAAGGAAAAGCTAACCTGAATGTAACAAGTAGACAGCTGTGATCAGCTTTGTACAGCATGCCATCCATTGCTTCATTATTAACATACATTTATTATATTATGGATACGGGAATATAACGCTTTTTTTTTAAGGGGGGGTGTTAAAAGATATCTGACACACATTACTAAATAGACTTAGTTTATACTCCATAAATAAGGGGACTTGATAGGCAGTGCTGAATGGTTTTTGACCATACATCTTTATAAGATGGGATAATTGATATTTCTTATATCTGATTATTTGTAATTAGCAATTTTAACATTGAAAAGAGATTGTATTTAGTGATGATGATAGAGCTGTGTAATCCTTAAAAAAAAATTCTGAGTTTTTGTATAAAATTGTAAATTGAACATTTAATATTCTGAGTTTTGTAAGTAAACAAGAAATTAACACAGAATATTTGTTGTTTGTATGCTATTGGTGGGCTTCTTCCATGGAAATCTATGCTTAGAAATATAAGGTTACATGGTGGTGAACATTTGTAGATATCTTGAAGTTGTATTCTGTTGAGAAAACCATATTACCTTAACACGATATCACTCCTAAAGCATTATCACATTGCACTGGACCTGTGGGACTGTTCTGTTCTGTTCTGTAACCAGGTGTTTATACATATGTCGGTAGCATCTGATCGTTGGCGCAGAGATGGAGGCAACTTTACACCACTTTTACTTTGAAGATCCAGATCTTGTTAAATCTGGGTGGTTTAGTATCTAGTTAGTGATGTAGTTTCCTTTTTATTTCAGTGTATGTCTATTCCCTGTGTTTTCTCTCACTTCTGATCAAAAAGGTTCCTTGTAGGGTCTTCACAGGCTGCCTAATCTTGGTATCCAATTGGTCCACTTATAGTGGGGTCTGTGCCAACATGCAAAATAACCATAGTAACATTTTGTTGTTGTTGTTGTTAGTTATCATGAACCCCCATTATTGTCGTATTCTTATGTTCAACAATATGAAATGCTGCAAGTAGTGAGGTAAGTTTCTTTTGAAATGCTTGTGATATTGGATGGTATCCAGCTAAAAGTGCAAAGCTACTGGTGGATACATCCAGATCACAGGTCAACTGGCTATTTATACATTTCTGGGTTTACTTAATGTATGAATCATCAGCGGGTGATGAGAAGCTCAACATAATGCTGTACCATGAATTCTGATATTTTCTCTGCTGGCAGGCAGAGCCAGTGAATGAATTCTCTCTCATCCATTTCTAATCAATATACTTGTGGAAGTTAAGGTGCTGAAATTAGTGGCATTTAATCATCTTACCATGATTGTTATTTGTTTTGTTTTTTTTTGTCCTGTTCAGAATTTTGTGGTTTGATATTGGTTTCTTATTTTCATGTCAGACAGTTTTGTTTTTTAAGTCTAAAGTCACTATTTGTTGTACAGATTGATATTAAACACACTGATCTATGGGATAGCAAACACGTGAAGTTATTCATCAGATTCAGTGTACGGTAACATTCTGAAGATTTTACCAACTACACGTTGTTTAACCCTGATAGATTTTATTGATTTTTTTTAATGTATGAGTGCTGTCTGTGTGTTGGTGGGTGGAGCATCTATTCAGATGTTGAATAAAGGGAACAGATTTTGTACAGTGTGTGATGCTTTTTTCTTTTTAATCTGCAAATGATGGCGTTTAATTCTAGAGTTTTTCCGTAGTTTTAATTTTTTAATTGGAACATGAGGGAAGATCTCAAAATGAGAATGCATAGAATCTTATTGGAAATGCATATAGTGTGTAGACTAGATTCATGGTATGTGTTACAAAGAAATTTCCAGAGTTGTTTTCATTTGGTCTTATGTTTACTGTTTGTTTCTGTGCTTAATTATTTGAACTAATGAGAAGAAACTGGAAATTTGAGGTCATATTTTGGCCAGTAAGTGGTTAATAAACCAGAGCTAATATGGATGAAGGTCATGCCATCCATCCAGTAAAAAAAAAAATTTTTTTTTTCTCTGAAGGGATTAAATTGAAGATTACATGAGATTATTAAGAGAAAATGCATTTAAATTTAACAGATTTCAAGATTATTTAAAAACTGTCATTAAAATCTAAGAACAATAGCTTAGGAATACATGCAGTATGTAGATTGTTGTTGAAGAGTTCATCTTGATTAGAAATGTTTTTTTACTCTACACTAAAGTGGACTAAACTACTACTATTTGACTTTGAATTAAATTTAAATAAGTGGGTACTGGGTGCAAAAATTTGGGGATGTGGAGTTATGAGTGGCAACAAAAAACAAACTGTCATCAGATACTGTCAACATAGAAACTTGTCAACAGCAGTGCATGTTTATGGGTATAAAAATGCATGCATTGTAACTGACAACACTTGTGCAGTGAAGTTCTGTATGTATACATATATTAGTCCACAGAGAGAGTTCATGTGATCAGCGGCTGCTTGCAGTAAATAATTTTCAAGATGATGGCTGGTCAGTTGTTGCAGATTTCAGTGTTTCAGTTAGTCATTAGTTGACAGTATACTTGCTATTGCAGACAAATGAAGTCAATGACAAAATCTGTTAAAAGTCATCCACATCAGATGTTCGGATGAATCTACCAAACAAAATTATTTTCCACACATAGTAGTTAATCTCCCTTTGATACATTGTCATTGCTATGCTTTGTTAGCTAGAACACAGCACCATGGTGAAATTATTTACATTGGACTTTTATAACAGCATTTACAAGTATGCTATTGTTGGGAAGAGTGCTGTGCTGCTGCTAACATTGTTTAGCACAATCATTTTAATGGTGGATAGTTAATGGTGTTGAAGTGATCATGGCTGGCATTATTCAAGATTGCCTTGTTTTTCTGTGGTGCCTGGATGAGTATAATAAGCATGATCATTTTGTCTCCAGGCCATCAATTGGTTTAGGCTAAGGATAATTAAGCTGTCATTATATTCCTTAGACTAACAACATACCTACAATGGACTAACCAGCTATGTCTCCAGATGTGTTGTCTCTTGAGCAATTCTGGGAATATCTTTGGTAGATGCATAAGATTTTTTTAAATCTGCTTCTATATCTTTGAGTGGCAAGCCATACCAGATGTCATAATCAGCATTACACACAATTTGGTTACACCCAATTCTGTTGTCATTATGGTACCTGTACAAATCATGATTTCACTTCTTTAGTAACATATGGTTGCAATGAAATACATGGGCTAACTTGGATAAGGAATAAATTTTTTTCTATAACTTTTAATTGCTGTTTCTTCAAAAGTGGCATTAAATAGTTAATCTAGTTTCCAAATCTGTATCATAGCAAATTAGCTCAAAATAGTCTTGATCTTTCATTAAGTGACTTATTGGCATTTGCCTGATTTGATAATCTCTTTGGGATATTTGGTTTTCTTATGCTCTGATCCCTCCCCCAATGTTCCAGGCTTTGAAACTAAGGTTAGTGCAGCAAGCCCTAGAGTACCAAAATATTTTGGAAAAGCTATAAAAGACAAAAAAGAAAATGATTTGACATACATAAATAGATGCTCCAGAGATTCATTCAGAAAGTCCATTCTAGTCATGATAAGCACATAATTGCAAGCTTTATGAAAAAGTGGAAAATCTCCAAGGCATTGAATATTCTGCTGTTAACTGATAACAGCTGATTATCCATTTTTAGAGAATTTGCGAGACAACTGTTCATATATATTCTGGGTGCCAAAATCCAGTAAAATGAATGATTCATGCTATGAAAAGAAGCATAACTAAACTTCTGATGTGTTACCATGCTTGCCTGCTCTTTTTCCAGGTTTTCAGATAATGGGAATGTGTAGATTTGTCATGTGTAGCACTAGAGTTTTTATTGAACCATTCACAAGCCACAGCAAAATATGGTTTGGTTTGAGCTGATGATTTGCAGTGCAACTAAATTTTTCTCAATACATCAGTATTCTCTGAGAGGAGCTTCTCTTGTGTAAGTTAATGCTTATCTGCCCAAAAAGGACAGCATTTTTATGGAACACTGTGCTCTAGCTTACATTGCTTTGTGCAAGGTAAGATGGAAAGATAGCACTCATGACTCTGTGATGGGCCTAGCCAGTGCTAAACATGAATCTCATTAAGCATGTGTGGCCTATCTTCAACTGATTCTTGCAAAAATCTCTATAAACCCACTTCCTGGGACTACCTAATATACAGTTTGTGTGCTGGGAATAAGCTGCAATCCATCCTGCATATCAGGATATTGTACTTCTGCTACATATGGTTCCAAAATAAGCAATTGTTTTCTAAAACTTGGATGTTTATTTACTTATGTCATATTTTATTGCTCCTGCCTTATGGTAATGTCTGGTGAATGTGCTTAATTTTTTTTAACAAGTACTTTTCAAATTTATAAATTATTGTTAACGCAATACTTAGATTTTCTTTATTATAAATCATACGGGTGTGTGTGTGTGTGTGAATAGATTGGTTGGTTGACTTGTGAAAAGACAGCAAGGCTAAATACAAGACATGTCCCATTGATAGTTTGAGCAATCTGATCATCTCCATGCTAAGAGATAGTGTCATAGTCACTGTTGGACTCTCTCCCAACATTTATGTAGTCTCCTCTGCCACTATTGATCCCTTTTTTAGTGCTCTTTGCAGACTGAACACATGTATGTAGCCAAATGAGAGAGAGAGAAAGGCCCACTTCATATCCACCAAGACATTTATGTTAACATTGACACAGTCCTTGGACTTTCATGCTTCAGGAAAAAGCCACAATACACTGATCTTTCAAAAGAACCATCAGCATGAACATAAAAAAATAATGTTTATAGCATAGAATAGTTTAATAAACATTATTTATTTATTAATTTGGTATATAAATTTTTATTATAATCATTATTGCTTCTGCTGTTTATTTTATATCTCCCAACAAAACTTTGTGTGTATAGTTTTTTTTTTAATGTCTGTCAAAAGTATATTGTATTTTATTTTGTCTGACTCATTTTTTTAAAAAATAACTTTTTATTGAAGGATATAAACATAATTACTACCTCAATGATCAGTTTCACTTCTGTTCATCACATCATTTAAAGTCTTGTTCAGCAGTTGAACATCTGTTAAAACTGATTAACAGAAAGCAGAGTAAATATGAAGCAATAATAGTCATAAAATGGGTAACTATCCCCAAGAAGAAGAAGAAAACCCCTAGTTGTGGAAACACTGGTGTAAGAAGATTGCCCTGGATTTAGTTTATAGTGTTGGATTATCCTACCAGAAAGATTTGAATGCAAATTTGTTTTTGTTAAATTGTATTGACTGTTTCATCTTAGTTTTAATTATATATTTAATGGATTCACAGTTTTGAAGTTTTGAAGTTTTTTGGTTATAATAGTAGACTTAAGGATTTTGTTTTTAAGAGAAATTATCACTGGTTTGCTTTTCATGACTTATTATCTAGCATTAAATAGTTATTTGTGAAATTATCTTTATCTGTTAGCAAACTAACAATTTCTTGCTTTTCTACACATTTATTGTACAATTTGGATTCCACTTAACATTAAGATATTTAACAAATTATTATATCAATAAGTTTCCTCGCAATAATGTTTTTTTCAATAAACTTACATGATCATTTTTGGTATTCTGTGGATTGTGTACTAACTGACTTAGGTTCAATCACTGCTTGTGACCATGACATGTATTTTTCTGGTTTTTTCTATGCCATGCCATTGCTATTTTTGTTTCTTGTCATAGCTATTGCCCTAAAGTTTTACATTTAGATCTGATAACCCAAGTTAGTGGTCTACTACTTGTCATTGAGTTGTGCACTGAAAGTTGGCAAAAGGAAAAGTGCACTCAATTTCAGACAAATCTTTGCTTTACGAGTGGTAATAAAAGAGAAAACAGAATTGTTTAAAATGTTTTTGCTGGTAAAGAAATTGTGGAACTGGGAAGCCATTTAAAAGGTCTTTATTGTCAAAATGACAATACCTTGAAATGTGACCAGACGTTTTAAAAAGATTTCCTAAGTCTGAACTATAAAATAAATTATGCTTGTTACTGTCATACCTTTATGATTATGAGCCTTATTAGCAGGTTAACATTGTTTTAATAATATCAGAATATTAAAATAATTTTTTAGAAAATCAAATTTGCAGCAATGTTTTATATCTTTGCAGCATAAAATTGATTATGTCAATCATGTTTCATTTTAATTATGAAAACATAACTGTATAGATTCTTATACTGTTCTTCCACCATAACTATAGTTTAAAGAGCAGTTTCCTACACAGAAACACACAGATGACCCAACAATGGAATACAAGGTAAAAATTTGTTTAAAATTAGCTTAGTTTATGAATTTTGGCCTATGACATTAGGGTATGTACAGTGATCAGACATTTGGTCTGGTATGTTTCGTATAACAGTTAAAGTTTAGGAGTGATATCATTATGCATGGTGAAAACAAACAAGAAAATTTTAGTTACCATATTTGGTGGCTGGGTGAATTGTATGCACACAGACTTTTTAGTAAGCAAAAAATCCAATTGTTTTTACTGTTTTATTTGCATGTGTTGCTTTTAAGGTGGAGGGTGGGAGAAAAATGTGTTTATTCAGTTTCCTTACATGGTCTGCATAATAAGAGTTGTTTGCCTTTCATTTCACGACTAGTGAAAAACTGCTTTTCATAATAAGTAAAAATGTTATCATAAAACAAAATAGTGGTAATTGGTATCCTGTAGGTGTAAAGCTTTATTAGAAAGGAAGTGGGGTTGGATAAGTGCAGTGGTTTGAGCTTTCATCTGGTGTATTCAATGCAGGTATTGTGTGTACATTTCTGGAAGATGTAAAAATATTGACTGATCTGATCTGATCTTTTTTGTTGTTTTTTTTACAAACAAACTGATGAAAATGTCTAAAAATCTTGTACTTTTTAGACTCTGATCTTTTCAGAAATGGATTATTATCGGTCTGGAAAAAAGATGATAAAGTATCTTCATAGTATGAAGTAATTTTGCTTAAGAAAAAGCAAATGATGCATTAAGAAATTCTTTTTTTTATGTAGTAATAAATACATCTGTGTTTATATAGTTTTTAATAATGACGAAAAAAATAACTAAAAATGGCATGGAATTTGTGTTCTAGTTAATGACACCTGGGGGTAGTGTGCTATTTGAAGAATGTGGTCACATTGTGGTGCTGAATTTTAGTTCATATTATATCAGTGCTCCTAGGATGGCATCAGAATATGATACTCCTCTGACTGATGGGAGATGGTTTGAAAGCACTGCATATCCTCTTACAGTATCCCCTATAGTTACAGGTTTGAGAAAAGGTGATACTCAGCAAAAGAAAAGAAAAAAAAAAACAAAATGTCCCTGCTGTCAAAAATGTGCTCTGTATTGTTGAAATATTGATCTTTTAGCAGTCCACTAATTGATAATTATTTTTAATATTGTGAAGGCAAGGAGATAAATCAAGCAAACAAAGTGAATGGCCTTGAACAGGAAGAAAAATTTAATTCTGATTAATGCTAATCATTATTAATACAAATAGCTGATAAAGATACTGACGTAGCCTGTGATTAATGAGAAATCTGTCTTTGTTTTGCTTTCACCAATGACTCAATCATCATCAAGCCCTGATATTGCTACTTGACGTTTATTCTTCAGGTTTACATCAATTAGCTAAGTTCTCATCTTGCTTTTTGCATTTTCATCTTGGAGAAAAGTTGCTCGTGCAAAATAGGTGCTTCCAGAAACTAAAGCCATTTTAATAGAATGCATTTTATTATTTGGAAAATCGTTTTCAACATGCTTCTTGTAGAACTCCAATAAAAGTATACTGCTGTATCTTGTTTTCATTTCACAATCTGTAGCTGTATTAGCTCATTTCTGAAAATTTTCAGACAATCAACGTTGAATGGAGAAGAAATATGGAAATTCTTGGGGTTTTTTTAGTTTGAAAGCTTGTGAATCATTCAGTGAAAATTTTCCATAATGAAGATGGCTTTTCTACATATTCTTCCATCAATGTGAGAGTGATTTCTGCGAGTGTTGGGAAATGCAGGTGAACTTCTCGTAGTCGACATTTTATCCTGAGGCTTTTCACAAGAAAAAAACCTCTTATTTATTCATGAGCTGATTTTTGTTTGACCTGAAGTTTTACACTTAGATCTGACAAATGTCACATTATATCCACAAGAATCTGATCCATTTCTTGTCATTGAATTGTGGTACTGGTTTGCTTTTCATTTCCATGAATATTTTTGTCATTTTTTGAGCTCATAAAAACATTTAAGCTTACTTTAGCCAGTGCAGTACTACACAAGGTTGGCATGCTCTGGAATTGGTGGTTATTTAGCACTTGCTCTTTACATAAATTTTGTTGATTAATAATTGGTTTATTCATTTCATTTATTCTTCAAGCCAATTGATCTTTTTTCTGACCTTACTGTTGTTTGCAGCAGTACCATCTGTGATGATACCATACAACTTTTTATATTTGTCATAGATTAAAAAGATGTAATTTTTGCCATTATTTTGAATTCTTCATAATTCCGTGAATAAACTGGCTAACTATGGAACATTGTGGTAACAGTTCTTAGCTCATCAATACGGCCACACTGTTCAGTGCAGCAAACTCACTTTCAAAATGAATTCTCTTCCTGAAGGCATGGAATTTCTCCAGTAACTACCAAATATTCCTTAAGCAGTTCTCGAATGGTGAATTTGTTAAATTTTTGTGCAGTTAACTGACTGACTGGAGTAACTAGCACAAATGGTGTTGTCAGTTCCGTTAGCCCTGTAATGATAAGTCCTTCCTGTTGACATAAGCACTTAATGAGTTAGCTGGTCCTGGGTTTTCTGTTGTGTAATGTCACTTGATATCTGCTTTGTTTGTTTGTTGTTTTTTTACAGTTACTCTTGCTTCCCAATTGAAGCATCTGGTTTTCTTGGAATGAGCAGCCTTTCATATTTTTTATTACTAACACTCACTATGTCAGTTGGATAAAGCACCGGAGAATGAATGCAAAACTCTGTCATTGGAATAAAAGCTTAGTTTTTTTTCCACACTGACTATCATTACTCATCAGTTGTCTTAGTGCAGGCTGTATTATGCCATCACTCTTAGACAAAAGTGTTGTATATCTCTCCCCATTAAGCCCTAATATCTTTAGTATTGTTGTACAGCAGTAACAAGTTCATTCTGGGGTTTTATGTTAGCTGTAAATGGCTTGCGGGCCGCAGGTTCCTCATCTGTGTTATAACCAGTACTTGAAGACTGGCAACTTCTCGCTTAGTTTTGTAATCTAAGAAAATTAATTACTGTGAAGAACACTATTATCTCATTTATATTTTTTTTTTCTTGAGTAAATTAGCAATTTGTTCTTATTTTGGATGGACAGTGTGATGTTTCTTATAAATTTGTTGCCATTTTGCTAACTAGCTGATTTTCCAGAGAATCAAATTAAAGGAGTCAGTGGGTCCCAAACCAAAAAAAGCAAAAGATTTTATACAGGAAGACCCCGACTTACGTAAGGGTTCCGTTCTGGAGACCCTTATGTAAATCAAGTTTTACTTAGGTTGGAATCGCCTAGCATACATGTGTAAAATACAGTATATGTATTACAAAAATTCCATGCTTTTGGATTTGAACGATAACGGGAAGCATTGCCTTACTGATCCCTTTGAACACACACGTGTTTTCAGAATGGTAAACAAGCAATGGTTTATGCCTAAAGTCACCAGTCGCATTTGCCCCCAAATAAAAGCGTTAGTCTATCCTTTGCTGCTTTGAACCCTGACATTGTTTTCACTTCCACTGAAATGTACGTGCGGTTAGGCCTTTTTCCCCCAAATAACCCAGTTTCATCAACAATGAACACTTGTTGCGCCGTATAACCACCTTTTTCAGTTATTTCTTTCAACACATTGGGATACTTTTCAGCTGCATTAACTTCACCACTAGCAGCCTCATCACTCACTTTAACATTATGAAAACCAGCTAAATTTTTAAATCTATAAAACCAACCATTGCTAGCCACAAAACCTTTTGGAGTATTCTTGTGCTTTTCACTAATGTCTGCATAAAGGCTTCGTGCTTTTTCCTGAATCACATAGAGGCTTAATGGAACACGCCTTTGTATCTGCTCTTCTATCCACATGGTAAGCAATTTTTCCATTTCATAGATAGCACCAGCATGCTGTTTCATTATTGTTGTACACTTTAGAGGTGCAGATCCTTTCACATGTTCTTTAATACAGACAGCATCTTTAACTATAGTATTCACTGTTGGCACCGAAAGACCTAGTTCATGTGCAATGGCTGATAAAGATTGTCCACCTTCATATTTCTTTATCATCTTTTTCTTCATTTCTAAGTCTCTTTTATTGCATTCACATGCAGGCCCAGCACTTTTACCACCACTTTGCCTTTTCCCAGTCATAATTAGTGCAAATAGATCACTAGAAAATGAAAACTTTTGAAGAAAAGCTACAAGTCTAACAAGAGAATGTCTGTGTGCTGCGTGCGAGAGAGAGAGAGGAAGATCACATAATAGCATCACAGAAACTCTGCATAAGTTACGAAAACGACCGCATAGCGACAGTAGCAGCACTCTGCTAGCATAACGTAAATTTTGGGCTTATGGGAATTGTTTACGTAAGTTGCGTATTACGTAACTCGGGGTCTTCCTGTATTTAAATCCTGTCACTAGATTTTATTACTGTTATGTTGATGTCTTTTTTTTTGTCTTAATAAAAAGAAAGTATGATTATTCAATTAATATATTTTGCTTTCTTTAAAGTTTGTATTTTTTCCATTCCTGCTGTTAGCGATTGCATGGTCAGAAATTAATGTATAATTACTGGTAATGATAACAATGTGAAAAAACAGAGGGTTATGAAAATAATTTATGTAGTTTTGTTAAATTTTTTTTCCCCCAGATCCTGATGATCCTGAATACATCCGTGAAAAGAGACGACCTGCAGGTATTCAAGAAGATGTTCAGCAGATGGAGGACAGGAAGAGAGTGTCTATCGTCTTGAACAGCGAGACGTTTCGAGAGGAGCTGGAGCAGATTGTACATGAGCAGCTGAAATCAGGAGGACACCCCGCCAACCTGTTAGCCCTCCAACAAATCACAGATCTGTTGTTACCTCACTCAGGCCAACGCTATGGATCGGGAGGGTTTCGAAGTAAGTTCCCATCCATTCTCATCATCCATCTTCTTTCTTTGTGCTGGTCCAGTCCTTTTTTAAAGTAATTTCTGGTATCATTTATGTAGTGCAGAAAGTACTTTTAAAAAAATGTAGGGTAAAATCACCTGACTATTGTCACATAAGTGTCAGTACTGATTCAATTTTTAAAATCTCACTGTTATTCCCTTTTGACACTAAGTCAGTTCTCACTCTAATAATCCTCAATGGACAGCAGAAAATTATAGCTTTGTCTGCCTACCTACCTCTTGGTCTGTGTGGTATAGCAGTTAGATTTCTCAGCTATATGGTGGGTGGAAGAAATCCTTTGGTATCAGCTTATAGAATAAATCAACTGGCCTTGAGTTACCAGGGACATCAATCTTTGGGACTAGCAGACTGTAAAAAAACTGACACCTTGATAGACTGCAGATGGCTTGAACTCCACTCAGCAACCTCACTCTCCTTGCCATTGTTGTTGTTCTCCACCTGCTCATTCCTCCTGGATATTTTTCCATTGCTGTCCATCCAGCTAAAGGCCATGAGATCTGAGGTATTAACACTCAGATCTCCACATCACCAGAAGAAAAGGCTTAATGATTGCTATCAAACTTTGTATGGTTACTAATATTTTTCTTTCTCAGTATAAAGGGAGATGAGTAGTTGTGCAGAAGGAACCAAATTCATTCAAAAGGCTTGTGGATAATGTTTAAAAATTGGTATCATAAGAAATTCTAATACTAATGGTCATGAAAAATTGATACTTTGTTAATATGAACAATAAAGGGGTCTTTATTTTATTTTTCCTTATAAAAATATTGGATGACATTGAATTTTTTAGTCAGTGGGTGTTAATGATTGTAAATAAAATCTAAATTGGATCTATGACTTAAAAGGTTATTTAATAAAATTTATTTATTTTGTCATTTTAGCATCTCCAGTCATTCCAATATCAGACATTAGAGGTATGGAATCCATGGGTTATACTCGTCCAGAGAAGGTGCTGCGATGTAAGCTTGCTGCTTGCTATCGACTGGTTGATATCTTTGGCTGGACCCATGGTATTTTCAACCATATTACAGTAAGCAGTCCCCACTTTGTACCTTTCTCTGTTTTTTAGGGGTGATGGGGCATGTAGATGTTTTGCATTTTCTTTTCCAAGATATCAGTCGAGGAATGACCAGAACAAATTATTTCTTTATTTGGAAACGTATCAACCGACAAGTATTTTTATTATAATTACATATGTATATATTCAGTGCTTTAAAATATTATCACTAATTAATATTTCCTTATTGCTAATATTATCATACAATAAATTCCATGTACATTCTCATCAGCATTGCTGACCTCTAGGTAGCTGCAATTTGATGTACATGCAGTCCTCTACTTACAAACGAGTTGCAATCTTGAAACCTGTTTGTAAGTTGAATTGTTCATAACTCAAAATATGCTTGCTCTTGGAAAGCCTAGAATTTGTACTGTACAGTATACTTTAGCTTGAAATAAACACTGTAATTTGCACTCACCTACCTTTTAACACTGTATACTGTACAGTAATGACTAGTAATGAATAATAATAATAATCAATAATAATGATAAATAAGAATCTGGCTGGTTTGTTAGAAGTAGTGTTGCTTAGAGAAGAGATGGAGGATTAGTTGGAAGAAGAGAATGGTGATGCTGCTGGAGACTGATAAGAGGTTGATGGAACTGGCTCTGGATCCTGTGCAGATGTTGATGGCTGTGGCTTCCTTTCAACCTTCATAAAATATCTGCCCAGGGAAGACTGGACAGAGGCTTACTCATGGATCTCCTTGCTACCTTGTGATTCTAGTAGTGTCAGGATCTTCAGACTCTAAGAAGGCTAAGGCCTTGTCATTGAAGCTGAAAGCTTTAGCCATGACATTGGTGGTGAGCCTTTTTAGCGCTTCAGTGACCTCTTCTGATGACATTTCCTCAGCAACCATTTCAGCCTCCAGTTTCTTCAAGACTTCATTGCTGAGTTCTTGGGAATGAGACTCAAGCAGGACTTCAATATCATCAACCGCAATTTCCAACTCAAGCTGCTTGCCCATTTGAACAAGCATCCAGTCACATCTGCAGCACTATCCTCAAAACCTTTAAAGTCATGGACAAACTGGGGACAAAGCTTCTTCCAGATACCTTCCATGCTGGTGGACTTCACCTCCTCCCATGACTGCAATATTTTTGATGCTTTGATAAATGTTGTAACCTTTCCAGAACTCCTTCAGGGTTATGCCATTCTCACCTTCTGTTGCCCTTATTGCTTGTGAAGAGGTCCTACAAAAGTAATAGGCCTTAAATGATGCAATAACCCCATGGTCCATAGGTTGCAGCAAGGAGGAGGTTTTTAGAGGCAAAAGCACAACTTTGACATTTGGATGAAAATAATCCAGAAATGCAGGATGACCAGGAGCAGTATCGATCACTGAAGGGCACATTGTTGGCTGCACAGTACTCTTTACATGCTGGGATGAAATTATGATAAGACCAATCTTCAAACAAAGGCCAGAGTCACCAAAGCCTTAGGGTTCGCTTTCCAGATGACAGGAAGAGATGCCTTGTTGATGTCCTTGAGAGCCTGTGGGTTTTCAGAATGATACACAAGCAAGAGAGTCAACCTGTTTTTGGCAGCGTTGAACCCTGGCATGGACTTGTCTTTCCCTGGCAATCTAGGTGCAAGTGGGCATCATCTTTCAAAAAAGGCCTGTCTTGTCAACATTAAGGGAATTCACTTACTGCTTCAGCATTGACACTTGTAGCCTTCTTATTCACCTTTATGATATGCAAATTTTCCCCATCCTTGAAGTGCTGAAACCAACCATGACTAGCAATAAATGTATCACTAACACTGACACCTTCACTTTCACTCAAAGTCCTAGCCTTCAAGTCTTTATACAGACTTTTGGTCTCCTTGAATCAACTGCTAAGCAGCATGCAATGTTCATTCTACTCTTAAAATCACAATCAGAAGTTTTTCCATCTCCAATGAAAAGAACTTCTCTTCTTGGTGATGATGGTTGGTTGATTGCATGGGTGATGAACCATTACCATGCTCAAGAATTCTTTCACAATTGTCCCGATCATCAATCGGTTAAGGACCCCTAGTGAACAGCCGATTTGCATTGGTGTTTCACTTCTCTTTGAATGCCTAATAATTTCAGATTTGACTTCCAGCATAAGGGTCCTATGCTCTTTGATGCATCATTCTTACGCTTATCAGCCATGATTAGGGGCCAAAGGAGACTCACAGATTTGTAGTTCCTTGAATTTTTTGGTGATGCATGGTACAACACAAAGTTTATTTATAAACGATTTATTCCTGCTTGAATTCTAGCAATTATGAAGTTGTCAGTTAGCAATTTAAATATGCACTTTGCAGAGACATCACTCAGTTCAATCAAGTCAGTAAACAGGCTCATGAGAATTGTAATTTCAGCACCTGGTAGAAAAATGCAAGTGCGGAGGATTAAAGCGGTCACCTGGCTAAGTGGTGCTCTTGTTGATTAGCAGGGATATCTTAGATTTGTATTCAATAATTTTCTTGACGATTTTTCTCATCTCTCACTCAGTTTGATTCGCTATATTGACGCATGCATTAGTAGAGTGAGGTAAGCATTTAAAATCATCACCATTTAGTTCCTGTAAACCAATCTCAGATTGAAAATCATTGGATGATTGGTTTTCCTTGGCTACTTTGCAGGCTGTCTGAGATATCTTGGCAGGTGTTTCACTCTTGTCTGTCACAGAATGTGCATGCGGCGAAATGTTCGTAACCTTTGAATCACACTTGGCAGGCTCTCTCTCTCTGCTTTATCACACATTTCTCAGGGTCAGATTTGACGTTATCTGGTATTCTTCTTCACCGTGCCAGGTTTGTCCAGTTCTTTGGTGCAGGAGAAAAAGAAAGTGGGGTTTTCAACCTTATGGATGCACATGTAGTCACACAGGGAGAACAGCACTCAACAAAAAAGCCGCCTGGTCTGTTGAAAACAGTTGGCACAGTATAGCCATAGAGCCAGCGACTAAATATCGGTGGTTTATTCCTGAAAATGAGTGGGGACCCGTTGTTTTGTGTTGTTTTTTTTGTTATGGAATCACCAACTGTAAATCCCATACCATTCTCATGAAAGCAACGATGATTGCTCCATATTTTGTGAAACATGTATTAAATTATTTCAAGTTTTATTGCTAATTTTAGTTTTTTTAAAAAAAAAATATTGGAATTGTAAAACTGCTAAGGATGGACAGAAAAGGGGCCACAGCCATTTTTTAAATGCAGTATCAAAATATTCAGCTACTGGTTTTATACAATTGTACTGTGGTTGGCATTAAGAATTTTGTGACCAATCATGTTGTCAACACTGTTTTCCTATTGTTCTCACCAAAAGTTGACTATAACCAACCACAAGAAAAGTTTAACAGCTCTGAAGTGTTAGAATTTACAAGTTGTGCTTTCATTGTTGGCGGGCAAGTAAAAAAAAAAAAAAAACTGCTTATCAGAATTGATTTGTCTTTTATTTTTCGTTTATTTTTACTGTCAAAAGCAGTGTGTGTGTGTGTGTGTGTGGGAATAAATTTCACTAGCTTGCATTTTTTTTCACTTTTTCTTTAATCTTAAACAAAGCTGAAGCTGTGCTATATGATAGAATGTGTTCTGGTGCTCAGATTGAACCAGTTGAGTAATTTCTCTTATTGAGCTAGGTACACAAGAAAGGTAGAAGGTAAACTAAGTGGCTACCATATGACATAAAACACTTTTCACTGGAGACATGTAATGGTTTGTATGGTGTTAGAATTTCTGATGGAAACTGGATTCTATAGATCCTTGCTTTCCCTGCTGCAGCAACATTACAGCTGTTAAAGTGATGGCACTGGCTGTGTGGCCAATCAGTGTGCCATCTTTTTTGATGTTATCTGAGCTGGGCTAAGCTGGGAAAGTAGAGCATCTTTGCAGAGTTAATTACTGTTGTAAAATAACCTGTCACCTTTTGACTTTGATATGGTGCTATATTTATATAGCTGTGCTATTAGCAAAACAGCCTAGTTGTTTTTCAAACATTTACTAGTGTTAATTTTAACATGCAAGAGTTTTTGGGTTTTTTTTAAAGCTATACAGAACGCTTTTCCTGGTTAGATTTTGTTCAGCAACCCCAGCTCTACCAAAAGTGACAAAAATCAACTAGTAGCTTTTAACTACATTTTTTATTTGGGGAATCCTCCCACACATCAGAGCTTATTCCAACCAACCGCACCCTACACCTAATTCACATTATGTGTTACAGCTAGTTATGTATTTTGCTTAAGGTCTTTATTTGCTAATCCCCCCCCCCTTTACTGGTATGCAAAATGTCTGTCTCTAGCTGAATTTTTGTGTTACGGTTTTTGATGACACTGGGAGTGGGGGAGATACTGCAGGCCTGCATTTATTATGTAACAGTTGTCTACTTCCATGTTGAAAGTAGTTTTTCTGATTAGTTAACTTCAGAATACTCAAATCTGAGCAAATACCAAACCAGCTCAAAATGTTTACTGTCTGTATTTTTGTGGTTGGCTTTTTATTTTTACTAAGGAATGCTGTTTCTCACTGCCATTCCATCTGTTTTTTTTTAAATCTGATATTTTAGCCACTTGGTTTCTTTTGTTTGCTTTAAGTTAATTTCAGCACATCACTGAAAATAAACTGTAGCTCAGCAGAGCAAATATTAGTAAACAGTGTTGAAAAATAAAATTTTAGATAATGTTTTCTATAGAATGATATCTGACTCTACATCTTTGCATTGAACCACATCACTGCAAAGATGATAAATACTTAGAAATTTGTCCAAAATGATTTAATGCCTTCTCTCTTTATCCCTGTCTGAAAGTTTCCCATAACTATCTGTTGCTAATTATAGAAATTTCACCCTACAATTTAAAAAAAAAAAATTTGAGAGCTAAATGATGGTTAACTGATATAATGACTAAACTTATTTAAAGATGGTGCATTACTTTCCCTAATGGTGCTGCTATTATAGCCCAATTCTGTGTCTTATTTCAGGCAAGGATCAACCAAGAACGGGAACACTTCTTAATCAACCCTTTCGGGCTTCTGTATTCTGAGATAACAGCTTCATCACTGGTCAAAGTTGACATGAGAGGTGAAGTGATTGACCCAGGATCCTCGACACTTGGAATCAACAAAGCTGGCTTCTTTATTCACTCAGCCATCCATCAAGCTCGTCCAGATATCAGATGTATCATCCACTTGCACACCTCAGTCACCACTGCGGTGAGAACCTTCCTACCTGTAGCTATCCTAAGAAAGAGTGTGCATGCATATATTTTTTAAAATGCAGAATAGTCTTCATTTTCATTATAGCATTTTTTAAAATAGTTTAACTCAGCTTTAATTAATCTTATTTTATTTGTTTACGTTTCATAAATAAAAGTTGGAATAATTTATAGAGAAGTGTTATTTATTACTGAGAGAGACTATAAGTTGTTTCTAAGCATAGAGCCTGGAAGTGTTAAATTCTACAAACAGAATTGGAAAATTTGCTGATAAAGGAACTCTCTTCAATTTTTTTCCAATTTGTCTGGATAATTAAAATTATTTGTAATAAGACAGACAAATTTAGCAACTGGTTTTCAGCCATTTTGGTTTCAACTAGAATTCTACTAATGGTTATCCTGGTCTTGTGCAAGAAAGAGAGAGAACAAACAAAAATCTATAATTTCTATTAAGTTGTAAGATGATAATGCTTTGTAACTGATGTTTTCTCTGTGGTGTGTTCTACAGGTGTCAGTCATGAAATGTGGTTTGTTGCCACTTTCCCAGGAGGCACTGATTTGTGGCAATATTAGTTACCATGACTACAATGGAATTGTTGTTGACACAGAAGAGAGAGAGAAATTAGCAAGAGACTTGGGACCCACCAATAAGGTAAATGATAGTTATATCCTTTGCTAATGCTTTCCATTGGCTGGGAATTAAGGATTAAGATGCTTTGCTGATTAGAAAAATAGTTCAGTTTAGTAATTACAAGAAGTCAAGAAGCCATATCATGGCATACAAAGTTCCCAGTGAAGATAGATGCTCATCAGTACAAATCTCAGATTGATTAATTGCCAGTAATTTATTCTACTCATTAACAATTCTGTTACTAAGATGTTTTCTGGTATCTAATTGTGCTGGAATCTTAGCTGGTTTGTAATGACTTCCTAGAATTAGTAACCATAGATAGCTGAAAGGTTTTTCTCTGAAAACCTATAATTATTTTCAAAAAATTTACTAGGTCTTTTTTTATAACCCTTTCCAGGTCAAAAAAATGAATATTTAATATGCTCAATTGTTTGATAATTTTCAAGATGGCTGCACAAAAAGCACCTACCTGATAAAAACTATTAAAAAGCATATTAAGAAGTCTTGGAGCAAATCAAAGACCACAAATGATGTAGCATATAGTTTAGTAATCCAAATGAAAAGAAAATGTGTCCAGAAAATGAAAGTAAAAAAATGTAGAGTGAAATCACTTGACTGTTTTCATGCAGATGCCAATGCTGATTCAGTTTCATTAATCCAATGTCATTACATTTTTTCTCTGAGTTTGTTATCTTCACTCCAAAAAATCATCAGTTGACAGCACAGAATGGATACCCATGGTGATATTTACTACAAGGGAAGTTTTCATCTTTTTGGTGGTAGTGGTTGTGTGGCATAACAGTTAGTCTTCTCAGCCATGTGGCTGGAGAAAACTTCTGACAGTTCACAGAAGAAATCCACTGGGCTGACAGACTGAAAAAACAAATGCACATTGATCATCTGTGCATGACTCAAATTGTATTGATGACCTCACTCTCACATTCCACAAGCCTTCACATCACCAAAAGGAAAAGATTCAGTGTTGGATTGGTAAAGGCACTTGCATTGGAAAACAACAACAACACATGCACACACACAGCCTTAGGAAGTGATAATGTGTCCAACCTCCTCCATGTACTATTTATGGTATAGATGGAAGTGATCATTAAATGGCTCATCAGTGTTCGACTGATTTTTGGTCAGTTTTGGCTGTTCTGAATGGGAAAGGAAGAAAGAACTAAAATCAAAACTTGAAAGATCTAATATTTTAAATTGTGCATTGTATTCTAAATAATGAAGAATCGAAAATATTCAAAGAATTCCTTAATGTTTTTCAGTCAGTGGAAAGTTGGGAAAATGTTCCTTTTAATAAAAAGTCAGTGAAATTAGTCTCTTGTATGGTATCTTCATTCCCATCCCTTTTTTAAAAAATCACTATAATCATTTAATAAATTTTAAGAGGGTACTGTGCTAGAAGATTAATTCAAGTTCACTAGATTGACTGTTGCTAAGTATCTTTAATTCGTGAATTTCACAACTGCTTTCAGACCATCAGTATTACTTCAATTCCAAAGCTGCCTGGGCAGTGGAAAGAATGACATCCATTAAAGTTACACATTACAAAACCAAAATCTCTGTAAAGCTGAGAGAGGGGGAGCTGTGGTGACAACAGTATGACAAAACAAAACAAACTTTGAAATTTGGGTTTAGGTCACAAGTTTAAAGATTCTTGTGTTGTTTGGGTGACAGAACTTTGTTTAGGTGTAAACTTTGCAGCAGAGTGTTTGAAACTTTCTAACACAAAGATCAAAGCTGTAAAAAGTTGGTCAGAACCAGAAATTTATTCATTTGCTGGAACTACTTTTTTTTTTTAATTTTAAAATGCTAACATTAAATCTGCAGGAATTTTGGTGTTTTTTCTAATATTAATTTATCAGTGCAACCCATGGAATCGGCAAGATTACCTGCAGCCACAAGTGTTAATGATGGGTCTAAAGATGACCTGTTGATAGCATCGATATGTAAGATTATCTTAGTCAAAAAATGACAGTAGGCTGCAATCTGAAACTCCATGGAAGGATCTTTCAAATCTTGATGTTTCCAGCTTATCAAACTGCACAAAATTTCCAATGTGTAGACACCAAAATGAAATACATGGCAGAATCTGGTTTAAGGTCTTATTTTCAGCAAGTGATTACAGATAAAAGTGGCTATTCTGTTTGTTAAATTATGCCACATAAACTGCCTTAAACAGATGGATAGTCATAAATGTTTCTGGGAAGAAGCTGATGTGGTGAAAATTTTCTTCACTTCTATTTTTGTTGGATGTGCAACTGCTGGTGGTGTGGTTAGGTTTTGAAGACACTATTGGTTGGCTTGGGATCTGTTGTGGCTTGGCATGGTTAGGCCATATGTTAACTGGAAAATCCAGGCAGACCGAGAACATGAGGGGTAAAGGTTTGGTGTTGGCTGATGTGGACTACATGTAGTTCATTGTGCTTTAGTGACTTGGACATAGAATCATTTCAAATCAGTGCATACACACACCTGAGGAAATCCCAGATTGAAAAGAGAACTATATGACTGACAAATTTTTTTTTTTAAGTTTGTTGTTCCTCATAGATGGGCTGAAATTATGTTATTAAAAGAATGATTCAGATTTTGCCAGATTATAAAAAGTTTTTGCAAGCAGTAAATATGAAAAACTGAAAAATCCAGGGACAAAAAATCTGGCATTATCATGAGTGAGTAGCAAGGACCTTCAACTGAGGTGAATCTGAATTTACTCTCACATTGGCAAAACAAGTTTAACCATTGTTGAAGCTTTATCATGATGTGAAACCCAAATTTCCAATTTGTGGCAACAGACTTGTTGAAGGAAAGATTTTGGAGAAGTAATATTCTTGTTGCTATAACTGTTTGTTCCCATCTTGGCAAAATTAGCTTGATTGACACTGACTAGCATAAAGGATGTTTTTCTGGAATTCTCTGCAACTGATCAGGTCTTAATTTAAGAAACTTGTTGCCAAGGCAGTCTTGATAACTTTGAGTCAAAAGTTGATAGAGAAGTTGCTAATCTACTACCCATTTGTGAGGAATATAGGTTGCTTTTAACATGGCAATTGCTTTGATTTATTGCCAACGTTAAATGAGTTCAGGAAACTATTTGCAATGAAGTGTTGACAGACCTCATTAACTTTTCCACAACGCATCAAAAGGTCGGTGAAGATGTTGTTGCCAAAGATAATTGAGTGGAACTCTTTCTTGCTCCCATGGTCATGACTGAGGAAAGATGGTTTCCAGTTAATAAAGAGTTTCATTGTTGAAAACTAGCAAGAAAATTTTAGAGAGTACACTGTATCAGTTGGAGGGAGGGGATGGATTGTAAATGTTCAGATCACAAACCTGATGATGATGTGAGTGCAAAGTCAAGGCACTTTGGTACTTGACAGGGGAGGAGGAAAGGAAAGTTTGATTTTCTATTGATTTCATTGTTAAGCTGTTGTCTAATAGTCCATTTGTCTGAAATGAGTATTGAAAGTATATTTGTTCACAAACCGAAACTACTATTGTTAGTCCACTTTAATTTGCAGTATGTACCATTTACTAAGACCCCCCTAAAGTCGTCATAATATCTAAGTTTCATGTTACGTACATCATGAAATAACTGGCATGATTATACACAATGTGTGGTGCTAGTTAATCATAGTTGTGATTTTATCCACATCTTTTGATAAATCAGTCTAACTTCCTTGAACCTCCTTAGCTGTTGGTGAATCTGCTTTGTCTCCTCATGCACACTCAGTTTGACACAACTTAACAGTGTCAGGGAAAAATCAATCGAACCTGACTAGAGGGTCAGGAAATACTCTAATAAATCAATATCCTTTCTCAAATAAGGATTCCACATTTGCACAGAATAGTCAATATGTGAATGAGCCAGGGATTTATACAACACAACTAAAACTACTTTGCCTTTGTTTGATGCTCAACAAATTGATCTTGATAATCTATTTGCTTTATTTGTAGCTGAAATGCAGTCAGCTCTTCACATTTGAAATTGTGGTTAGAAACCATCCCCAGATTATTTTTTTCCTCCAGTTTACTGGTTTTTTTTTTTGCCTAATATATTATTGGAATTTTCTCTATCAGGTAATTTTACCACATTATTTAGCTGACATTTCAGAATCTTCAAAAGAGCACAGATCGGTAATCTTTGATGGTAAATGTTGATAAGAGTTGGAACCAGCGAGTCCATCCATCAATGCTAGCAGACTTTTAAACCTAAATCTTTTAAATTTTTAATTGTCTTGTTGATTTAAAAACCACTGAGAGAAGGCTGAAGTTAAAATACTACATGAAAGAAACATCAATGCCAATCCTTGCATCAGAGTAAAAGGAAATACGTGTAGATGTCCAAAAAGGGGGGAGATTTTACCTGCAGTTTAACATAAATCCATAATTTATAGACATTTCTGTATTAGTGGTTGGCTAGTGGTTTAAGCTGACTTCTCACACTAATGAGATGACTATTTTTCATTTTGGGTAATGATGAAATGGCTTGTGTTATTTTAATCCAAGTTTGTATTTTGTGGATAAATATTGCATTGTGACAAGGTCTTCGAGGTTTAGCTCATTATTATTATTAATCAGTTTGCTCATAACTGTTTGGAGCATTCGTCTGGCAAAGTAGGTTCATACTTTTCATAAGAGAGACAAGTTAACATGCACATTTGCTGTATCAAAATAAATAAATAAATTTCATGATTTTAGTGTAAGCAATTATCTGCTTGGCTATGTTTTTGTTTTTAATTGTAAGAGGGGTTTTTTTTGTTTTTCTTTACTATAGCTAAGTTCTGCATGTATTGATTGTTTTTCTAAACTGATAGGGCAGCATTATCTAAAAAAATGTATCCATAGAGTGGATAACATGTTTCTGCTGCTGTCAGTTTGGTTTCATACAAGCACCAGATCGACTGATGATATAAGTGATTTTGCATTATCTTTTCCATGTGATGAGTGGAAGTCTGGTTGTTCATTCATCCGTGTTCCTTTTTCTTTCTTTCCTTTTTTTTTTTTTTTTTTTATACTTCCAGCAACTGAAGTAAAAGTACTTATTTGTTGTTTGTTTCACAGGTGATGTTTCTTCGGAACCATGGTGTTGTAGCTTGTGGGGAGTCTATCGAAGAGGCCTTTCACTATGCATATAACTTGATGTCGGCGTGCGAGTCACAGGTGAGGAGCAGAAAGAAAGTAGCTTACAATAGAGGTCACTTGATGAGTTTGTGCCAACCAAACAGAGTTGATAATAGAGAGAATTTACAACCAGAGATACACACACACACACACACACACACACACACACACACACACACACACACACCACACACACCACACACACCCATGTCTGAGGCTTGCTTTTGATGCGTTGGTTGTGCTCGAGAAGGGGTTCTGAAGGCTGTACTACTTTTTGGAAATGCTAATATTTGCTTAGTAAAGGTGTGATATTGTTAAATTAATATTCATCATCGGGTATTGATGATTGCGACCTTGTTTCTGGAAACAACTGTTACCTGCAAAGGGAAAGTAAAAGAATATGTAAACTTCCCCTCCTGGCATATATTCTCTCAAATTTTTTTTTCCATTAAGAGGAACAATGTAAAGGTGTGTACTTATGATCGGTAAAGCTGGTGGTACTGGAGTGATCACGGAAAATTGCTATAATAGGTCATCCAATGGGTGTGCGGTTGGATCAGTTAAATGCAAAATTAACTATGGTGTGCACTTGAACAGTACACGCTGGGATTGAGCGGTAAAGCTCTGGTGGGGTTTTGACCAAGTACATATCAGCAGTCCATGTCCATAGCTGTGATTAACTGGCCCCAGTTGACTACGGCCTGACGACTGAACTCGCAGCACTTGTTTTTCCTCCATGCATCCATGTCTGCCTTATTACTATAACCAGACTGATACAGATTTTACAAACTTTCTTAACTGTATTTAACAATTAATTTCAGCTCAAGGCTGTACAGGTGGGTATGGAAAACTTGATCCTTGTTGATTCCGAAACCCAGAAGAAGACGTTTGCCACAGGAAGTGTGGGCGGAGGTGGAGTTGACACCAGTGGTAGGAAGTGGAAGACTGGAGAACTTGAGTTTGAAGCCCTGATGAGGATGTTGGACAACTGCGTGAGTTTGCTTTACTGATTCTTTTAAGGAGTAGATAAAATAATTTTTCCTGAAATGTTATTCCATTATTTTTTTTTTTTTTGTCATTGGAAAAATGATGACAAAATCTATTCCTTAAATAATTTACTTTTTGCACTTTATCTTAATAAGCAAAGGTCAATAGATACTATGTGATTAGTATGTTTGTACCTTTTTAATGTGATGTTTTTTGTTTGTTTTTAATGCACTAACATCAAGAATCCTGTTTAAATATATATTTTCCTTACTGGAAACAAATTTTACATACTCTTAGTGTATCTCTCCTCTCCCCCCTCCCCCAGTCTGTGTGAGAAATTAGGATCGTATGTACCTCAAATTGGTAAATGTTGACATTCTTTCTGTGCGCTTGCACCACATACTCCAAAAGAAGTCTTGCTAATGATTTACAGAGGAACTAGAAACGTCTAAAGTATGAAAAGAACGATCTTTGTGGATAAATAGATGTGCTTTTCTTTATCATTTTTAACATTGTAGTTTGTGGGGAAATATATTGACAGCAGCAGTTAGTAATAAGGCCTCGAGGATATCCATCTGTTGGGATTACACACTAGTGATGGGATGGACACTGCAAACGTGGGCACCATGTGAATAATAAAAGTAAACTTATGAAATGTCTGCATTTGATTATTTTTGGTTTTAGGGTTTGAGAACTGGCTATATTTACCGCCATCCACTCATCAAACAGGAAAGAGATCATCACTCAACAAATGACATTGAAGTTCCTCCATCCTCGAGTTCATTTACTTACGTGTTTGACGGGGATATTGAACACTCAAAATTTGTGTAAGTTTCTCTCCTCTTTCTGCTGCTCTCAATTTCTTTTACAGAATTCACAAGACTAAGATATAGATTTTTTTTTGCCAGAGCTACATTTTTTTTTTTATTTCTTTCTCAAGAGTTGAAAATAATTTTCCTGAGAATGGTAAAATATCAGACTGTTTTTTTACAATGATGAATTAGCTAATAATTTACTGAAGATGGAAAAAGAAATTTTTAATGAATGTATATTCTCCAGGTCATTGATTCCAGTCCTATATAGTCAGTCAGTTGAATGAACATTATAAGTACAATAACAGTTTGTAATGAGTAATAATGATATTTGTGAGGTAAATTATTTTATTTAAGAAAAATATATTATACAAACTAACAATTACATAGTTGCTGTAATTTCGGAGGGAGCTGTGTGTTCTGCTACGGTGTGTGTACAAGTTCCTCTTACCCCTTCCTTTTGTTATTGCACAATAGAGACACTGGAGGAGGCTGTATGCAATGCATTTACACTTATCCTTTCAGCTACCTTGCATAAAATGTCACAGAAAACATGGCAAGGCTTACAGAGATATGATTAATGAATGTTATTCCATTAGGTGTAATAAGCAGAATAATAATAATAGTGGGTAACAAGATTTTGTTTGCACCCTGTAGAGTGATATTTTTGTTTGTTTTTGGTTGCCTGTGGTTTTAAAATTATGAAGGAACTTATTTTAAAGGAGGAAAAATGTGTATCAGAAATAAATCAGCTGATCTAATGATTTTTTTAAGGAAGGACAGGTTTGTACCAAATTTTCTAGATGAGGTGGTGTGGATTCTAAATAACTTGAGTTAACTCCTGCTGTTGAATAATTTCTGAATCAGCATCATAAATGTCTGCCAATGGATCTAACTCTATATGTCTATACTTAAGGTAGGTCGGATAGCCCTTTTTTTTTTTTTTTAAAGAAACATTTAATGCTTTTTCTTTTTTATTATTGGTTTGGTTTGCTGCTCTAATGATGTAAAGCTGTGTTCCAGTTACTAAGATAATATCTGAGATGTCTAATAGCCTGTTCACACCACAACTTTAGCCTGCTGTGTATATAAGTATCTTGAATAGGTAAAGTTGATGTGATGGACCACGTGTAGTAAGTCTGGAACCAAACTCAGTATTTGCCAGTACTACTGTAGTAGACAAGGTATTTCAGTAGTGTTAATGTTGGCAAGTTAAAAATGATGCTTTGTTTTTTCCGTAATATGGTAAATGGTTTCTAGGGTGATATTAAGTTGTGTGCGGTAGTCTGAGTTGTATCTTTTTCCTTTCTTTCCAGCTCTCCACTACGACAGGCACTAGAACGTCAGAAGCAGCAGCACAAAGTTGGTTGGCTCAACTCTCCCAACACGTACATCAAGCAGGAAATCGATGAGATAGGTACTCCAAACCCCAAGAAAATCACTAAGGTAAGGCTAGCTTCCACTGTGTTTTGTCTTAATATCATGATGCTTTATCATGCATAATCTCAGCTTGTCAAGACAATTTGTCATGCTGATCTCACTGTTAGAATCTATGATGACTGCTCAAGGGACTGAGAAAAATTGGTCATTGGTGATGTTGTGCAGATTTCCTGTCATGGCTACTGTGTAATTTGAGTCTGTTTATAGTCAGCTGGATTATTGGGACCAGCTATATTGCAGAACAGCACAATCAAAGGTTTAGAGTGAAAAAGTTTGTTCATTTAGTCTCACAATCCAAGTTAAATATAGAACCAGTATGTCTGTTATGTGTATTTAGATATACATTGGCTGGCAATGGGATGATCATTGGCCTTCATATAGCAGATCATCATGAAGAGATATTGACTGTAGTATTTATATCCAGATACAAGGGAAGTGAATGGGGACTAATAACTGTTTAAAATTAGATTTAAAAAAGGTTACTTTTATTTTCCTATGACACTTCTAGTAGGGGTGGACATGGAGCTAAGTTATAGCGGTTTGAAATGTCATTAGTAATTGTTCTCTCTTTCTCTCTCCATCCCTCTAAGCGCATTAGCATATTTTTAAACTATTGTATTTTCTCTCTCTCTTTTTAAATCTGAGATTAAGATGTTAGCTTTCTTGTAAATTTCACCAACTTCTCTTGTGATTTGTGTATTGTGGTTTTCCCAAGGATGGAATTTTTCTAAAACATTGGATCTACTAATTAATGTAGATGACTTGAAAGCCAATAGTGAATAAGAAATCTGATATATATAGCTGTTTGACTGCTCAAAACTTCCATTCTGGATTTAATAAATTCAATTTAATTTTTTTGTCTTGTCTCTTGGGACCTCCATAAGAATAATACTCCATAATGTCAGGATACTACTGAGTAAGTAAGTGATTTAATTTCCGATTAGAAGTTTTCTCTTGTTAAATATTTTTGTTACAGGCTATTTCTTTATTTGTTGCTATTTTTACTTATTCTTAAATAAACAGAAAGAAGAATAATAGATTTTTTAGGGCGTTTGTGCAGTCAGCCGAGTGCTTTCCCTCTTCTCTATGGTAGAGATTTTGGTACCTCCCAAGGAATTACTAATTGCTTCTGCTGAATGATTATTTTGATGAGTCACATCTCAACAATGTTTACTAGTCATAAATGAGTCAGCTTTCTCTTGATTGGTTGACTAGAAGCACAACATGAGGAATTTACATTTTAATTAAAGAACAAACAAACAAAAAAAGGGGGGATGTCAGTAAATTTAGTGGTGAAATATTTTAGTGTGATACTGAAATGTTTGTGAAAGGGAAGACGTGACCTTGTTTCTGATTTTAATGTTATTACAAAAGCCTCTAGCTTCTGCTGCTGCTGTTTCATTTACAAAATTATTTTTTTTGTAGCAGTTATGGAAAAGAATTGAGGTTGGACAGATTTTGATAAAACATGGGCATTGTTAAACATGAAGTAACAGTACCAAACCGATGTAACAAGTTTATAAAATTTGGCACACATTTTTACTAGATTTACTGTTGCCTTTTTCTTCTAAGCTTACCAAACTTTGTTCATTGTTTTTCTTTTAATGTGGTAATTTCTAAATGAGTTTAAATTAATATGTTTCACTTACATATTTCAGTTTGTTTTTCTGAAGGAGGGGTTTTAGTGTAATTGGTCCGGTAGCTGAAGCTCTGGGAGGATAGTAACATTAGTTTCTATTGGGTTTCTTTTATGGCATAAACCATTGGCTGGATATCTGATTTGTTTACTTGTAGTGGGTTTCAGGAGATTCCTCAGCTACTGCAGCAGGTACACATGTCAAGGTTGAAAGCCCTAACCAGTTTGCACCACAAGGGTCCAACCCTAAGGAATTTAAAGAAAGACAAAAGAAGGTAATTTATGAGCTTGTCCAGAATAATAGAATTCTGTAGTGTAGTCTCAGTTTTTGTTTGCTTGTTTTATTTTTTTTTCTGAGGGAAGCAAAGTGCCATGAGGGGTCCAAACATTTTGGACGTTGGCAGAGAAATTTCTTTTAGAACTCTTCTTTTGATGAGGGAGGAAATCCATATGGCTGACTCGACTGGGAATCGAACTCAGTCTTGGTGGTCCAGTAGTCTAACCAACCACCAGCTGTCCAGTCTCAGTTTTACTTTCTTCCTACCTTAATCAGCTTAATGTTTAATGTTAGAGGCTAGCAGATAGTTTACTGCATTTGAACTACTAGAGCAGCTAAATCAGAATTAGTTATATTGTTACGAGAAGGCATTACCTATACCCCTGGTTTGAAAACTGTTCATTCACCCAATTCTTGAACCAATCAGTACTTTTATTGTATATTCAATAACTGCTGCTGGTACATTGTTCTTTGTGACCAATTGGTTCTTTTTCTTTTTTTTAAATAAACTCCTTGGGCAAGTTAGGTTACAGCCAGATGCTGCATTCTTTTTCTGCTGAATTATTACACTTTGCTTGTAAGTTTCTCTGAGCCACCTTGATTATTACACCAGATTATATTGCTTTTAGATTGATTTTAACCCATTTTTTATTTTAGATCCGGCATGACTATTACGTCGAGAAGGTGACTGCCGGTCCTCAGTCCAAAGTTCTGGAAGGGGTCACCTGGGAGGAGGCTCAGAAAGTTAAGGTACCAAGTTACTGTTTGAGGTGTGAGCTTTAAAAAAAAAAAGGCAAGGCAAGGATAATGACCAGATTTTATTATAAAAGGAGAAGAGATTGCAAAGAATTAGTTTTTCGAGTTGTTTACAAGATTACGATGTAATTTTTGGTGTCAACAATAATTAGCTGTTCAGGCCAAATGAGGGTGTATAGGCTGCTGCTTACAAAATTTCCTAGATAGTATACTTATTAAAATTTCAGGTGACTATTCAAGACAGGTAAGATTGCCAAATATGGGATAGGCATTATTCAAGATTTTAAAAAGTTTTGTTTGTTTTTTTTTTAACTGAAAATTCTATATATTATTATTATTATATTGATTCATTTTGTGACTAGAGCCACCTGTTATCTTAGAATATTTTGCACGTTCAATTAAAACTGTCACCTTTTTACTATAATTTTAAAAAAACTGAAATTGAATGCAGTTGCTTTCCTGGGCTTCACAGAGTCCAGATTTGAACCTCATTTAATGCATAGGGCCATCTCTATACAGACAGCTAAGAGCTAAATGACCAGTGTAGCAGCATTTAGAAGGAATACCTGCAAATTTTGTAGGAAATCCTGGATGTCTATGAGCTTTAAATGCCAGGGGATATACCAAAATACTGAAAATGTCTTTGAGAATAAATATACATTTTTTAAACTCTGGAGTGTTCTTATTATTATAGCAGGGATCTATATAAAGAATTAAAGTACAGTATTAGAATTTCTACAATTTAAGACTAGTTTTGTGTAAAAAAAAGGGGGGGGTGAGGAATGTTTGCCACAAGGTAAGTGTTACCAAGTGGGTTACTAAATAGATGCAGCAAAAGAACATCTCATTTCATTTTCTTTTGTATTTTGGTAGGATGGTAATCTGAGTGGTACTTCAGATAGTGTGGTTGTCATAGGTGCCGCATCCAAGGGCATTATCAAGAGAGACCAGCAACACAATGCTGTTGTGTACAAGTCGTACTACACACCCAATCCATTTGAAAACGTGACATCAGATGAACTAGAAAAATACAAACAGCAGGTGGAGCACGGTGGCATAGACCTAGGTAGGTTGCAGTTTAGCTTTTACTTGAATATGGGAATACATCTTAAAGTGTGATTATCATTCCTGAAGGGAACTCTGTGTCATTTGTGCTCGTGCACACAAAGTGCAGTGCATTCTGGGAATATAATTTGTGCTAGGTTAGTAACTATAGATGAAACTACAGAAAGCCTCATCGCAACATTGCTCATTTCATGCTTTCAGTTTTACATATAATGGGCGATAACATCCATTCCATTTCTTTGCATATCTTGTCGTGGAGTTTTAAAAACTGAACAAGAATTCACCTACAATAAGGAATCAAAAATAGGGTGCAAAGCTTGTACTCTGTACCACTGATCAGTCAGAGATGCTTTATTTTGTGCCTTTTGTATTATATAATTTTTAATTGAAGTCTTTTGAAATATCTTTGGTTTCAAAATTGAGCTGTGTACAAGCTGGATGTGCTCTACAGCAGCATTTTTATTGTGAAGTAAGGCCTCACCTGGTGCATGTGTCATCTTATTATTTCTGTGACAGGTTACAGTGAGCCTGCTCCTGATGGCCAGCTGATTTCTACCAAAGAGAGAATGCAACACATCCAGCAGCAGGCAAAGTCAGATACTGAAGAGAAAAGTGATGTGGAAGCTGGTGAGTGGGCATTATGCAGTGTCTTTAGCTGTTTGATTTTGGTTTGTCTACTACCTTCCATTCCAGAGTATTTCAACAGATTGACTGGGCGATGTAACACTCACAATGGTTGGGTAGAAGGAAGACGATAGTTTATCAAAAGTACACAAGACCATTTATTTTATTTTATTTTTTTCAGGTTTACACATATACAAGAGTTTATCCAAAGTTGATTGTTTAGAAAAGTGGATTATCTGTATGAAATATATCTGGTGACATTTTGTAAAATGACTACTGATTAATTCTTGATAGCTGAAACATTCTTGATTCAGAAAGGATCAATGGACCCTGCTTTTGCATTGAAAACCGGGATTGGGTGAGCATTTGCCCTTTTGCTCTGGACAAGCTCGACTTAATGCGCCTGCGTTACTTCTTGGTAGATGTGCCACCCCAGTCAAACTCCTCGTCCAACTTGATTCCATTCTAATACAAAAGCGTTGACCTGTATATAATAAAGAAATACAGCGATCTTGAAGAAAAAGGAATCCAAGTTTGTGCAATGACTGAATTTTAAACATTGGGCATATGCATGTACATGGCAGAAAATTCTTGAATAATATAATTTTTAGTTTTTCAAGGTTTAGGTTTTAGGTTTAGATGTGAACAAACATTTTGGTGAAATGCAAACAGTATTTTAAAGCAAATCTTGCCAGGCAAGTAAAAGAGAGAAGCTAGAATTAGATAAAGATGAATAAATGATCTTGTGTAGAAAGTTGGTTGTATTTATAATGTTACAAAACTTTGATAGCATGATGCTGGACATGATGACAGTCTGCATACTTATGCCTTGCTGCATGTGTAGACAATGTATTATTATCTGCTTTTATTCTGATGGGGGGGTTTGCAAGAATTACTAATTTTAAGGATTTTATTTTTGTTAATTTACTTTTTTAAAAAAAAAAGAAAAAAATTAACAACTAGTTTAAGAATTGCTGTTGGGATAGCTAAGTACATAGCTGTGGAAGCTTAGAACATTGCATGATGGATTTTAGGGATCAACAAGTTAAAAGTATTTTGTATTTCCATAATGCAAGACTCTGATCTGGCACCAAAGGCTTCCTGCCAAAAGTGGCTGTCTTCACTTAGTCTAATTCTGTGCATACTAAGAGTCTTAGCAGTATATAAACTCCACGGTCCAGTACCTTCCCTTAGTAGTAGTTGCCCAAGTAACTAATATTATTTTACTTGTGCAAACATTTATTGCCATTTACTAAGTGCATTTAAAAAATCAGTTTACCATGTTTTGGCTTCACATCCAACCATTTGGTTTTTGTTGTTTTTATCCTATCGGTATTATTCAGTCTAATCAATCAGTGTGGTGAGAGGGTTAAAATCTGTGAAAAATTTATCTGCTATCTGCATGCTTAGGTAGGTTGAATAGCATGCCCACTTATTGTAGATTAGTTCAGCCAGCCTGCTGGATTATGAGTAGCTGTGAGCTGACTTCTACCAATTTAAGTGAATAAAACCAAAGAGTCTTTCCACTAAACAAATCTAACTTTTGGACTGGTTGAATAATTGGAGGTAAATGGCATTGTGGGTAGTTTTATTTTTAAGTTGTTGATTCCTACAGCATCAATTGAAAAAAGAATGTCTCTGTTGTTGTAGATTAGCAACTATTGCTTGTTTTGTTATTGATGTGATGGAATTGTTTGTAGAGGAAAGTTTACTTTAGAAAACTGGTGTGAGACTACTTTTGAGTGTATACCCATTGCTGTTGTCATTCAAACTTTATCCAAAATACAAGTTGCAAATATATGCAAGGTTGGACATTAGTTGTGTGTCCAGATTTGTAGATAGCAGATATTTGAAATTTTAGGTTTAATGAAGCTTAGACTTGAATTGCTAATGGGGAATGTACATAGGTTTATTTCATGATTTACATTAAACATTGTGTATAACTTCATATGCCTGCACTTAAACTTTTTTCCAACCCCATATTTACAAATGCAACTATAACAGTGTTTACTAATTTTCCTATAAAATTTTCAGAAAAACTCATAAAATGAGCTTAAAAGGGAAAGATGTCATAAGGGGCAAAAGTAACCTATTCACTAGCTGTTATCCTAGGGCAGGGGTCACCAAACTACGGCCTGTGGGCCGGATCAGGCCCGCCGACGGTACTTGCATTTGTGTGATAAAACGGATGGAACACGAGATGTTGTGAAATAAAATTTTTAAATTTTTTCATGGATAATTGACACATCATGGGCAAGAAGGCTCAGAAAAATTTCCTGGTCAAGGTGTTAATCGAGCTGGTCTCTAGGCTGTTTTCTTCACCCTTTATTATGGCTACAAAGAAAAGAAAAGTGGACACAGAGTGTCGCGTTTTCAATGAAGAATGGGGAGTAAAGTACTTCTTTGTGGAAACAAAGGACCAGAAAGCTAGTTGCGTGTTATGCAGTGAAAGTGTTTCCGTTTTGAAAGAGTACAATCTTCGGCGTCACTATGAAACAAAACATCTATCAACATATTCAAAGTTTTCTGGAAAGTTACGCTCTGAGAAATATGAGTCCATGAAACGTGGTTTAGAAACTCAAAGAAATCTCTTCACGAGAAAGTTTGCTGAAAATGAATCCGTCACTCGTACAAATTACAAAATAGTGCATAAGTTGGCAGAGCGAGGAAAACCGTTTACTGATGGCAACTTCATCAAAGAGTGTATGATGGAAGCAGCAAATAACTTGTGTCCTGAGAAAGCCGATTTGTTTGGAAGTATCAGCCTTTCGGCAAGTTCAGTTGTGCGGAGAACAGAAGAACTTGGAGAGAACATAGTGCTAGAGATACGCGAGAAAGCTAGGAACTTGTTGTGGTATTCTCTGGCGCTGGATGAGTCTACTGATCTCTCGAGTACGTCACAACTTCTTGTGTTCATTCGTGGTGTCAATTTGGACTTTCAGATAACGGAAGAGTTGGCATCCGTTTGCTGCATGCATGGAACAACAACTGGAAAAGACATTTTCATGGAAGTGCAGAAAACTTTGCAAGACTATAACCTTCAGTGGAATCAGCTTTGAGGTGTTACAGTTAATGGAGGAAAAAACATGGCTGGAGTGAGGAAGGGTCTGGTCGGGCAGATCAGGACTCAGTTGGAGGATTTGCAAATTCCGGGCGCTCTGTTCATACACTGCATCATACATCAGCAAGCACTCTGTGGGAAAGACTTGGATATTTCTTGTGTACTGAAACCAGTCGTTTCTGCTGTGAACTTCATTCGGAGACGTGCACTCAATCACCGTCAGTTCCAGGCTTTTCTTGAAGAAATTGATTCTGATTTCTGTGACTTGCCTTATCACACAGCAGTGAGGTGGCTCAGCTGTGGTGAAGTCCTGTTTCGTTTTTACAAGCTCCGAAACGAAATAGATGTTTTTCTCACTGAAAAAGATAGAGCTGATCCACAGCTGTCAGATCCTACCTGGCTGTCAAAGTTGTCATTTTTGGTCGACATTACATCCCACATGAATGAACTGAACTTGAAACTCCAGGGAAAGGATAACCTCGTCTGTGATCTCTACAGAATCATCAAAGGATTTCGGAGAAAGCTGTCATTGTTTGAAGCACAACTGGAAGGAGAAAACTTCTCTCATTTTCACTGTTTCAAAGAGTTTTGCGCTACAATTGCTGAAGATGTCAACCTCGATTTTCCTAAAAAGATTATTCGTGACTTGAAGAAGCATTTTTGTTGAGATTTTCAGATCTCGACATAATTGAGAGTGACATTCTTCTGTTCCAGAATCCGTTTGATTGTAACCTTGATGATGTGCCAGTTGAACTACAGTTGGAGCTCATTAATTTGCAAGCAAATGACTTGTTGAAAGAGAAGCACAGAGAAGGAAAACTTGTTGAATTTTACCGCTTCTTACCTGATGTTGAGTTTCCGAAATTGAAGAAATTTGCCTCTGGTATGGCATCATTGTTTGGAACAACTTATGTCTGTGAGCAAGCATTTTCAAAAATGAAGTATGTGAAGTCAACACATCGAACAAGATTGACTGATGAACATTTGAAAGCAATTCTCTTGATTGGATGCAGCAATTCCAAACCAAACATTGATGATATCTTGAAAGCCAAACGTCAGTTTCACAAATCTCACTAACCTTTTTTGCTGCTTAGTTTGTAAGATTCGGATATGTGCACACTAGGTCTGATGTAACTATATTTTTGCTAACGTCGCCTTCTTTGATAACTTTTTAGTAAATAAATATGTTGGTTGCCTTTGTTTTTTGTGCATTGCACGCCACTCGCCCATGATTAACATGGAATGCTAAACTTAGTGTTTCGTCTTTTTTCCCAGAGCTTTCGTTCTGGCTTGCAAGTATTGAACAGAATGATTATGCGGCCCGCGCTCGTCATTCTTTCAGTTATCCGGCCCACTGTGAAAAATGTTTGGTGACCCCTGTCCTAGGGTGTAGTATATGTATCAATGTATTGAATGTGGAGATGGCTGGAACAGGTACACAGCATCCCACAAATCTGATGCCAACAATGACATAAATTTATGTTTACTGAAAATAACATTGAGCAGATGGTTATGGACAATAATCACCACCATATATCCTATCTGTGTAGGATGTGGTTTACTTTATTTGCATATTGCCCAGATTGTGGCTCTTGAGTTTGGAAAACCTGCTAGCTCATTCATACTCTGATGGCATCTCCCTTTTGCTTAATTTCTTTGTTTCTGCATGCTGACTTAGTATAATCACCACATTGATTTCAACAAATAGTTTGGCTGTTGAGAAACAGTGGATGGTACTGTACAATTTGGGTTGATTTATCCCTGGCTCACTCATCCAGATTACTACTTTTCACATCATTCAACTGGTTGCTCTTGGTTGTCCATTGCAGTCTGATGACAAGCACCAAAGCTCATTTACAGTGGTCAATTATTGCTGCTGTTGTATCAGTTAATGGATGATCTGGATGAAGTTTGTTGGTATTCTTATCAAAGTCAAATTTCGAGAGCCCTTTATTCAGCAGTTTTTGCCACTTGACATAGTCAAGTGCTATCACCTACCAGTTGTTGATGGGGATGCCAGAACCTTTCAGGGGTCCTTGTGCCATTTCTATCATCACACAGCACCTGTTTTTGGGAGCTCTGAGTCCTTCACACAAATGATGTGACCAGCCCAATGCAGCTGCTTTCTTGATTAGGGCCTCATTGCTGGTCATACCTCTATGATTGACTTGGTCTTGCCATTTCTCATGTACTGATGAGCTAAGATGCCACATGTGAAATCATTCCAGCTCTTTTAGATGTTGCCTAAATCACCATTGTTCCTACACTGTACATAGTGTGCTGATGATGATAACTCTGCACATCTGAACTTTGGTCTTAATCCTGAAGCCCTTGTCATTGGAAATGTTGTCTTGCAGCCTTCCAAATATGGCTGGCTATTTCCATATCACTAGAGACTTGATCTACATCAGAAGTGCACCAAAAAAGAAAAAAAAAGTCTATTTGCTTATGGTCTTTACACTTGCTCTTATTATTTGGAACCAATAATGAAACTTGTATTAATGTTTCCTGCAATTGGGGCCTATTTCCCATTAGCCTGGTGTTTTTTTTTTTTTTTTTTTTTTTTTTTTTTGAGTGTTCATGTAGAAACAAAAAATGGTGCGGATCTGGAATGGTCTCTCTGACTGGACAGACAAAAATTCTCCCTACACTCCAAGAGTAGCTATTTTAGCTCCAGAATAGGGCAACTGGGTTTGGTTGTATTTGTTATTTATGCCCCTCTTTTAAGCCTTCCCTTGTGTGTATATATTTTTTTAAATGTACAGAAAATCCGGGTACAGTACTTACTGCTCAGAATTGCTTATTTAAACAACCTTTACATGATATGCACTGTTTCAGGTTGCAACAAACTTAAGTGCTACAGTACACAATTATAAAATCAGAATAGTAACATATGGACACCAACTAGTCTTTTATTAGTACTACAGAGAGAGATTGTGGTGGGATCCTGGTGTTCAAAATGCTCTCTAGTTATCAAATTCAGAATTCATTGCTGAAAGGTGTAGTGTTGGTATTCACCCAAGTATTGTACACATGCCAACTGCTTTGACTGCTTGGATGTGTTGTTCTGCATGGACCACCATGGCTGAGACCTCTTGCTGATGATCAGTTTGCACCAGAATTTCAAATGAGCTTCTTGAAATTCTAATAAATTCTTTAATCTACAAAAAAAAAAAACAACCGAAAACCAGATATACAAATATTGTCTCAAGAAATGGTCTACTTTAATGAAATAGTGGAACAATAAAAGGCTCAATTCAAAGGAATAAATTGCAAATAGTAAGTACTGTACATATGTATGAAATAGAATCAATAAAGAATTAATTTTGCTATGTATGCAGGAAAGGTAGTCTACTTTGGCCAGTGGCTGTTGCATGTGCTTTTTTTTTTTTTTTAACTATGTGAGAGTCCTCCTCCTGTTAGTACATTCATGTGTGCAGTGTTGCATGCTCTTTGTCTGTTTTGCGTGCCATAGAACCTGTAGCTGCATCTCCCACTCCCATCGAGACCAGCATCAATGACGTGATCGATGAGAAGCTGGACGGGAACAGTTCCTTTCAGTCTCCGCCTGCAGAGCCTTTCAATGGTTAGTATAAAATGGTTTCACTATGATGGTTCATTTTGATCATCAGTTGGCTGGTTCACTTAACACTGCATTGCATTACTCTGGGTTGGAAACTACTTTGCGATGCGTGAAGTTGGTATGTATTGTTGGTATGCAAGGCATTTTGTCGTTATCTCTTATTTAGGTTGGCAAAACAAATGCTGTGAGAAATTGGTTGAAATATCAGATTGTGCAGTCCTCTTCCTGTTTTGTCCACAATCTGTATGGGCAGCTGTATTTGAATTAAATGGGGTGCTGTTAGCTTTTATTTCTAGATTCTAGAAACAAAGCACACACGATTGAAAATGAAGTGCCAATTGCCTGGGGATCTTTTACAGATCTATTTACTTTTTTATATTTTGTAAACAGTACTTGTTAAATGATTGATTCTGAGATACTAGTGTTCTTTCAATTTATCAGATTTGGTATTTTAAATCCATTATTATTCACTGCTTGGTAAAATTTAAACAAGGATGTATTATTATGCATTAGGAATCAGAAAACTACTCAGAAAACTAAACCTGTTGCTTGATTTAATATTTTGAGAAAAAAATAAATTGTTGATGTCTTTTTTGGAGAAAAAAACTTGTAATCTGTGGGTTTACCTGGTTGTAAAGGACATTCCACAGATGTTTGCATTTTGGAACCTGTCCAATCTCATTAATTTTTGTAGCCTGAGCCTATTTTCAGCTTCCATGCATTCAAGTTTAACTGGTGCAATTGATAGGAAGGTTTATTGTTGTTGACTTAATTTTGACACAAGAACATTTATATCATCAGTTTCTTAATGTTTTGTACGTTTTATCATCGATGGAACTAAAACATTTTTGTGGTAGTTATGAATACATATGAACTTTATGCTCTGAGGGCATCTTTTATAGACCTTTCTCAGCTATATGAGATCCAGTCCAAGTCTGTAAACAGTGCAATAAACAAAGACTTACAAACTGTAATTAATTTGTAGATATATGAAATAGTCTGCTTCAAAACAGATGGCTCTGATTGCTAAGATCAAGGGTCCGAGTTCAATTCTTGTTGGGGATCAGCACCCTTTGGCAAACCCCATTCCCAGCATGGTTTCTTCTTGCTCTTTAGCAGTTGGCTAGATGGGATTCCTCCTGCCCCTTAAAAGCAAAGATTTCTAGTAAGGCTTTGTGCTGTGTTGTCCATTTTCAGCAAGAGGCTTTGGGCATCAGCCAGCACCATTGCATTCCTGATATCTCCCAATACAAGACTCAGAACCTTAATGCTTACAACAAGAAGGGCAAGTATAGTGGCTACGGGAGGGGAACAAACAAACCTAAAAGTTTAAATAAGTCATTCAACTATACGTTATCTCCATAGCAGAACTATGTGACAGTTTAGTGTAGATTCAGTGCCAACTTCTGCATTTTGTAATCGGATAGGAAACAAAAAAAAAAGATTGTGCATTCCTGTTTTCCTTAACTACTTGGGCCCTGTTATTAACTAGTGGTAGATCAGGGCCAAGATTGACTAATTTGGACCTTGGTTGTTGAATAGTTTTGCTTTATAACTTAGCAGTAGGAACTGTTTGGTTTGTACGACGCAACTGAGTAAATTGATAGCATTGCATAAAAAGTAAATTTTTTCCAGGGCTCAACTGGTTAATTCTGGTTTTTTTGAGAACGTGGTAACTTTACAAGTAGCTAATGATTCAGAAAAATCCAGAGTTTTAATTAATGGTGGTGATAATGACTTGAGATTAAGAAAAATGAATTTTGAAATTTCAGATGGTGATTAGCACAAGTCTGTATGTAGTCTGAGATGCCCAACTTAAGCATCAGGATACATTACACTCTTAAGATCAATTTTAAAAAAAAACCAGCCGTGCAAGATGGTTTCACTTTACGCGCAGTGAAAGTGTTAAGATAATTTAGTTAGCACTTGTTGTACCAAACTGAACTACTAAACTTAAGATCTGTTATTTAATAAAATTAGAAGATAATTTTGATTATTGACTGTTTTTGTTGTTCAGAAATAGTAAATAAAACTTGGTAATTTCCATGATGTTTGAGTTGCACTGTCTTTCCTTCCTTCCTCACAGCCATTCGGCCACATGGGCCCCGAAAAGATGTTGATCTACTACCTGAGTCTATCCCGACTGTGTTGATCACCGATGTAAACTCGGGTTGGTAACTGGTGGCTAACTGTAGGCTTGCGTATTCTCTACTAAAACATAGGAATGGAGTCAGTTCTGTGTACATTAACCTGTGGCAAGCAAGCCCAATTGCTTCACTGTAGCTAGAATGGTTTCAATCATAGCAATTATCTGACCTGGGGTGTGGGCAGTTCTCACCCTGGCTTTGAAAGGTATTATAATGCATGCATGTTTTATTATGGTTACTGAAGAGGTGAGATTGCTGAAACATGAGATAGAACCTCCAATGTTTGAAAACGACTGTTTACATATGAAGTCAGTGGGTTAGGGTTATAAAAGTCAAGGATTTTTAAAACTTTTTTTGTCTTTAATGCTGACATTTCTGAAAACGTTTGTCTGTGAAATGAAGCTATTTGTTATTTGTTTTGCTTTAGTCTTCATTAGTATGTTGCATCTGTCTAGCTGCATGTAGAGGTGAGTTTTGAAAATCTTGCATGGAAGATCACTGATTTGTTGTGTTGTTTTGCATGTTCAGCTGCTGCACGTGTGGTCACTATTCAGCGAACAGAGTCTGACCGACAGCCACCATCCCAAAGTAAGTCTTACCATTACTACAGCAACCACTGCCACCACCGCCACAAAGGTTTTAGAAAAAAATTTTTTTTTTCTAAATTTAAACTATTGTTATTAGCAATTGGTCCATTCTTTTGTTATGAGCTGTTTATAAGAAGTCTGTATAGTGAGATTTATTTTCTGTCTTCAAGCATTTTACTTTCTCTGCTCTGTTAATTGCCAGTGGTGATCGTAACATAATTTTTATAGCCTTGCATTATGGGGAGGTTTTCTAAATTACTGACAGATGAAAACCAGATTTAGATTGCATGGCCCTAGGTCAAGTTTTATGTACAGCTGTTTTATATTTGGACAATCTATATGCAAAGCAAGATGGTAATAACTAGCTATACATTGTGCGTGGGCAAATATTACTGTTACAGCAATGTTATGTATTAGCACTATCTTTTTAGTATAGTGAATCTGATTTAATACAAGGATTAGATTCCAGAGCAGTCATGATGACATTTATTCATTCTGTATCTGACATTTGTTCAAATGTGTACCAATTACATGAAAATTATAATGAGATTATTCACTGAGCAGAGGAACAGTTTTAGTATATTTTATAATTTCACTTTATTGCTAAAGTTTATCTCAAATTAACTTCATTGAAAAAACAAATAATCACACTCAGTCTTGACTCTGAACTCTCTTATACTGAGAGTAGAAGCTGTGTTGACTTCACAAACACCATCTTGTACAAGAAAATTCATGAAGCCATATACCATTACTACAAGGCAAGGTTTTGTTTTCTAGTCTTTTTGACAGGAGAGTTTTGATGCCATGTGTACACTTGAAACTAATAGTCTGATTATAAATGAACTATTTATTTGAATGGACTTTAATGCAGATAAGTTAAACGAGAGAATTATTGGTATTGCTATTCTTTAGTTTTTAAACTTTTAAATAAATTTGACAAAGATTTGCAACTCAGCAAATTTTGGAGCACAGTAACTGTTACTGCATGGTTATGTAGACTAAATTTTGAATGCTTTGCTTAAAATATATTTTTGAAAATTTTTTGTCAAGACTTTTTAAAAAAAATTTTTTTTCTTTCTAATATCTGAGATTTACTTTGACCTACTGATAAAAGTGACAAATAAAAAACGTATTGGTGCATTCCTCACTAGTTTGTGCTTAAAGACAAAACATTGCATTGACTAGATTGAAGGTTTGACGAAAACAGAGTATTGGAAATAATTTTTGAAACAGGATATGCCACAAATAATGAATAATTGCAACTGAGAGATGTACATAATACACTATCACAGAAAATACACAAAAACAAGATGAATACATTGTACAGCGGTGGAGCATGACACCTTGTTTTCGTGCAGGTTATGCTTGGGGCCATTGTCATGTTGGAAGATGAATCCATCTTTATTGAGATGATTTCTTAAGGAAATGACATAACAGATTAGAAACTTACCTGTATGCAGTCATACCATAGATTTTATGCAAATTTCCACACTTGTAATGACCGGCCTTACGCTTCACAAAGCTGACATACCATTCACTGGACTGCTTTCAAGAAAACTGCCATTGATTATTGCCAAACAGTTCAAACTTGGACTCATCTGCAAAGAGCACCGCCTTCAGGTTTGGTTATCCCACACTCATTTTTGCTGCCCATTATAGCAAAGGTTCTTGGGCAGTCGCACATTAATGTGTATTTTACTGTTCTTGAAGAAACATTAGCACCTGTACTAAGTTTTACTGACTCATTGTCTATCAGAGATACTTAACCTCACTTCTGGAGAGTTTGGGCATTCTTTCTTAATTACGTCTATTGTTAATAGGACCAGATTTACACATCCTCATTTGAGTTGCATGTAGCTTCCTCTGAAACAGAAAGTTGGGCTGCAATTTGTCACGTGGAGTGGCGTTCACTAGCTAGCACTTTGATTTCTATACACTTGTCATGTGATCCCCCCCCTCTCCACTCAGGAGCCACACATTCATCAGACTGCAATGACATTAGTGCCTATACCTTTATAGTCGTCCTGCAAGTGTGGCACTTTCTGACTGACAACCAATCTGTGTGCTATTTTAACACACGACTACTATGGAGCCTTTCAGTTTTACATGTTTGTTTACATTTCATACTCAGTTCTTCCCCTTTTTCCATAATTATTTCCAATACTCTATAATATGTAAGTGGTGGTAGTATTCTGGTAATTGTGGTGATGGTTTGACATGTATGCATGTGCTGCATGTTTGTAAATCTCCTCCTCCTCTACATAGAGATTGAAGAAAAACGAAAACAGAATTTGGAACGTTCTAAATCTGATCGACGTCTCAAACCGGGTAAGCTGCTTTAAAATCATCCCTAACTTTTCACTGGGGCTAGGCTGCATGAACCATGTTTGTCCACCCTTTTGGTTTGCTTATTTTTCCAAGCATCTAAAAATCTAAATAAAGATTTGGTTTCAGCTGTGAAAGCAGAGTAAACTGAGAGGGGTAGAAGTAGACCTACTGTATCCATGTCTATAGGTGAGAATGAAAGTATTTTAGGTTGGTGAATTATGTTTGTATGTATGAAATAAGAGAAAGGGAACATTCCTCTGGCTTTTTATTCTGATAATATTTGTGCAGTTATTTGACAAAAATTAAGTACTGCATTCAATGCTGGTGATTTAAAATATTGTAGATTCTATAGTATTCCCTACATTTACTTTTTAGATCGGCTGGGTGTATGCAGAAATCATCGGAGAACCTGTTTTTTTTTTTGGAAATAACAGCTGGCTTAGTGGTGTGGGCATGTAAGTGGGAGATAGGATGTTGGGTGGTTCTAGTATCAAACAGCAGAGTTGTGCTAATAACTTGGAGAACAAATGAACTTGCAATTATACATTTGATGTTTTTAGTAAAAGGTAAACCATGACCATTATAAACTAATGTTAGCAGGACAATAAATATTTGTTTTTGTTTTCTTTTCTTTTTAATATACTCCTGACTGTTTTAAATGATGGTGAATGTGGTTTTCAGGTCCAGGCAAAACTTTAATTTTCTCTCTACTTTTGTAGGAGAAAAGACAGACGATAATGAGAAACCAGGTTCTCCAGCCAAATCCGACACGATGCGGTCCACAGATAGCGCTAGTGGAGGTGACACACTTGATGAAAGAAGCAGCAAGGAAGTAAGATGAGATGACTGAAAATTTATAGATTTTAATTTTCTGTTTCGTGGTTTTACAATCCGAGTCGTGGTTTGCTACAGTAACTTTCTACAGTGGTTTTATAGTGCAACAAGCAGGAAAATTTTCCAATGCGCATGAAGTGATGTTAAAATTTTCTCACCTTTACCTACATGGATCATTCTATGCCCCCTTCTCCCCCTTGTTGCCAACCTGACTTGGAAGCATCCACACACTTAAAACTAATACAAGTGACTTAAATCATTGCCACTTTTTTCAAATCCATAACCTGCTTGTATCAGATCTGGCCAGGAATGCTTTTAGGGTTTGTAATGTTGTAATGTCTGTATTTCAGACTTGCTGATTGCTTAGGGTTTTCATTTGTTTTCTGTTTTGGTGGGTTCTTGATCTTGTATGTATTCGGCAGATAGAATAATCTTCATGGACTTATTATTGCACCTTGATGCTGGCCTTCCATCTATTTTGCTGTAGACAGGACCATACTACATCAGGTGTCCTGATCTACTTCATTGATGAATGTCAGGAAGTTTCAATCAGATCCCAGTGTGGGTGGCCCCTCCCTCCACTTTTTTATCTTTAGAACTAGCTGAATTCTTATTGGGTCACATGCTTGTGGTGGAATCTCAGATGTTGCCGGGTCTTTCCTTTCAAAATCCCACTTAAGTCTCCTCGTTAAAATCATGTATGGTTTTTGGCACTTTGATTTGGCAAACACTACAGGAATTGGAAATTAGGATCATGGGCTTGTTTTACTGGAGAAGCAGGTTCTTTGTCCCGATAGTGAGTGACCCTCTTATATCTGTCTGGTGTAATTGTAATTGCTTGTTTTTTGTAACTACTTAACTTACATTTCTAAACACACGGACCTGCATTAGGACTTGCAGTGGTAAGAGTTCTTATTAATATCATGTCACCACTCAAGAACATTATTTATTTTTAGGCTCTGTTCAGCTGTTAGCCCTTGAGGAAATTGTGCAGGTTGTGGTCTATCATTTATGATTCCTGTTCACATCTCTTTAATTGAGAACTTGTATCATTTTTGCGTATTATTAGTAAAGATGCCGTAACCATATTTCTCCCTCCCATCATTCTGCAACAAAATTTTAACCATTTAATTTTTAAAATTTTGTGTGAAAATGTCTTATGATTTGAATAGCAAACAGGATTCTTCTGCCCTAGTATTTTATATATTTTAGAAAATTTGCCATTTCAAGATTTGATAAATAAATGGTTTTTAACTGTTTTGCTCCAGAAGGTCACATGTTGTGGCTGGGATAACGAATAAACATCATTGAAAATTGCAGTAGTAAAACAGCCACTTTGATTCATTAAAAGGTAATTTTACAGTGTAATATGATGTAGAAAACAGTTGACTAAAACTTGGGGTTGTCTGCTGAATTAAAAGTCAGAAAACTAGTAGTAGTTTTAAGGGAAGTGTAGTTACTGTAAATATAGGTCTGTCTTTGTGGAAAATTAATTAATTAATAAAAACAAGTCACCTATTAAGATTTCATAGACATACAAATTAAATATGTACAAGAAAGGGTTAGACGCAATCTTTGACACCAAAATTTCAAAATGGCTTTAAAAACAGCAGCATTTGTTCACTTCATCTTCCAGGGTTCACCTACTAAGGAACACCCATCTTCAACGGATATAAAGAAAAAGAAGAAGAGGAAATTCCGCATACCATCTTTTTCTTCAAAGAAAAAGAACAAGGAGTAATTGGCAGGGCGTGGTCATCTGGTCAAGCAGCTCGGAGATATATAATTAGATCATCAATTTTGCTAAGTCTGGATTACCTCCCTTTGCTTGCGTATGGTATTTTCATGTTCAAACCCTGGACTACCACAGTGCTGTTGGTAAGGTTTTTGCTGCTGCTGCCACCACTGTCACCAGAAGGGGGCGCTTTTGTCAGCCTATAATAACGTGGGAATATTCTATCCCACTAATTTTTTTTTTTTTTTTTTTAAATTAATTGTTTGGACACTGCAGAGAAAAGTCCACATATGTACTTACTGGACCACCTTAGATATATATATTATATATATCTATACTATATATATATATATATATACTATTTGCTTCAACAGCCATTTTATTACATAGTGTTAATGGCAGGAAAAGGAGAAAGAAACCAAGCTTGCAGCTAAATATGTTTGTACTATTTACTTTTATCTTGAGCACTGCCATGCTAGTTTCATTGATAACAGGAAAGGATGATGCATAATCCCCCCCCCCTTTTAAATACAGCCGTTAGTTTAATAATCTTAAACAGCAAGATTTGTTGGTAGCATGTTGTAAGTTTTCGGAAGGTTATTGTGGCAGCCAGATCCGATGCAATTACAGCAAGGCTTCTGGCTTAGGTTTGCAGCTTCTGTCCATTGTGAACAGGTTAGGGAATACGACGACGCGACGACAACAGTGTTCTTGGGAATAATGGCCTTTCTTTTGGTTGATTGGTTTGTTCCGTTATTGTGTTTTCATTATTTGTAACAGGACTTGAAGCCTGTATGTAGTTTTTTTGAGCACACTTGCTTGCTTGTGAGCGGATCACAATTCTTAATTGGTTTGGGTGAAGAGGACGAAGAAAGAAATAAGGCTCTCTCTCTCAACTTGCCTAAATAGATTTCAAAATGCTAATTGAACCACTTAGGTAAGTTGCTTTTTTAAAACTTTTTTTTTTTTTTTTTTACAAGGAAATTACTCACAATCTGCCTTTTAAATCAAATCAGCAGCGTGATATATGCATGTATTGTCATTTAAATTTTGTAATAAAAATAATTTAAAAATTAAAAAAAAAGGAAATGGAGAAAATGGCTTAATACCTTGGCTGAGAATATTTCAAAAAGTATACAAGATGATAATTTTGGAATTGCAAGGAAAAATGATAACAGAAATAAATCAAAGGCACTGCTCGAAACATTTGTTCGTATATTTTATTCGTTATACACGGGACTGGGCTGGGAAGAAGTTTTTGGTTACTGCTACACATTTTTAATATGTCGTCTTTTATGTGGAAATTTGACCCCATTATTCTGGATTAGTATTTGCAAGTTAGGTTTTGTGCAACTGGTTTATCTTCCAGTGAACCAATGTAAGATTGGAAGCGTTTTAATGTTTCATTAGATTTTCAAATACAAATACCTCCTTTCTTTTAACAAATGTAATTAAAATTTACTGTATTGGAATGGCCTAAGATGCATTAATTTAGTATATGGAAAATTGTTCATTTATGCGGTTTTTTTTTCTTTTTCTTTTTTTTTTTTTTCATTTATTCCGTCTAGTCTAGCTTCATGTGTGTGTGGGTGCGTGCGTGGTTCTAGGTTCTAGCTTGTGTAGCAATGGTGTGAATGAATGCCATTGGTTTTTGTTCATGGTGTTTTTAAAGAGTGAATTTTCTCACTCAACTATTCAGCAGGCAGATGTGTATCAGGTAACCACCGCCACATCAGACTTCTTTCCTCAGGGGGAGGGGCTACACCTATAGATAAAGGGCTAAAACTAATTTATGTAAAGTACAATTCTAAATGCATTGCTTTTCTGTACCACTGTTGGTTGGGCACCTGAACTTGGATTCCTTTATTAGACTTGACAATTAAAAAGGACTCCTCATTTTATTCTTAACCAAGACTTGTAGTTACAGCTATTGTTGGCAAAACAGGTAACATGTGAGTACCTTCCAAAATAGGCCAATCTAGTCTTCTGATGGCTAAAAGATGATTCTATTCCAGAGATTCCTTCCACTTAGGTCCTCATTTGTGGTTAAGCAATATTCAGTGTTGTTGGTCATTAGTAAATAACCAGTTCATCTATCTACAAACTTATTCCTGTACCCTCTAAGGTCATTTCTTATGTTGATTCTCTGGCTATGAAAGGCTGTTATGTATTTCACATTGCTTGTAGTGAACTGTCCATGCAGTGTCAATAAAAGAAATTCAGTGGTTTAACGGAATCTTTGTTGTGTGTTAGTTATTCCTGTACATTTTAATAAAATAACCCAACCAATTTTGCACTTAACACATTTGTGGTTTTTGTAAAAATTCAACAAATTCTTTTGAGAGTTGGATTTTGAAAACTGAAATTCTTGAATGACATGTCTGTCAAATTATGGGCATTTTTGGTTATCCTCTGTGTAGGTCTTGACGAAACTGCCGCTGTCTTCTAACATAATTTTACCATTTTTTTCTCTTTAAGCAGCCAAGAAAGAGATTTTTTGTAATGCTGTAAGTAAAATTAAGAGACTTCTTCTGTGAGTGCCCAATAGGCCATGCACACTAAATCAGCTCATCTCAGTTATGATGATTTTTTGATTGGAAAAGAGTACAAAAAGGATGATAATCCCTCCCTCCATCTGGGTGTGTGTTGGGCAGTGGTATGTTTATTTGCATGCTTTCAAATTATCAAGATATTAATTTAAAATGTTGGCAGGGCTTTATAGTAGTCTTAAACATACTATTCCTTAATATGACAGCACCATCTTGTGTATATCACAGATTTTACATTTCTCCTTTTTCTATGAATAAACATCTTTCTCACTGCTCCATGAACAGCTACAGGCTATTCAAGCAGAAAACACGTCTGTAAAAAAAAACAACAACAAATACTATAAGTTCATGTCAGCTAATGACTTTTTGGCAACAGACAATGTTGAACTATTATTAGAATATATTAACAATAAACGCATGTAAAACGACATTTTTACAAGTTAAGTGTAATGGTGGCCAGATGGTGCACAATATTCTCAAATTCTAATTTCAGAGTGGTAGTTTTATGAATTTTCTTCACGACCAACAGGAGTGCCAGCAGCTTGAACCTTTTGAAGTGTAGGATATGTGATCATAGGTTATCATCAAAATTGAGAAACAGCACGAAGCCTACAACGATATCAGCTCTGCTGATGATAGCAGACCTTTTTTACTCAATCAATAATAAATAAATTGCTCTAAAGCATTTTTTGTTTAAGACATTTCTCTTAGAGGCGTCTTCATCGGATAATCTATAAACCAAATCTTCCACCAGTAACGATAGCGTGATGGATAACTAGCGCCTAGAAAGATTTCTGGAGTTGATCGTTGTAGATCAAGTCCTGTTGGTGGAAGGTCCAGAAAACCCCTGCATGCGATCTTAATGTCCTCATGATGTTGAATTGATAGGTGCAGTAACAGATTTGAATTTTCAGGAAGTTTATCCATTATTGCCCCTAAGCCAACAAAGTTAATTTCACTAACACTTTATTATTGAAATATTTTAATAAAACAGTTTACAAAAAAACAAACAACAAATTCACTGCATATAGTGATGCCATCTCTAGTATAAATGTTAATTCAGTAACAAACATTTACAAATATTAATTTCCCTTTCATACAAAATAGTTTATAAATTAGTGAGAGCTGTGGTCCAATGTTACAGAGGACCTTGGAAATCATTTCATGATTATTTGCTTTGTAAGTATGGCTAGCACTCTGGAGGGGTGCACATTTTAAACAAACAAATCTAATTGTACTAACAAAAACCCAGTTACTAGCTTAGCTTGCATTAATGGTTGTAACTATACTTTTCCCTACTGGAAAGAGCACTCCAGAACCTTGCAGGATGGACGCACAGGTGATTTTAACTTTTGGTTACAAAGTGGCTGAAAGTTTCTTGTTCATTTGTTACTGGTGGCTTCAGATTATTTTTATTTTGTAAAACTATAATATACATAACATATTTTAGTGTAATGAGATCCCCCCCTCTTCAAAAATAACCATGACATTTCCTCGTGTCCTAACCTGGAAATGCTCTAGCCACTGCTAGTATTAATGTAAGTCTCAAACCTTGTGGCCAACAGCAAAGGAAACAGTATATGCTATACAATATTCTCCACTAAACAGATTTACACTTTTTTCTTTCAGCTAAAATGCACAACTACAGAACATAAAATGTGTACACAAGAAGAAAAATTCTCAGAACGTGTAACATAAGGTATCTAATATGAATAGTAGTGGAAAGAGTTTCCAAAATAGTATGAAGTCAACTTGGAGGTGGAAAATAAGAATTATATTTTTTCTTTAAAAAAAAGCAAAAATTTAAATGCCATTTCAAGACGTTATTCAGATCTATTACGATTTGTTGCTGTAAGTTTTCTGCATATTGGACAGAATTAAATAGACTTCATTCTTGAGAGCATGTAAATTTTGTTTCGTTTTTGTGATGTGTTACTCGTTGGTTATTACGTTCTGAAATATAGTAATATCATTCACAGAATTATCAGATGTAGCCTTGACAGACCAGTTAGTAGAAACATGATTTAGAGTTCCTTGTTAGCATCCCTGATCAGGAATTATGGCAGCACGACGATTTGGAAGCTGGTTTGCTTTCTGTGGTGTTAAGGAGTCGAAATGATCCAGTTGAGCCTGAAAAGTTAACAGATGTGAGTGTCTGTGTGTGCAGACTGGGGAGAGTTATCCACAAAAATTACAATGCCTGGCATAGTAAACAGCCAGTACATTTATTATTAAAGACATTTAAAAAAAACAAGCAAATGCAGTATATTCAGTTAAATTTCTGTTCCATGCCATCATTCACAGTTTAAACCTGGCCCATTTGCATGTGTTAGGATGGTGAGACCCATCTCAAAATCAGTGATATATATACCCTCTGGAATTCTCTATACAAACTTGCACATCCAGTTTTGAAAAATCCTAAAATTCTGTGAACTGCTGTACAATAATAATAATAAGACTTTGAATGCAAATGTACAGAAAGACTGTTTTTAAAGTCCAGTGTGTAACTATATGCATATGCCACTCTAAGGAGCAGGAATGAATAGGGTAACAGGAGCTATGCACAATTTCTCTCACTAGTCCAGCTGGTACAAGGAAATTATAAGTACAATTTCATTTAAAATGCTCAGCCAGAAAGAAAAAAAAATTAGTAAACCAACGTGAATAATATAATGCATAGGAAGTAGGGTTTCCATTCTTTGCTCAACATTCTTTATTTGGGTGCTTAGCTAAATGTCACTGGAGAAATGGGAAAGCCTGCTTAACTTGACATAGGGTTGCAATTATTTGAAATTTCTATTCTCTCCAGTTCTTAAATGGAAGCTGTAGATGTGTTTCATTTTATTAAAATGTAAGAGAATAAACTAGAATCTAAAGTTAATTTATCAAGCCTGTGCTCGATTGCTCTTGGACACAGTTTTCATATTTAGACCTAATTATAAAAACGTTTGTATTTAAATTTTTTAAAAAGAATATTAAAAGACTGCCTGAAAACTATATCTAGCTAAAAGAAGAATTTGTTTTTCCATCAGCAGAATTACAAGGAAAGCCATGGATTGGTTTAGTTGGCACTTATTTGAAGACACAGATTTGCACCTGTATTTTTTGTTATTACAATTACAAAAGCATCACTATTCATGTTGAGTATGAAAGAAAAGAAGTCTATGAATTCTAATGCACTTCTCCACTGCCAAAGTACTTACTGCAACGGTTTTAAAAATACCCCAGTATTCCAGATAGAATTGGTAAAGAATGAAAAAGTAAGCCCTTTATTTGTAGAAAGTTGGCTCTAGACAATTAGAGAAGGTACATCCAGTGGAGGATGATGGGGATTTCTGTCATTCATCAGTCTAAGAGGTGGGGGAGGCTTGGCACTATGGAATTCGGTCCTTGCTAATGGAAGAAAGCACACACCAGACTGGGCTGATCCTACTCCGGCCTTCAAGCACAGCTGTCCAACAACACGGGTTCTGTAAGTGCACAGCTCTTATCGGGCACAACAACCTTCTGCAGTTACGTCACTGTATTAAAGATAAAAGAAACATCTGACCTTGGTAGTCAGTCAGTCATCTTTCACCACATGCCCTGATAGTTTTACGATCGACCGGGGGGGTACTGCCTTTTCTCACTAAGCCCTCCCGTCTCTACGGTAAATCCAGTTTTCCCTCTACTGTCGTTGCTGCCTCTTCACCAAAAAGGGACGAGAGACTATTTGAAAAGTTTTTCAGATAATCTACGCTAGAGAGAGAGAGAGATACTTACCTCTAGTTTTGGACCTCAGTTTAGCTGAGCTGTTCAGGTGATCCTCTGCTATGCGCATGAAAACCTCCTCTGAAAGAAAAATGGTTGCACAGCATTTTGTTTCTGATAGCAAAACTAAGAAAGCCAAGAGGTTTGAACCACAAACCTAGTTTTGCAAATGCCTTCATTCCTGACAGTCTCTTTCATGAACACTTGTCTTGGCGGTTATGAAAGAAAGATTTTTTTAAATGCTTACCTATATTTTCTCCTGTTTTACTAGATGTCTCAAAGACTTCAGCATTCAGCTCTGAAACAAAAACCAAATGTGAGGCGGTGTAATGAGATGATCCCCGACTGTGTCATCAAGATTAGTTAGATGCAAGTAAATTTAACATCCACACACACACACAACTGCAACTTTAGATTTAATTCCATGCTCCATTATTACTTTACTTTTTTTTTTTTTTCGAACATTATCCAATTTATTAAAATCACAGACTTGATCTGAATGGTTGCATCTTTCTCCAAGTTTGTATCTATTACAAAGACTACAATTCTTTAAAAAATAATTACCATCTCCAAGGGCTTCCGCTACTCCACGTTCTATCTGTCGGAGAGATCTGTCATCGTCAACCAAGTCTTTTTTTGTCCCACACAGGTAAATCCTACAATTCTGTAACAGAGACTTTACTGAAGACTTGTGCTAATGCAGCAGAATAGGCAATGATAATATAGGTTACATTTATGACAAAAGTAGAGAGGTTAAGGTGGGGAACCCCCTTTGGAGAATATTCAAATCTGCCATTTCAAACAAACTTAGAAGAAAAAGCTGTACAATATACCTAATATTCAACCCAAGATATACATAGATTCGATTTTTTATTGGTATGGTTACCTGTGAGCTGTGTGTGTGTAATAACATGAGCACGGTTTGTCCTTAACTATTCATCAGAGCTGAATAATTCCTTGCTTTTTTTCCTTTATTTGAAGATAAAACTTGTTAGAATGCAATGTCAGAGATTCTGCATGTATCTTTTTAGGCATTTCCTAGATTTTAAAATTTTTTTCAAATTGTGAAATTTGACATATTTGCTCAAAACTTGCAAATAGATACAGATTTTTAACATTTTTTCCCCATGACATTGCAAAGATGGCATTCTAAATTTGAAGATGTTCTGATGAAAAACAAGAACTGTATGAAGCCAAAAAATGTTAAATACCTTGAAAGAAAACCATATTAAGAGAAACTGCACTAGGAAAGACACTGATCTGATATTGCTGAACACATTTTCTCTGCTTACATTTGCCGTTTATTTCACTAAAATGGCTACACATCCACTTCTAAAAGCTAAGTATTGCCAAGTAAAAGTTTTAAAGACATTTAAATAAAATGATTTAAACCTTGTGGATAAAATATATTCCATTGCCATGGAGAACCAGGATGGTTATTCAAGTTTGCCAATAATAAGAGGGCTGCAGGACATGTTATCTCTCTCTATGTTGCCCTGCCATTATAATTTGGTTATCGCTTGTTATTGGAATTTTAGTTTGTTATGGAAAAAATGTGGATCACAGAGCTTACCCTTTTGGCATTAATCTGGTTCTGCTTCCTCTACATCTGTGAGAGTGCTTCCTTTAGTTTCACCTTATTGGCAGCACTTGGACAGGTTTCTCTTAAGATGCTAAATCAGATTCATATTGTGATTTTGAGATATCTAGGCAAAAGGTTGACAGTCAATTCCTTTTCAAGACTCTGGTCGTCAAACAAGAGCACTTTCCTCTTGAAGAATGTTGGTATTGGCAGTGTAACTAATTCTGCTGTTTCACCCTGGTAGATCGCAGACCATACCACAACTTTGCCACCTCCGTACTTAACTGTGGAATAAAGGCCATGAGGTCTTCTGCAAAGCCAGGAGCAGCTTCCGCAGACATGAACTGCTGAAATCTGGACTCATCATCAGAGAAAAGCACGTGCTGCCAGTACCCAAGGGCCTTTCTAGCCACAATGTCTGACCAGAATGTCTCGAGCATTTCATTCATACTAGACAGAAAGGGTTTCTTATGGACTATCCAAGTCAAGTGAAACTGACCATTCCTTGGCTCATTTCAGTTACATGGGTGATATCAGCAAGAGAATCTCAACAGTGAGTGCGGACGACATAGTGAGAAATGGCATCAATATTAAAGGCCTTCCAGGTGGCAGCAGTCACATTTGCCTAGGTGAACTTCACAATAACATTGACCTGGTTCCTCGAGAAGTATTGAGAATTTCCAAACTCCTCATCTGGCCACGCCACCTATTATAACATTACCTCAGGTAAGTGGAGAAATAATGAGATCCATGTGTTTCTGGCATGGTTATAGTGCACACTGGTTATCTGGATATCTAATGTATTTTTTGGTGCACACACATGTAAATTTCAGTCAGATGCATTCAGAAATTAATATGGTAGGGTACCTGCCCTAGTAATAAATTAAACACATTGTATTAAAACTCTGCTTTTCCATCACTTCCCAAAAATTTCTAATGAATACCTACCTCCTCATTGTCTTTTAATTCGTCAATCCAAAACTGCGCCCGATCCAAGCTGTCCCTGTCCGTGAGGTCATAGCAGACAATAGCAGCTCCAGCATCCCTGTAGTAGATCCTACTCATTGCCTTGTACCGTTCACAGCCTACAGTGTCCTGGAAACACACACCAATGGTTTGTCAGTAAGCACTTGACCATGAAAGGTACAGTATATCCACAACACCTCAGCAACTGATGTTCAGGAATTTCATTTATAGCTATAGGCAGTTTATTTTGAAAACCAGTCAGACGACCTTTTCTTCTTACGCTGGCATCATTTCCTGCTACAGAAATGGATATTCCAAACAGTATTAAAAGAAAAAACTTACCCAAATCCCTAGAGATAAAGTTTTTCCATTAACATCAATCTTCTTGGCACTGAACACTACACCAATTGTCTAAAAAAACAAAAACAATTGCAGTAATTTAGTAACAATAAAATCTGTTTCATAGCATCGTTTGTTTAAGTCTGACAAGAGTTTTATTTGTAAATTTCAAAATTTAACTAAAACTATTTTTCTCTAAATTAAATGTACTTTTTAGTTTCCCTAATTTCTACTCTGTGTGTGTGTGTTTTATATAAGGACCATATAGAATGATTCTAAAGCAATTTAAATAGCTGAAAAGGCCATAAGTCTGGAGAGAGAGGAAGAGGAATTGTGTTTTGCTGGGTGTCCTCGTTGGTAGAAGATTATCACTGACATCTAGCATTACAAAGAGACAAGAAGTCAGGTGTAGCAGCTGGTTTTAAACTATGGGAAAACGTACCGCGCCGCTGATCGTTAAAAGAAAAGGAAGGAGGGGAAAAAAATCAATAAATCCCTGGAGATCGAAGGAAGTGGAGACCCCGCCGTTTCAGTTTCAAAAGGGGAGTAGAATAGAACGGCGGGGCTGGGCGGACGGACGGTGGTGCCGTTGGTTGAGGGGAAGCTATGAGGAGGTGGTTGGGTCCCGTGTTATCGTTAGTCGTTCGGAATCAGCGATGCCGGGAGAGAGAGATACTTTTGACCGACAGACTAAACTGACTAAACTGACAGACTGACAGACTGACTAAACTGACTAACTAAGTAACAGATTAAACTGACTGACAGACAGACAGACTGACTGATTAAACTGAATGACTGACAGACTAACAGACAGACAGACTGACTGATTAAACAGATTAAACTGACAGACAGACAGACAGACTGACTGATTAAACAGATTAAACTGACAGACTAACAGACAGACAGACTGACTGATTAAACAGATTAAACTGACAGACAGACAGACAGACAGACTGACTAACAGACAGACAGACTGACTGATTAAACTGACTGACTGACAGACTAAACTGACTGACTGACAGACTGACTGACAGACTGACAGACTGACCGACCTTGGTAAACAAGAACCGGCTATGGCGAGAGAGAGGGAGGGACCACACAGTCGAGCTAGTAGCGCACTGGTTAATAGTACATTACCCATTAGTAGCAGCTGGTAATTACTCACGTTATGGTAGTTGATGTTAAAGGTGTTATGCAGGTACCTTCCCACCAGAGTCGTCTTGCCCACGAAAGCTTTCCCCAGTAGCACGATTTTCACATCTATCTCTTTATCACACGGCATTATAAACAACAGAGAAAATTCATTTGTAACTGGAAGCGGAGGTCAGAGGTTACGGCTGTTGTTCTATGTGAGGGTGTTCACGGGAAATAACCAGAAACCCGTCGATCCGATTTTCACCAAAGACAAGAAGAACTACGATGCCAATATCCCCACTGTGGAGCATTTCGGCGGCCCTTGGCTGATATTTAGCAACATTTAATGGAATTTAAATGGATTGTCTCCCTTTATTTTAAAAAAAAAAACAATAGTCTTTGTTTGTTTGTTTTTTCCAGAAATGGAGTGGTTTGAATGTACGTGAAAATCGTGTTTAAAAATACTAGGTTAGAAAATTTCGTTATTCCGTTTTATAAGATAACCTTAAATCTTTGCTTTCGGTGAGGGTTCGCGTGATGCGCTTCCGTCTGAGATTGGTGAACGTGAGAGCGTTGAGTGAGTGCTATCCTAGGAGTCGGCCATTAGCGGGTGCACCACGGCTCTCTCGAGCTTGTCTTCAGTAAGTTCCTTCGGTTATTCAGCTGTTAAGGTCGACTAAGACGGCAAAATAGCTTAACCTTCAAATACCATTTACCGAACACGGCCTCCCTCCTCCTCCCTAACGCCATCGGTTCGCTACATTTTAGTCGCATCGTCTCGGATTCGTCGCGAGTGAGAGGAAGACGTGGGGAGGGGGGGGGGTTCCCGACGATCGCTAATTAGATGTCTTCGTCAGGTTCCCGTGGACTGGCGGCCGGCCTTCGGTTCTTTGGGTTCACCTGAGAGTCGAAGCGTTTCTCCTCCCCATGTTCATTCTCAGCTCTGCTTTTGGGGTGGGTGCTTCCGCACCGATAAGCTGCTTGTCGGGGGGAAATCTTCCACACACACAGAGAGAGAGGGAGAGGGAGGGAGATTGTCGAAGTCAGTCAGTGCCCGGGTAGCAGCAGCTGTCTGCCCAGGACTGCCAGTGATTGGTGGGCAGATCCAATACCACATCAATGTGCGCTTACCCACAGCGTCTTTGGTGAAAAGACACTAATGACCTCAACCAAACTTCTAGTCTACGAAGCAGTCATCATTCCTAACCCTATTGTACAGCTGTGAGACCTTGTTGGCATACAGATGACATCTAAGGCCTTGTAACGTTTTCACCTGCACACACCTGTGCACACACACACACACACTGTGCTATTCTCTGCATTCGTGTTTGGTAGACGATGGAATGAACGCCAGCACCATCCCCGAAGCCAGGTGAAGTAGTATTAAAGCATTAGACAGGACCTACCCACATATGTCATATACAAGTCTTTAGTCTCCTAAAGCAATCCCCCAACTGATCGATAACTAGTGATGGACTGGAGGCCAAAGAAAGAAATTTAAAGCACCCTTAAGGCCAACTTGGATAAAGTGTGGCATCAACCATAACATATGGGAAGAGAACTTTCAATTACAGAACATGGAGGGCTGCTTACAGACTGTGACTTCAAAAAAAAGGACAAATATAAAATAAAGTAGAGAAACATAAACATCATAGAGTATGTCCTGGTATGCCACTTGCTCCGGATGCTTGTCACTTCTGTGAAATCTGTGGGTGCAACTGCAGTTTTTTAAGAATTTGGCTTTTAAGTCATCTAGGCTCACCAGCACAGAAGTAAAGCATACCTGTCCAACCCACCTTTATTATTTAATATCTGCATTTTCCTTGCTAGAATGACCAGCATACTCATTAAGGGATCTTCAAGAAGAATTTTCTAGACTACAGCTGTTTTTAGTGTAACCACTATCAATCAGTTACCAAAATCATTGAATAAAACTATTTTTAAGAATTAGTTTTTGTATATATTTATAATTCTGTACAAATACATTTTTTTTAATGATTAGAAAACTAAAGCTGCCATTGGTAAAAAATTGTTATATTCTACAATAATGACAATAATATTACTATTGTCAAATTTCTCATATTGTATCTACCTCAGTAGACACCACATAAATTAAAACTCACAACAATTATACAAAAAAGAAATAATGCATTTTTTACAATGCATTTATTTTCTTTTTATAGTTTATAAAAGTTAAATTGATTATTTCTGTTTCTAAAATAGTTGTCTCATCTATTTTTCAGAGATGGCGGAAACACCAAATGAATTTAAATTGAAAAATCTCCCATCAGATGGTATATCTGCTGTTAAATTTGGACCAAATTCTGGCCAGTTTTTGTTGGTATCATCATGGGATTGTACAGTCCGTTTATATGATGTAGTGAACAATAACATGAGAATGAAATACATTCATTCTGCACCTGTATTAGATTGCTGCTTTCATGTATGAAATATTATTATTATTATATGTTTACAAAAAACAATGCACACTTATATTTTCTGTAAAAATTTACTCTAACATTCAGATTCTGGTATAAAGTAACCAATTTCAAACTTATAAGTATTTGTAAAAAAAAACACTTAATACTTTAAAAGATAGGAATTCCAGTATGTAGGCTTAATCTGGCTAGAATCATATATAATCCTTTTTCCTTATGATTAACAAGTCAGTGGGCATAGGTTCAGCCACAGATGCTGTTCACTGCTCATTTGGTTTATAAAGACTGGTAATTCCACTCATCATTTGATTGTGAGTTTCTTCTGTGTGTTCAGCACAACCTTTCCTGCCCATTTTCCTTGCTCCTGCAACTTTTGGGTCCAATCATTCATGAGCTGATCTAACATCATTTAATTTGCTACAGTATATTTTTGTAGTTGTGCTGTGGTGATGTCTCATTACTCTTTGGGAGGTCTGGCCCTTCCAAGATAGTGAGTGAGTTATAAATGCTACCAGCACAAGACACACCTATCTAAAGTCTAGACCCTTCATTTTTAAATATGGAAGGAAATCAACACAACTAGCTGGTGAAGAAAAATGAGAAAAAAACTATGCCAGGGCAGTATCCCAAACAGAGTTGGTCTCAACCAGGATTCAAAGTTAGTTCATCAACTTTAGCAGTCAAGTAGTCTAACTACCAGACTACTGTTACCCAAACTTTCTAGATGAATGACAAAAGCGGCTTTAAAAAATACTCTTCATAGAATTTAGCTTATTTTATTAAATATTAAAATCTGGGATTTAAAATTGATATTTCTTGCATGAAAAGAACTGTCATGAATTGCTATTGGGTATATTCAGTACTTTTGTTGTAACATGTTCACACAAGTAGCTGTAATTGGAAGTCTTTCTAAACTATCTGTTTGCTAAAACTAAAAATGGCAGTGCTTTTATAATAATGATTACATCCCTATTTTAAAAATAAGTTTTTGGCTAAATATATTTAATGTTGAACGATTTACTTGATCTATGAATCATATTGGCAGCCATTTCTCTTTCCTGGATTCTTTTGCACCAGCCATGATAGCTTTCTGCTTTCTTGTAGCTACTAAACTAAATTTATTTTAGCCTTGCATTGAAATGAAATCCAACAACAATAGATCAGAACAATTTATTTCTGTTGCAGGATCCTGTTCATTCCTATAGTGGTGGTGTTGATAACACACTAAAGATGTATGATTTCAACACAAATGCAGGTTGGTACCATTTAACTGTAAATCTACTTATCATTTAATACAATACGTGCACCGTTAAGGTAGGTCATTCAAATTGGCTTATGGAAAATTTTAAGTATTGCTTACAATGAATTATTGTATAATTAAAAGAGTAAGTAATTATAGAGTTAGCTTGTGTCATGAAAAAAAAAAGAAATTGGTTGTATCACCAATTAGATGTTTGTCACAGTGCTGTACATTAGGCTTGTTGTTGTACAAGGGCATCCTGTAAGTTTTTCTGCTATACTGGAGGGAGGGGATAGACTTGTATTAGGACCATGATTTCTATGGAGCATTTATAAGTTAGAATTTAAGACCTACAGGAAGGGAGGGACAAACGTAAGAGCCATTTGGTGCTTTCGGTTTTCAAGCCTTGACAAAGAGCAATGAAATAAATGGAAAATGTTATTGGAATGTAGAACTTGCAAATATTTTCAGCAGACTGCATTTAAAAAATTTTTTTTTAATTGTTAACGATTAGTCTAAGGTGAGGAGTAGATTTTAGATTTATATAACTTGCATAATGAAAAATGTTTAAAAGAAAATACAAACTAATTAATATAAATGCTGTTAACAGTATAACACAGCTCAAAATAATTATTTTCTAAAAAAAAAAAAAAAAAAGTACCCGCCGAGTGACACTTTCATTACAGAAAGCACTGTTGGAACACACGATGCTCCGATCAGGTGCGTTGAGTACTGTCCAGATGTTAATGTTGTTGTTACTGGCAGCTGGGATTTAACTGTTAAGCTATGGGACCCAAGATCTCCATGCAGTGCTGGTGCACTCTCACAGCCGGACAAGGTATAATATAGAGAAAGTTCTGTGTGCAGTTTGTTTGTTTTTTTCAATAATGAAAAATTTAAATGATTTACATGTGAAAAAAAAGTCAGTTTAAGCTCATGTAATCTCTGAAGTACCTATTTCATGACCAGTCTTATTGGACCTGTTTTATTAAGCTAACAAATGTTATGCAATCGATATTTGAACAAGTCTCTTTCTCCCTCTCTTCCTGCTTAAATAGCAACAGTATTTTTATTAGTAGGAAGATAACTATTACTAATGAAGCTTCGGGAGAAAGAAGTATTTTGAGCAGGTGGTAAGGAACATTAATTAAACTGTTTGAAAAACAAACAAAGGTGAAAGCAAGTTACAGTTTATTATTTCCACTAACTCAATATAATCATTAAAACAAGTTAAGCTGGAGTATTACAATGCTTTAAATGTATTTTAAAAAGCCGAATTATTTCCAGCAAAATGGTGTTGGTTTGACATTGATTATTACACACACAAGTAACTAATAGTTTATACAAAAGCAAGGTTGAGTGTAGGAAAAGGAATGACAAACTGCATGTGCACCAGGCCCGTCTACTTTGACTCACCTCATAATGTAAGATAATTTTTTAAAATTATTTTGAGATATATATATCGTCTTCTTTGTACTTTACAAAACATTTAAGCTTCAAACAACTCTGTATTGTAGCCTTTTATTTAGGACTCATTACATACATTCTTGTTCATAAAATTTCACTCCAAAAACAGGCTAGAGATTTCATAAAATTGCTTAATTAATATTAGTAAACACATTTAAATTCATTAACATATTTGCCATTATGTTTGAATTATAGTGTGCAGATACTTAACTTTTTTCTTTTTTTTTGTGAGCAAAACCTTGGCGATGATTTTGGTCTGTCGGGAATACACTGAAGAAACAGACGTTTTTTTTTTTTTTTATTATCGTTAATATTATATGTAGATTGTTAGCTTATCCTCTTAGCATTCGATTCTTAGGATACGTACTAGTTTGTTGCTTTTAATATGGGCAGATATAAACTGAAATCTGTTTGCTTTTAGGTGTACACATTAGCAGTCTGTGGAGACAGACTTGTTGTGGGTACAGCGGGAAGGCGTGTTCTTGTCTGGGATTTGCGAAATGTTGGTTACGTCCAGCAGCGCAGAGAGTCTAGTCTGAAATTTCAGACAAGGTGCATCCGTTGTTTTCCCAACAAACAAGGTTATGTGCTCAGCTCCATTGAAGGCAAGTGGACATTATTTTAAGATTATGACATGCTGCTGTTAAATATTCACAGAAAGCTTTTAGCCAATAGTAGTCAAATGTCAAATGGACAGAATATTACATACATCTGGCTCTTCAAAACATACGTCTCTGTAAAAGCTCTACACATGGTTTTCTTCAAACTGTCAAGGCCGAGAGCTTGAGTTCCATTCCTGGTTAGGATCCGCTCAGTTTGGTGTACCTCCCTGTTGTTTCTTGTTGATCTCATTCACCAACCAGTTAGGGGGCACTTCTTCCAGGCACTCTGGTTTTGCCTGCATCCAAAAATGACGGTTCTTGTACGGATTTCTCTGCTAAATTCAGAAGTGCCTGGCCCCTTATGATGCAAGATATGCAACTTTATCTAGTGGAATATGGTAATGCTATGCTTCCTTACCAGGATTGACTTCTTGGTAGAGAGGAGGTTCTTATTTTGTTGTGACCATTGGTGTACAACACACGAATCAATGACTGTGGTTTTTACAGAAAAATAAAGGCTTCATTAATAATATTTGAAAAATTGGCCAGGCATCTAGTAAAGTTTGATGCATGTATTTTGTTCATTGTGAAACAATTAAAAATACTGATGTTTGTGCAAGGAAAACTAACACCTATTCAGGCTGAGGTGGACCTTTGGGTACACTCGAAGTGCAGACCCCTTCCTACCCATATAGTATCATGAATATGTCATCATCATCTGCAGAGCTTGGGGCCCCAGCATAGTTAACTCACTTTTCCCTTCCCTTTCAGCAATCCTGGGTATTACCATCTACACCTGACTGACTGATTATACAATTGTTAGCATTATGACCATACTGATGGTCCATGAGTTGGAGAGTTCCAGTCTCTGGGATATTTTGTTGTTATTTTTTTTTTTTTTTGGTCCTAAATATTCATATTGTATAAAATCATCTCGCTCTCTCTCTGTCAGGTCGAGTTGCAGTGGAGTATCTAGACCCAAGCTCTGAAGTGCAAAAAAAGAAATATGCTTTTAAATGTCATCGAATTAAAGAGAATGGAGTGGAGAAGATCTACCCAGTGAATGCCATTGCTTTCCACAGTCTTCACAATACCTTTGCCACAGGTGGATCTGATGGATTTGTGAACATTTGGGATGGCTTCAACAAGAAGCGACTTTGCCAGTTCCATAAGTAAGAAATTTGATAGTAAATATTGTTTAAAACTGTGTGAAAGAGAGAGAAAAGCATAGATAAATAGACTTGTAGCTATCTTCTTTTGTTTATTTTATATATATATACAATTGTGAGATTTTGTTTTATTGGTTGTACTTTTTAAATAACTTTTTTTTTAAAACTTATCTCTGAAAGTATAATTTCAAGTTTGTTTGTTTTTAGCTATTTATTTACAATTATTTTGATGAAATTTGCATAGTTATTGTAGATTATAATCAGCTGTTGTTACTCTGTTTTTAATGACTGGGTATCATTTGGTTATGATTTAGTCTCACAATATATCCTTTCTATCACTATGGTAAATATAGGGAACACAGTTTTTCTAGGTTAAAGACTTTCATACTGATTAACAGCTGCTATATTATATTATACTACTAAATTTTAAATATTATTTGATGGTGAAATGGCAACCAGTTAGTAGTTAAAAACCATATTTTTAGTCACCTTTTGCTATTTTTTTTTCCTCATAAAGGTACCCAACCAGTATATCATCCCTATCATTCAGCTGCGATGGTTCTGCCCTGGCTATTGCGTCGTCATACATGTATGAATTCGATGAAATAAAGGATATCCCAGAAGATGCAGTGTACATTCGCAATGTAACAGACCAAGAAACCAAACCAAAGTCTTAATTTCAACAGCTGCAAACTTTGTGGTGTTTACAAAAAGAAAAAAAAAATTGTACATTTAATAGTGATCACATTTTATATCATTAGCAAATATTCATTAATTTCAGACTTTATTTCATTTTGAAAATAAAACTAATTTTTCAGTACTGTTGTTTTAATTTTACATCAAGGAATCCCAGCAGTTTTAATCTAGTTGATCCTTTTATACATTTTATGATAAATTGACCTATTTACAATAAGTTGTAGCCAAATAAGCTTCACTGTTTTGGTTTTATTCTGAATTCTATGTCATTTTGGTCTTTCATGTTAGATCTTGGCCATGAAACATCTGCAAACCTGCTTGTGTTAACATACAAAGGGATGATTGGCAGCCTGAGTAGCAGAGCTCTGGTGTTTTCTGAGCAACCCACTGCATTATTGGTAGTGCGCATTTGTCTTTGAAGGTGGATCTAATAGCATATATAAAAAGATATTACTTGATTGACAGTTCTTGCAGAATAAAGCCTAAATAAGGTGCATTATTCTGATTGCTGCTCTAGAACAAAATATTTTTAATTCTTGCTACTGAACAGCTTGGGGAAGAGACAGCTTATCACATGATTTTGAACATGCTGAAGTTATGTTAACAAGACCATATGTTAGACTTTCCAACTTCTGCGAGAGCTCTAGTGCCTATAAGATGAGGCCCCACTCTTCAATCCCACTCATTCTAGTTAACTAAATAAGTGCTAAAAATAATAAATCACAATATGCCTCAAAATTATAAACTTTTAGCAAAAAAAAAAAAATGGAGAAAAGACTTTGAGAATGATATATCCGCTGGTCCATAATTACAAACATTGTTTCCAGTCTTCCTGAAGTGTCATCCACATCAACACCTTTGGGTGTAGAAATCTACCTCTCTGACTTTGTATCCAAGGAATCAAAAGATGGAGGCACTGTGGGCACAACTTGCCCCAGAATGCTGCTGACACTGCCAGCCAAGTATTGGTGGTTTACCTGCATTTACAGTAGTATCATAGTACCACAAGAAATGAATATCTGAATTTGTGGTACAGCAGCCAGCTGCTTACATTTTTAGCACAAAAGCACTGTGTCAGTAATACCTGTTGTTCTGGTATTTAGTTTCAAACAGCTAGAGAAGCCAGAATTGCTGGCAGCAGCACCTGATGGATTCTGGTCAGGTATGTAACCGGTAATGGATATCATTTTTATTTATCTAACTGGTTCCTTCAGTAGAGTCTTCACTGGTGCACCATTGTGACTGATGATAGGTACTGTTGGCTGCACTTATTACAAATGACTAGCTGCCAAAATATGCTTTAGCTTTTTATCAATGTACAATATTAATTCATTGTTGTTTTGTCCAGAACTCTGGCTTTTCACCTTTGGCCCACACTCAATGACAAATTACATATTTTAGTCCATCCTTTGGCATGATGGAGCAGCATTTCGGATGAATGTTCATCTACATGCTTTATGAATTACCCAATCAGAGATGGTATAAACCCTTTAATTGCTTAGATTTACTTCATTTCGATTGGGATATTGAAAAACTTGATTGGTCAACTGCAGTCATTTCATGGATTTGCATATCAAAAATATTTTTAAAAAAATCTAATGAGTGCCCAAAACAAAGGATTTATAAGCATTATTTTAAACATATTATATTAGTGAAAAATATGAGCACTTTTTTAGCTAACTTCAAAAATTAGTTACAGATGCTCATAAAAAATATTCAGATAAAGATAAGCATCTCATACTTCCTCTATTTTAGAGAAAGGACAGGTTCTGGAAAAATGTAACACAGGTCATGAAAATATACCATAGTCCATGCATTATATGATTATATGAAAGAAGATAAAAATGATCATTTAATATTTCATCATTTCTCCTCGGCCAATTTCCCATTTTATAGTCACCAGTCCATTAACTAAAAAATCCCTTCACAAGTGAATGGAAAAAAAAAAAACAATTGGCTAAAAATGAAACAAAAAAAGAATATTGTTGGAATGGTGCTATTTATAGGGAAATTTTTAGCCTTTTAATTCCATGTCTGTATCTTGTCTGAAACAAAGTTGGGTGCTCTAAGTAACCAGGCTGTGCATGTCTAAAGCCAGGCAGATTTAAGGTTCTGTAGAAACAGGCATACTGTAACAAGATAATGCCAGACTACCTAACCCACTGGCCATGTTTCTCCAAGATTGAGCAACGTTCAAATATTTTGCAGGTTTCGATGATCTCTAGTCCATGTGGTTACATGGTCCAGAGCCACAACGCTCCATCAGCTAGCGATGGATAGATTTTTACATTTCTTATTAGAAAGAATACGCAGTTTCAAGGAATTTACATGATTAAAAAAAAAGGAAATCTCCATTATAAGGTATTAAGATACTAACATATTTCTTCATTTTTGTAAGACAATTAAAAATATCTCAACATTTGATAACCAATTAACCACCAAGGTTATCATGGAACAGTTGACTCTATTATAAGGGAAGGGTACATGTTACAATGGTGAAGAAGTAACTAACAAACCTTTTCCATATGAGTTTATTTTCTGAAATAGAAAATAATGAAGGATAACTATGATAAAACTTGAACAGTAAGTAATGATAACCAATGGTTGTACATCTTTAAAGGTCCTCCAAAACTTTTTTTTTTCATCCTGGGTCTTCAGCTCGGAGTACAATCAATATCTCCATCATTTGTGGCCTTTATCTTTTTGAACTCCTGCAACAATTTATTTTCCAGCTCCAAAATTGTGCTTGGTTTTTTGTACTGCAGAAGAAGATATAGACAGATTACGTATAAAATTGGTGTTCTATTAAAGGTATTTATACTGGACTGCAATAGAGTAAACATGGTCATGAACAAAAGACTCAGAATTTATTCAAAGAAACAAAAAATAATTTAATTTTCAATTGTTATTATAAAAAAATAACTTTTCTATTTTTAAAATTTTAAATAATAAAACATGGACATTTTGATGACATCAAGGTATATATATATATATATATATATAGGCAGCTGGTAGAGAGAATTTTCAATAGAAATTATAATAACTACTGGAGACGTTCAAATGCTTGTCTTTAGTGAGAAATCTGACCACCAGCAGCAGCAGAAGCCCCATTGACACATCTAGTCTTTTCTCTTTTTCATTTTTCAGGTATATTTCAAAGTTTTTAGAGTTTCTAAGTTCAGAGGTTAACTTACTTATAACAGAATGTTCTGAATGGCAGGGTTGGTTCAATGTCCTCCTCTTTGTGCACTGGACTGGTAATGAAAGCACTTTCTACAAAATCTTTAAAAATGGCCAGCACGCAAGATCGAATTCAATCTCAGTAACACCTAACATGCCAAGATCTCTAACATTTTTATCAGCAAGCTACACTGTGATCAATGACTTTCCACAGCTTCTGTAGTGGTTAATCAGTAACATGCAATCACTTACTGAAATGATGAGAGTGTTATTAGCATGTGCCAAGCTGAGGTAAGAATAATCTAAAGCAAGGTGGAGTCTCTCCATGTCTGGGATTCCAAACTTTTTGTAATACCTGAAAAAAAAAAGAAAAGAGAGTTAATATAGTGAAATGATGCTATTTGTTCAGAAGGTGTCATTCAGTAATTAGTGCACGTCACGTGTCATGTAATAAACTAGAAAATGGAGTATAAAACTGACTAACTTTGAGAAAAAATTTTTTTATCACATAGGAAAAGTGTCAATTTAATTAATACAAAAGTCATGCCGATGGTATACCTGAGAATAAACATATTTATTTATCAGAAAGTTCTTTTTCTTTCTTCCATTTACCTTTAAACATTTATTTATTTATGTTTTACTCTTCAGCACTCTGATTAAACTTCTTTTTCTTTTCTGGTTCTTTTAATTCAAGTGGATACCAGTTTTGTAGTTGTTCATGTCACCCTACAAAATGGCTCAGCAATGATGATTTCTTGACAGAGTCTTTTTTTTAAATATACACAGATAGAATATTTGAACAGATATAATGATGATTCTGCAGCTTATGAAAGCATTTTGTTGTTGTTGTAATATGCTAATATGATATTTATTTACTTTTTATTTGTGGTCTTCACAGTAATGACTTCATTGCACACACTAATACAGTAGGTCTCCAGTGGATAGGGAAGATTCCGTATTCGCCATTGAAAATAATCTTTTGTGTCCTTCCTCACAAAATTAGGCTAGAATGAAGAAACAAGGGACAGTGGAGGGTGTAAATATCAATCTTGAAGATACTAATTTAAATTAGAAAAAGCTAAAGCCAATTTTTTTTGTCTGTATACTGTAACTTTTTAAAGGGTTAATCATGCTGCATATCAAAGTTTTGTGATATCTTGACTTCAGTCTGTCTTACACCAATATCATGAAAAATAAATGACAATATTGTTTAAAAAAGGAAATAAAAAACCTCAAAAATTAAACATAAAGATGAAAAAAGAAAAGAAACATTTGATACATTGCTTTGCATATGCTTACATTTGTTGCATAATAAATACAAAGTAACCATAAACTTACTTCCTGCAGTCCACAGCACATATGCTAATAGCCATAAGTGTATATACACAGGCAGTCATGAGAAATGATTTCCCAGAGTTTGAAGATTTTGCCTCTTACATGATGTGATGTCACCTCTGATGTTTTTTTCCTTCTGCATATAAGCTTACATAGATGTCAATGCCTGCAGATAAGTTTTTCTCAAAGACTGCTGTTTTATTTTGTAGTAATGAATTTAATTGTTGGGCAGCCATATGTGCTCCTCATCATGGCAGAAGTGTAGCCCAAAGGTCTTGCATAATCTCATCCATAAATTTGAGGATACAGGATCTGTGGTTGATGTACCAAGACCAGGATACCCACCCACCTACACTTGTGGAAGTTGTAGCAGAAATTCAATAAGTGTAATCGGAAATTTGACAAGCCAATCTCCATGAAGACCACACACAGTAGACTTCAAGTTCTCAGGTCTATGGGCCCACTCCAGCAATCTGCATGGAAAGTGATGCACAAAACACTAAAGCCACTTCCAAACAGATGAAAAAACTGCAAAACCTGCTCCTTCTTGACATGGAGTAGTTGAACTTAATGTAATGAGTTTAACCAGTTCAGCTAAAGGTTAATAAAATATTCTTTTTCAATAAAGTGGTGCTGGTAACTCGATTTTATTGAAGCCCTGCCTTGTTTTCTAACATATTGCTGAATTTTTTTTTTTAACAGTAAATATTTCCATTTGCAGTCTCCTTTACATTGGAGGTATAACAATGTGTTCACTGGATACTTGTAAAGCGCTTTTAAGACTTTGTGAATTATTTTAAAAAAACAACAGGAAATACACTACATTAAAAAATGTTTAAGAACAGTTACTTGAACAATACTCACATCAACAGCTCTTTAAGTGCAAGAATTTAATTTAGTTTGCTGAAAATTATATCTGTAATAAATTTTAAAGTTATGAAATATTTTGTTCAAGGAAAAAGATAATAATTTCAGAGTCTATCAAGCATTTAATTTTTTTTCTTTAATCTGAAAGATGAAATCAACTTGTTCAACATCCACTGTGTAAAAGATGCAACTAATTCTAACTTAACACAGCAGGGTAGTGGACAATATCTCAAGAAAAAAACAATCTAAGCAACTTAATCTAAAAATTTTTTAATGATCTGAGCCTTAATTACAACACATCAATCAGACCACAGATAAATGAATCTTTAAATGAAAAACGAAAATTAATATTTTTGTTGTCTTTAAAAATGCATACAAAAAGCTTTTTTCTTACTTATCTTTCAAACATCTGACTTACATTTTCCGCATTCTCCTTTAACCCTTCCAACTCCAAACTTTTCTGTACTTCCAGCTGTTCTCCCACTTCATATTCCCATTCTTTTACTCTACCAAACGAATTTTTTCGTCTCCATTTTCGTACTAAAATAAATAAAATAAAAACACATCTGATTAGTTCAACCCATTTCGTACATTTAAAAAAATTGCATTCTCACAGCAAATATAGTGCTATTTTCAAAAATGCGTTAAAACATATATATATATAATATTAAAGCAAGTAAAAAGACAAATAAAATTTTAAAATGTACATTTAGCTATATAAATAACTGTAGTATTAAAGTTAATTGTTGTAAGAAATGTTTTACAAAAATCTGTTTATATTCATTCACTAGATTAAAAATTTACTGTTTTGTGAGATTAAGTCAACACTAATGTACAGTAACAAACATTGGTGAGTGAAATTCTGAATATATAAAGTAAAGAAAAATTTTACTATGTGGAGTTTGTTGAGGACTTCTTTTTACAGCATATTTCATATAGTCAAAAAAGTTTTATATACCATAAGATCAAAAACTATCAAATTCTTCACTAAAAAGTTACTTACTTATCAACTCATTATTTCTTATGTCATATTCTTCTGCCAGCTCAACTCCATCAGGCAAAGTGAAGTGAATCTTTCTCCTGCCTAAGAAGCAAAGTTTGTTAGAAATTAAACAGACCTTTATCAAATGTTTTTAATTCACTTCAAACATAGAACATCCTACGGTCTGTGAAGTGACAGATAATAATTCATTTGTGCATTATTTTTATTTACATATTGTTCTAAGTTACCATTTATTTTACAGTATTATTTTATTTGCATACATTTTTTTCTTGGATCGATTAAACACTCATAGTCTACCATAACATATCTTGTCTCATTTTCTATAACTTAAAAATTTATTTTTGTAAGTGAAATGTAGTCAGAGACATTCTTAGTTATGGTAGCCTATACATCATAATAGGTCCAGTGCTCAAACTAAGCACAGTGATAAGTCATTGTTACAATAATGTTCTATAGGAAAGCTAGCAATTCAAATTTATTGCATACAAAGCATAAATGCATACTGACATTTGAAAGTGCCCTATGCTGAACTTTGAAATATTTAAAAGAGAATTTTGGGCAACTTTCTGCAAGCAGTCATCTATAATGTCATCAAAAGACATGTAAGATGCAATATCTTGCTCTATTGAAAGTATGGCTCTGTGGTTGAGATACAATTATTGGTTATTGTTATGGTGCTTTTGAAAGCAATTATAATGTAACTGTGAATCGTGAAATTCCCTATGCTTTTTTTTTTTTTTTAACAATTGGTGCCTATCCAGCTGTATATGCTGAATATACCAAAGAATGTTCTGACTGTAGCACACAGTCATTTTTAAAACAGAGGAAGTAAAATATTTTAAAACAGCTCAAAACAAATTCTAATAATCTAATCTTACCCTTTCCACTCAAAGGAAAGAAAAAATGATCATGACAGTAAATTATAAACTCCTAAAATTTTTATTTTATGATGCAGAGATGAATATCTAGACTAACAGCAAACTTCATAGGTTTAAAAAAAAAGTTGAATTAAAAATTACTGTTATTAACAAAAGATGGATGTAAATTTATCATGTAGAAACTGGATCAATTTATTAGCTAAAATTATGAGATGGGCTACATTACTGAAGTATGGAAGTCATAATAAACAATAGCAAAAACATTAGAATATATTATTATTATAACAGTATTTTGTATATCTAATAATCAACATTTCAGAATAAGATTCCCCCCAATATAATATGTTCACCTTTATCATTTTTAACATTTAGGCAAAAATATTAAACTATAAAAATAATAAAACTAATGGAAATTGGATTTAAGTGAAACAGACTAAACTGTTCTTAAACTTTATTCCTTAAAAAAATCACGAAATTATTTCTTCTCATCAGAAACTATATTAACATTTAGATTATTCTCCGTTCTTAATCAAGCTAACTTTTTAAACTCTATATTTCTTTTACCTTAACTGTCAAGCCAGGGCTTGTTAATGTCGAGAACAGGGGCCCATATAGGGCTATGAAATGGTTCTAGCACCAGTAGAGAAAAACTCGCTCTAAAACTATTACTCTGGCCATTCCATACTCAGTACGGGTTTTGGTTTTGAGGTTTACCAAACTTAAACTAACAATAAAAACGAGTGCATATTATAAACAATCGGTCTGACTGGAGCAGTCATTATGGACGCCATTCCATCAACAACGGCATCGCGTTGTTTAAGATCTCCTCCTTACTCGAACCGTGTTAGATAAAGTCAGAGAAAGGTCTTCAATCCGGATTTCGCTCTGCCGCTTCAAGCAAACCAAAAACTCAATTACCATCTTGAACAATGCAAGTTTTGGGGGCATTCTTCAGTAGCTGGATCCACTCATCCGCCATGTCGCTCGTTTCTAGGAAACACCTAAAGCTATCCGCCCTCCCGGCCTAGAGAGTTCCGGATTGGAGAGACAACCCACCCCCTGGTCACTTCCGAATTACGAATATAACTTTGAATAATTAAGGTGAAACACTTTTAAACCGGTTTAGTTTCCTGTCATTTTTTTTTTTTTGGTTAAATAATTCTCCAGCCGTTCGCGTTACGACGAATGGATAAAGAGAAATCCTTTCTGCCGAACGGCTGCCACAAGGTTTAGATACCGTGGTGGAGGGTGTGTGTGTGTCAGTCTTCGTGAGGGTGACATGCATCGTTAAAAGGGATATGGAATGGCAGACCTATCCCCTAGCACCCGTCGGTGTTCTATGCATTAGCACGGGCGGTCGGGCCAGACGGACCAACTGGGTGCTAGGAAAAATACGCCTGGCTGAACATCGTGAACGTGGTGACCGACGCCGGCCGCTGAACGGAAACAGACTGGTCGGCGGCGGCCATCGCTCTCCACGTACCTGGCTGGATCAGGTCGTCCCGTCCATTTCCCCGGAGCCAGAAAAAAATATGGGAGATGGACGGCAGCTGGAGGCGCTGGACAAAGATCGAGTGACAGACGAGCCTCTAATGAGCAGGATAGATGGCCCCTAGCCAACCCTCGGACTACCACGAATCGTATATAAAACGAGTACCACCTGGGTCACTCTGACTCCATAGCAGTTTATAACAGGAATTAATTTTCTTTAAGAAAACCTTCCAAAAAATATTCAGGTGTTCACATAATAAATGAACTTATTTATGTAAAGAATAGAACTTACAAGTTTAGTCCAGGTATTAAGCTTTATCTTAAGCGCAATCATAACAAATAGACCAAATTGTGTAAGATTAGAAGGAAATTCCTGCCCATACTCACCTTGGATTATCATTATTTATTATTTATCGTTGACACCTGTTTCCAGCATTCCTGGCATATTGTGCTCTAACGAATTGTTTTCACATATATATATATATAGTAGTTTTGTAGTTCTGTTATTGTTTAGAAATGTTAATTATACTTTTCAGTCTTATAAAACGTCTTACAAATATTGCGTTTTATTTGACTCAAATGTTTAGTCCCTTAACTATTATTTATTTTTAAAATTCAGGCACCATGCCAGCAGCAGTGCTCCTTTCTTATTACTAAAATATTTTAGCATTCTTATTTTCTGCCATTACATTCTAGTTTCCAATCTCTCTCTCTCTCTCTCTCATCTTTTTTTAAAAGGCCGGCATCGTGCCAAAATCTTTTAAATTCTTTCCACTCACCCCCCCTCCCCTACCTGTTATTCTTGCCTCTGCCAGTCTTTAAGTTCTGTTTATTTGCTTCGTTTCTCTATATCTTGTTTTTGTTGTTGGGCGCTGAGTCAACAGACTCGGGTTGGTTGGGGGGGGGGGGGAGAGGAAGGCTGCCATAAAGAAGCCAAGCTTGTTTGTACTTTCTCATTCTCTCCCCCCAAACCAGGTCAATTAGGGCCCCCAGGAAACCGGTGCTGCCAGAACAAGCTTACCGCCTTATCAGCGCTTAGCAGTTTACTCCGGTCACTGATAACTAACCCTCCCCCAACAACAACAAAGTATGTAGAAAGCGTTTATTTTGATAAATAACAAGCGAGAGAGACGGTGTCGGAAAAGATTTAAAATTAGGAATAACTTCACTTTGTTCACAGGGTCGTAAATAATAATAAAAAAAACAAACTTATTTAGTTTTTTTTTTTTTTTTTTTGAAGATGCACCCAGACGTGGGAATATCGCAGTGTCACACACAGTCTGCGCTGTAACTTGGTCACGTGTTTGCTCTCTAGGCGAGGAAATGAACATAGGATAAACAGACCAATAATCATCACATCGCTTCAGTAAACATATAATTAATCCTTTCAAAATTACAGTTCTTAGTGAATTCTGTGAGGCACAGTAGATTCTTTCCTACTGCCTTGACTGCACAACTACTGGTTTCATTGAAATCCTTGATACTTTTCACGGACTTTGAACAATAAACAATCCCTGAAAAAAAAAAAACGCTTTTAATTAACAGGGGCATTCATAAAAAAAGCTCAGTTAAATATCCCTAGTACTTCACTCGTTGTGGTATTTACCAACAACCTGTATACCCGTGTTTATTATGCACACAACGCTTAGTGATTTAAAAATTTAAGTTATTAATAAAAAGGACAAACACCCTGTTTACGAAAGCTTTTTCTTCTTCTTTCTTTTCTTGTTATCTTTAATTGTGTAAAGGTCAAATGATGATTGTGTGGTTTTGGGAAACAGTTTCCAGTCACTTCAGCTAAGTGACAGAGGCTGCTGATCAGTAGCTTCCTCTATGGACAGCAGATTAAGCCACCATCTGTGAATGGATTCTGTAGATTGGCACAAAGGCAGAAGAACTAAGACTAAGAGTAGAAGGATATGTGCTCGGATTTTGAATTTGTTCTATTTCTTTTCTTCTATATAAGTACTTTTACACCGGAAACCTCTAATACGGCTGAATCGCACCAGCTTCATACCCGGAAAAGGTTTTACCACATCATTCTACACTTTTAAATTTGCTTTCCTTTTCTTAAAGGCCATCGCTTTCCTAAACGGTGAAATCGCGCCACCACGCACACAGCTATCATCAACCACCACCACCATCCTCGTAAGTATTTCGTGCTACTCCCTGAGACTCAACTATTAAGAACCGTATTTTAAAAGTTTTCCCGTCCCGTCCCGAGCGGCGGGCGAAGACGTCCGGAGTGACCCGAGCAGCCGCCGCCGCGACGAAAATGCCCGAAGTCGCTCGAGAGCGGGGGTCAAAGGTACTCGGGCGCTGATTGGCCGGCGCTAACGTCTGCGTTCTCGCAGACCGACCAGTTTCTGCTCGGAGGGTTCTGTACCGTCTTCCGCCGCGAACCAGCACCGTCGGACCCGACCGGATCAGATCAGATCAGCCCCCTTTCTTCTTTCTCCCTCCGTCCCCCTTTTTTTTTTTTTTTTTTTTTGGACGCTTCTTCCCCTCCCTCCCTTCCTCCCCCACCCCCCCCCCCCCCCCCCCAGCCCAGCCCCAACTCAGCCTGCGGTCTGCTCTCGAAGGTGGCTCGCGTCTCCGACTCGTAAGTATAAAGGGTGCCTTTCACACCCCCACCCCCGGGCCGTCTCGGGGACGGACGGGAGGGGGCCAGGGAGGCTCTCTCCCCCCCTCCTCATCCATTCACCACGCATCTGCCGGGGAGGTGGTGCGGCCCGTAACGAGACCCCGGGATTCGCCGATCGACGACGACATTCCTGAGCTAACCAACCCCGAGGGCGGGCGGGCGGCTTCTATTTATTATTATTATTATTATTATTATGTTTCGATAAACTCGGGGTCCGAGTAGACACTGTATCAGTGTCTCTTCGCGGTTGAATGGCGCGGTCTCTTGTTTGCCCTCGGTGCGCGTGGAAACGCTTTTCTCGATATCGAGGGAGGAGGAGGGGGGGGGGGAGGATCTGTCATTAACCCTTTCTGTGCCCTCTTTCCTCTCGTCGTGACGACCGAGTTGAGTTAGCGCCGATATCGCCGGGCGAAAAGAAGGTGGCCATAACTTTTCGAGGAGGAGGAGAAACTCCCCCACCCCCCCCACCCGAGCCTGTGGTGGATTAATAATGCACTTCTGGCGGCGGCCCCGGGGGAGAGGGGGTTTCTTCTTTTCCCCGGCTTCTCGACGCCGGGGAGGGAGGGGAGGATGTAGATTGTTGGCCCGAATTGGTTCTTCAGGTTGAAATGGGGAGGCAAATGTCCATGCACCAAAGCTTCGCAGGCGAGAGGCGGCTGGCATCGTTAGAGAGGATGATGTTCTGACCCGAGGGTTAATGCGAGTTGCTGAGGGACCGGACGGGGGCTGTTAGAAGAGCGCGGAAGTTCCCCCCCCCCCTACACGTACTACATTGTTTAGACCCCCCCCCCGCCTGGCTAACTATGAAGCCATACTTATAGTCTAGAGGTTACTCTATGCGAGCTTTTGTCTCTGTGTACTGAGTTCAAACGAAACCCGGCTTAAAATAGAATCGCCGTAATTGTATCCGGACGGGTTTCAGTTGAACGTCCCTGGTGTTTAGAAAAATCTGTAGCTGTACAGTAATAAGTTGTCTTTTTAGACTCATCTAATTGTTTATAAGGATTCCTGTTATCTGAAAAAAAAAAGATGTTCGCATATACTTAGGTAGTGTGATACCACACCGCAAGCAAACTTGAAACTCTTGGATTAAATATGTAACTTTGTCAGTCGTTCCAGGAGGGAAAATCAGCAGCTAGTTTTTATTTATTGGCTTTGTTGATAGATGTGTTATGGTAAATTATCTGCTAAGCTTCTGGCAGTTATAGTGTGTGGGTGAGCTGTAGCATCTTAGAATAACCAAAACTTATTTTTTAGTGCATATAGTTTTGGTGGGAAGTAACTTTTCTCAAGGTTTTGTGATAACAATCACTTATGAAACCTTAAGAAAAGATTTGGAAGTCTGTGTAGTCTGGTCATTTGGTAGAAATTTAGATTTGTTTCTAATTATTATTCTCAACAAATGTAAATTTTTTTTTTTTTAAATGAAAATTTCAGTTTGATGCATGCATAACTCTGCTGCTGGTGTAGCTGTGTTCATGATCATGGTGCTGTTGCCTGTTTGGTTATGAGTATGTTAGATACAGCAGTCAAGTGGGGATCGTATCAGCTGTTCCAGAATGAGCAGTGCGTGTGGCTAGATTTGTTAGCTAGCAGGTATCAGGAGCACCTGCTGCTAATCCTTGTAGGGCAGACCATGTTGGCCCTGATCACAGACAAACTACAGAACCAGTCACTGGAAGATGGAAACACAAGTGCTCTTCCACTGGTAAGTTACAGTGGGAGACTCCCTTAAACAAAATCTGTTTTAGATATAAATTATTTATTTTATTTTGTTGAATGTATCCTTTGACTTTTAAAATGCTTGAAGAGGAATAACAATTAGAATGTTTTATTTAATAACACCAGATGGTTATTACTGTAGTGTGCAGTAATTTTTAAAATACACTGCATATGTTAAAAAATGTTTGTCATTGAACTGAGCTACCACTGCAAATTTAAAAAAAAATAATTTTTATAGAGGTAAGAATGAAAGTTCTTTGAGATAATGGAATCCATAGTATATATATGAAAGAGATCATAAAATGAAACATAAATTATGAACATTTAAAACTAAATATGTTAATTTTTTCATATTATTAAATTAAACCTGTTGGTATACGAAAAATAGTTTGAAAGCAACTGTACCAGAAATAAAAATGAAATATTTAGTTATTGTCACATACAAATATTTTCTACCCTAATCAGTGTAATATTTACTGTTTGAAAGTTTGAAGCTTGCATCATTGAGCAAAAGACAGGGTAGATATTTCATTATTGTTCTTAATCTGTCTTTTTGCCACGGTCCAAAATACTAGACAGCTTGCTGCATTAAATAAAAAAAAATACAAGCAATAAGGCAATTTCTTTATATTGTTGAAAAAAATTAGAATAAACTTGCAGAAACAATTTAATGAGTATACTAAATCAGACCTTTATGATGTGCATTGTGTGTTTCTTTTAAAATGTGTTTTGCAGTTAGGACTTCTAAGGATATTAGTTTGTCTCTGAACTAAGCTATATAAGTAAACTAAAATTTTCTTTTGTTTATAGGTAAGCAAACCAAAAAATTTTTCCTAAAGGATTTTTAAAATGAAAAAAAATATGTACAGTCAAACCTCCCATTACTGAACATCTTTGGGACCGACCAAAAATGTTCACTAATTGGAGGTGTTCACTAATCAGAAATTATGTTGAAAGATGATAAAACATCAAAATATGTATGAAATTAATCACAGATTTATTGTTAAGGATGCATGAAAGGGACCAGGTGCTGGAGGTGAAAAATATCTTTTTGTTAAATTACAAATAGAGGGCTGTGGTTTCTTATTTGTGTGATATGGCTTTAATGAGACAATTGCCTGATGACTGAGTATGGCTGATATGGCTGTAGTGATATGGCTGAGTGAACAAAATGTATGTTCACTAAATAGAATGTCATTTGTATTAAAATTGATATTTGGGACCAAGAAAAATGTTCACTGTTCACAGTAGAGAGTGGTTCGCTAATCAGAAAAAAGCCTAAAATTTGCAATGTTAAAAGATAGGCGAAATTTGGGACCAGGAAAAAACATTCACTAACTGGAGGTATTCACTATTCGGAGGTGTTCACTAACGGAGGTTTGACTGTACATTCTGATTACTAGTTATTTTAATTTTTGTACTTCATTCATTGCCAAATCTCTAGCTGTAATGGTTTTCTATAGGGCTTTTCAAAAAAAAAAAGAATAATATATGGTCATTTGAAAATTAGTGTGCATTTATCAAGCTTAAACGTTTGGACATTAGTAATAGTTTTTTTGGAAAAGCTGTTAAGTTATTTCAAACGAAATCAAGAATTAACTGGATGGATCAGGTTTGTCATCTACATCAATGACATTGTTTATTTTTCAAGAATTGACATGGCATTAACCCTAGTCCTACCTGCTTTGGGGATCACATTATCAAGGACTGGCATGCTAAGCAATTGCTACTGGGGATCAATATAGTGAGTACCAGCAGGATTAGGGTTAATATGTAAAAAAAAAAAAAATGCAAACTTTCATTTTGTTTCTATCTTTAGCTTAGTCCACAAAGCTATGGACTTCTGGAACCTCAGAAAACAAAAGCTACACAAGATTCAGGTAAGGTAATCGAATTTGTAAATTTTTTGTACTAGTCGTATGTAATACTTAAACCATGCCCCCAAATATGAAAATAGTTTTTTTTTTTTAAACATTGATGATAATATTTGAAATGGTTATGGTGTATACTGTGCCTCTCCCATCAGTGACAGCAGCTTAGCTTGAGTTCCTGGTCAGATGTTAGATATATCATAAATATACATAAAATTATCACAGTTAAATTATGCTGATCAAAACAATATAAGAATATTGTGATGTAAATTTTACAAATTTGCTTGATAAAACAATTGCGCACAGTTCAAAATTGACTATAAAGTTTGAGATAGACTTCTTGTTGCTCCATATCTGGACATAGTTTGATGTATTTACTAACATCATAATAACAAAAATAGCCACTTCCTACGCATCCTAAAGTTACAAGATTTTTAGTACTGTTTGACTACCAGCACCATTCAGAACTCTATTGGTGAGTCTAAGTTACTTGAATGTATGTGGAGCCAAAAGTCTGTCAAACGTTTCTTGTTGAATACCAGCTTCAGTAACCCATCTGATGTCTACCTCTTTTAATGGAAGCCTGGTATTGATATGTGCATGAATGGATTTCTGATCCACTTAAACCCTGACTCTGTTTCTGGGAAATACTTTCTGAATTGCTTGTAGAGGTGCCATAAGTGAACTTTGAAGTCATCAACAATCTGGCCATCAATTTCATCAGGAAATCTGTAAAAGTTGAGAGTTAAATATTTGGATGCCAAGGTGGTCATGCCACAGCTCCATCTTCATGCTTAAAGCTTTTACTTTGTCCTGGTCATTAAAGATGGTGGAGGCCTTTTCCTGCAAGACAAAGTTTTAGCCTGTTCATGATGTTGAAAATATCAGCCCAGTATGTTATAGTTCTACAAGTTATGAGAAATTGTGCAAGAGGTCAAACCCTTGACAGTCACTGTCATGCAGGTAGATTTTGACTAATGTGCAGTTCAAAGAGGTGGGTGAGTACTTTATCTGCATAATTTTTAAAAACTAATTATCATAAGTAAATCACTATTTCATGCCAGAAACTAAAGTATAGACATTTCCATATTATAAACATTTATACATCAAGAGAATACATTTATCTGAAACATTCTAATATGTGCTATAAAATCATCACAATAATATTCTGAAAAACTAATACTTATCTTCTACATTAATCAAGCAAAGTCACACAGTAACAAAAATCTGACTTTGAAGACTATTTTTGTTGCTTGTGCTAACGACAACTCATGTTGAGCATACGACAGTTGGTCTGGTTGTGCAATATCAGTGGTGGAGGATGAGGGTTCTGATTGTTCTTTTGTATGGCTGCGGTTTTGTGCATCACTGACTTGCATTTTGAACCAGTTTGTGGACCACACTCTGAGAACCATTGCACTGCAGCATTGCACTTACCTTTCATACTGTTCATCAGATGTCTAATTCAGTTTCGTGGCAGTACATTCCACTTCTCTGTCAAGGGTTGACACAGTTTCAGAATGATTCCTGTTCAGTGGGATCTAGGTCAGTGGAATGAGCAGGCCATGGAAGCTGCTTAAAGGTTTTATGAATATTCTTGCATGATGAACCTTTGCATTGTCAGTGAAGATGAATTGGTTGCCATGACTTTGTACAAACAGTATAACAGGTCCAATAACCCCATCTATGCAGCACTGACCCTTGACAGTTCTGTCAAAAAGAATTATTTTAACTTTTGTGGTTTTGTAACACAGCATTCCAGACTAGAACACTTTCATTCATTCCAAAACTGTTTCTTTCTATCTTTCTAACATGTTACAGTCAGCATTGTGTTAGCTGGTTTCCTGCGAAACACGCAAATGGCCGTCAACAAAGTGAAGGTTGTTGAACTTGCTCTCATCAAAGAAGAGAACCTGGCTTCTCCAGTCTGCCAAAGTTCTAAGCAAACAAGTTGTAGCTCACACCAGTTTTGCCTTTGGTGTGTTGGCATTGGGTGTGTACAATACTGTAGATCAGCAGAGGGTAATCACTTTTGTATATTGCAGTCAGAGGTATGGATCCCATGGACCTGCCACAATTCTTGAAACATACCTGGATAGTGTGGTTATGTTAAGCCAGATAGGTGATGTAACGATTATTCATGATGGTCAGTGTTGCTATGATACTCTGGCAGGGCAGATATTTTGTGAACTGCTGGTCTCTCTCCTGCTGCTAAAGTCAGCTTGAAGGGTGTTTAGCAGTATATTTTCAGAACTGAATGTCAAAATCGTTCAGATTAAAAAAGAAAAAAGAAAAAAGGAGATTCAAAGGTTATATATGCAATGTTTTTAAATATAATATAAAATAAACTATTTACTTAAGTTCCAACTCAAAAGTCAAAAAAATAATTTTTTTGAATGATAAGTTAATTTTAATGATGTTATGTTGAAAAGTAATAAGTGTATATAATTTGATTGAGTTTGTGTCTGGAAGAAAAATATTGATATAGTGAGTAAACTAGCAGAGATAAAACTAACACTTGGATATTGATGTTAAAAGGAAACTAAACTACAGTTACTTTTTGGGCTAAATGATAAATTTTAAAATTGCAATTTCTTGGCAGCTGGAGACCCACTGGACTGCCAGGGTTAATGGTCCAAGGTCGATCCCTAGTTGGGTTTGGTGTAGATTTATTGCTCTTCATCAGCCAGTCACATAGGCTTTATCTGGGTACTTTGAATTCCTTTCACATTTAAAAATGAAAGATTTCTATTAAGGATTTCCCTGCCAAAGTCAATGTGGTACAGGATAATGCTCTCTACCAGATAATTGTGGCACCAGACTACCTCATCAGGGTAGTCTCCCTTCTAGAGACTGGTGAAGGAAAAAAAAATTGGCAGGAAACAGCCAAGATAAAATAAGTTTAACCTAAAACAATGAATAGACTTAGAGGTATGTGGACTCAATACTACAAAATTTGCACAATAATTTACTTATACATAGAAAATTGTTTTTCTGCAGTATTTATAATTTATGAACAAGGTAGCTTCAGGTTTCAGATCATGCCATTTCTGAATGTTGACATGTATATGTTAACCTTTTATTTTGAAGGACAAAAAGTTTGGGAAGTTCCTTTAAACAGAGTAAAACCTTGTGAAAAAGATGAAGCACACAAAACACAGAAAAGTGTATCAATGCTGAAGATTGGCATCTTTAATAAGTATACCAGTACCTCAGAGGATTTGTCTCCAGGAACACCACCAGCTCCTCCAAAGAAGAAGCATTGTCGTTCTTTGTCTGTTCCATCAGGGAAATTTGAAATTTCTGATTGGATTGAAAAGGGACCACATGTTTGTAAACCCATAGCTATTCTTCCAACAGGAGAATCTACTTTACCAGAAAGAAAGTATGATTTTTCAAATCTCACTGCTTCATCCCAGCTTAGAAATCCCCATAATACTGTGATCTCATCTCATCTTAGAAACCTGCCCCATCGGTATACCCCACCTGAGTCACCTGTGCCAAGACCTGCATCTGTATCAGTTGGCTGTTGTGATAATTTGTTTAAGCCACTGACAAATTTCTGGATGGAACAAAAGAGTTTACCCAGTAGCCAGTGCCATGCTTTTGAAAACCGTAGTCTTTCATTAGAGGAGAGAATCTCTTATAACATAACATCAGGATCTACTCCCAGTGTTTCATCAAGTATCAACTCATATCCTTCATCACCACAACGGCACCAGATACCTCGCTGCCATTCACAACCTTGTGTTCTTCATGATCGTAGAACAGGCATTAAACGAAGAAGAGATTATGATCGTCCTGCTTTGGATTTTCAAAAGATGACACAGGTAAAAATTTATTTTATTTTTTAAATATCTTCAAGAAAATTGTTCCTTCATAGGAAGAAATATATTTTTGAAATGGTAACTCAGACAATAATAGATTAGTTTTTAAAATTTATATTTGTAGTTTGAACTATACACACTGGCTCTTTGGTTTGATTGCTGCGCAAAAATAAGTTTTATTTGCTAGACTAAATGTTTTTCACTTTGTTAGACATGTAACAGAGTTTACAGCTTTGAGAAGTCAACTGAATCCACAAATAACTTCAAAAAGTCCTTGAATTTCTTTATCTATTCATTCTACAGAATAAAATTGGGAAAACTGATTGCTAAAACAATCAAATGAAATAAATAGTTGCTAAGTAATAAATCTAGCATGTATTTATGGCATCACTTCCATATCAGATAATTATGCATATAGGTCCTTGTGCAACTTTCTGCAAATTTAATTATTTTTATTTGCATAGAAGCTATCAGAATGGACACTGTTGTGTTGTGGTTATTGCCATATCCCTTGTTGCACTGGATCTTCCAGAGGCCAGGACCCAGAACACTAGCATGACATCAGAAACTATGGCCAATATAAATATTCCTGGTGCACTCTGAATTTGACCAACCCATCAAAGTCCCTACTATAACTCTTACATTTTAGATATGAGGAAAACAAACACATTATTAACAATATAGTAAATCAGTTAAAGAAAGTTAGACTTTATAATGTCTGGTAAATGTATCTTCAATCAAAGGTGGCTGAGCTAACCTGTTCAGAGAAATTAAATTGGACAGATATAAGGGTAAGTCATTCATTGGTTGGACTTGGTGACTACAACCCTCCACTATAAAACTATTATAATTGTAATGAAAACTCAATATTTTTAGTCTGAATATTAAATGTTCTAGTGGAGACAAATTTAACAGCTTTACACTTAAGGAACTCTTTGCTAATTTCTTGTATACAGGAAGGAACTGGGCTTAGAAAAAAATATAATGTAAAAGTAAATTCAGATAATTTAATCCCAGAAACACATTTAAAATATTCTTGTGTTAATTTTAAATGTACTTAATTTATTTTTGTAAAACTAAATTCCAAATGAAAAAAATCTGATCTTTTTTACAGACTGCCTATCCATTTAATTATGAAAAGGATTTAAATATAACACCTTCAAAAGAGAAACAGCAGGTATGTCATTTATGCCTTAAGTCTTTGTGGCTGTTTTTCTGTATTCTTTAAGACAATAAGTTTTACTAACACATTTTATTTTAGTTTTCATTTTGCTTAAGATTTTTATGAGGGAGATTTTTTTTTTTTTGTCAAAATGCTGCCTGTTATTTTCTGTTTGTAAATATTGATCTGTGTTTGGTTTATTTCTGCTAGTTGGCTCAGTAAAAATAGTGTAGTTTAAGTCTGATTTTTAGAGATGCAGTAAAAAAATATTGAAATTGGCTTATCTTGTTGAAAATTTATATTAATTAGATGAGTTTACCTTTCAGCATATAGTAGTACACTTTACTCCCCAATTATCTATGGGGGGCCCTCCATTGGTTGTCAAAAAAAAAAAAAATGTCAAGATAGATGGACATGAAATTGAAAAACCACAGAGTTCTTTATAATTGTTCAAATTACGAAAGCACTGTTTCCAGAAAAGTCTCAGCATAACTCATCTCTAGTGATAGTGAGGGTTCCTTATCCTCCACAGTAATATAATTTCAAATACTAGGGAAGCAGAACTTTAGATCTGAGTAATACAATTGTAATTGAATTATAGTGTATTTATCAATATTAAGTATGATTTTGATGAGAATCTCAAACTGTGCTGCCTTAATCAATAATTACCACAAATGACTTGGGAAATATTGTACCTGCACTTCGGTTATGCATTTACTTCATAAATATTTTATGTTTATGGTAGTATTAAATATATTGACATATAATATATATATATATATATATAATTATTTCTTTAATTATGGTTCTGTAAAAGTTTCAGTAAAAGTCCATTTTTTAAAATTGCTTTGGACCTAACTGGAAAGTTTGGATGATCTTATTTTTTCACACTTTGCTTGGTGTCTTTCTATTATTCCATTAGTCATTTCAGTATCAGCATAAAACTTTAGTTTATCTTTCTGTACTAAAATATGCACAGTTGATGCGCCAATATTTAATTCGTTCATAAGTTTGCAAAACTCAACATGCTTTAGCTTCTTAGCACTAGTGACTGTAGAGACAATGGTGACAAAGTTTGTTGTATGTACTTGTAAATGTAAAAACTTAAGAGCTGCAAGAGTTTTATATCTACATAGTCTGGAAACAGTGCAGGAAGTTAATATAGCATCAAGGATGACACACAGCAGATGTAAACAATCCAAAAAAATTTCCATAGCAGAAAACATACATTCAAATCATGGATCTGAGAAACTTTGGCTAATTTGGGTGTTTGGGTTCGGAACCAATTGGATGAGCAAATTCAGATAATTTTTCAAATGTCTGGGGTTTGGATAAATGGACTTTCATCCTATCATGCGCTGTTTATGCAAACAAATTTTAACAGTTTACAAGATAATTCATTCATATAAATATAACCTTACTTTCTCTTTGAAGAACTGTATAATATTTTGTTTCTGAAATAAAAGTTTAGAGAGTTTTAAAATTTGCAGCTTGTTTGACAATTGACATACTTCTGTAATTTTGTATACTGTTTTAGATTATTTTGTTTGATGTCTAAATGCTAAAATGTTTTACTTTACATAGGATATTGTCTTTGGTTGTCGATTCCCAGAAGAATTTTGGCCATGCTCCAAACTGTTACCAATCTCCTGTTCACCTCTTGACTCCAACTTCCCTGTAAAAATAAGCAGTGATCAGTCATTTGAAGAAGCAGTTAATGACAGACAGAGTCTTTATGCGCTCATAGATGATAAAACAGAACCAGTTCGATTTATTGGAGATGATACTCAAGATGACCCAAGTTGTACCTGTGAGAGTGATACAAATCCAGAAAAATTGTTTCCAATTACAGATCTTGATGTGGATCAGATTGAAATCCACTGAGATACCTACTGACTGTGATATGTATGTAACTACAGATGGTCAATCCATTGACCACTGTTAGACTTGACTTGAAAAGAAATGTGATGTGATACCTACAAAGTGACACTTCTGACTGGAAATGAATATGGTTATGAATTCTGCACGAGAATATTTAGGTTATTGATGTTTCTAGAAGATGACAACAAAAAAAGGATTCATGAAATTCTGTACATAACTACAAACTATTTAACTGAACCTATAAATTACGGTTTAGAAAGTAAAGCAGCTGAATGAAATAAAATAATTTTTATCTAGATAGACCAAATTATATTTTATTAAAGGTTTTTATTGAAACTAAATCATCATTAAGTAAAAAATTAAAATGCATTATACTGGATTAACAGATTACTCTAATTACTTCAGTGCTAGAAAATAGTTTTAAAAAATGGCTGTTCACAGATTTTGTATTTTCAGATAACCTTCATTAAAGAACTTGTTAAAAAAAAGTGACTTAAGTTAAATGTTGTCATCTCTTGGGTACATCATTATTCAAAAAATCAACAGCAAAGATGGTTGTGAAATGTAGCTTTCCATTCAGCAGAATTTGTCTTGGTATGGATTTTTAGGCAACATGACTACTTTCTTTTTATGCTCTGAAACAACTGATAATTGTATTTTTCAACAAAAGATAGTTATAACGCACAAGTTTTAACTGCTGGATGATTATTTGAGAAAGTCTGATCATTCTGTTGAACCATGGAAAATATGTAGATCATTTTCATCAACACAGTGTGGAAAACATCTTTTTTATACATATTAAAAAATAAGAAAAAAATTTAAAAAAAGAAAGTTCTTACAACCTTTCATTAGCACCACACTTTCATGAATTTTGGTTTATAGAATCCTTTATGAAAGCCTGATGTCTCTAATTTTCAAAATTAAAACTTAAACTTCTTTTAAAAGCAAAGTACAGATGGAATTGACAATTACTAATGTTTTTGTAAATTTCCATGTGGACCAGGCAGATGATTTTATAAATTTAAAAAAATGAACTGATGATAATACAACTTCATAACTGCTTACTACTAAAAAAAAAATGAACTATGGATATAATTAATCAAAGATTTCAAGCAATATTTGGTTATTAAACAATATTTTGTCAAAATAATTTCTAAAAGCAATGTATTACCAAACAAAATTCATTCTTCGAGACCTGCTGGTAATTTTATGATTTCTAACACTTCAGAATTCTGGATTGTCTGCTCTTATTTTGTCCTACAATTCAGGACAAACTGCTGATTTTAGATGACTTTACATAAACGATACAGAGTTTGGTGAGTATGAATGCCTTTTGGTAATTTTATTTGATAAATAAAATCTTGAGTGAACTTCTAGCTTCTGGATAAGTGCCAAACATGCATCAATCAGCTCATTCCTGTACAAACATGCACCCTTTACCTTTACATTAGTTGAAGTGGGTTGAAACTATTGACAGCAAGTAAAACACGGCTCACTGTAATCTCAAAATTCCGTTAGAGATCAAACAGCTTAGCCGGTGATAGATTGGAACTTTTTTAGTACAAACTACCTGCTAAACATTGGAAATGCATGAATTTAATATATATATATATATATATATTAGAAATAGATTTTACTTGTGGAGTAAATAGTCAACCATATTAAAAACCACCACTATTTTATCTAGAGGCCTTATATAAACCATTATAATTTTGCTGGCTCATGAAATATCTAGCTTAAATTCTACCTTTGGCTGATCTTTTTATAAGAGACTTGAAATTTACAAAAATGGGTTCTTAGGCTGCACTGGTGGACCCCATTATTAACCAAACTTGTTAATAAAATATTTAGGTTTTTCAGTTATATTGCCATTATTAAGGTGTTTTGAAGAGTGACTTTTTCTGCTTAAATATAAGAGTTGATTTTATTTGTGGCTGATATTTTTACTAGCACAAGCTGGTGTCAAATCCTTATGATAGGAAAAGCCTGAAATAACCCGATAATTGATAGAATGTTTTGATCACTTTGGGGTCATATGATAAAAACAAAATAAGTTTACTTATATGTACGTGTTTTCAGTATCCTGAGATACCGAAAAAAAACAACATCATTCTACTTGTGACAAAAAGTACTAACTCAGTTACAGATATAGCAGTGAGTTCTGTTGCAAAATATCAAAGTTTACTTATTTTAACAAAATCAGTGCTTAACATTGAAATAACTTAATTAAAACTAGGCAGATTTCTATACTATCGTATCAAATGCTAATTTTGGTGATAGCAAAAAAAATACATGAAAAACCTGGCAAATTTTAGGTCATCAGGCAAAAGCTTGGCTGTGTTATCTTATTTAACAGATTTACTAATAACCTGTTTTTGGATTGTCTTTTTGAAAATGGTAATTATGGAACATTGCACTTTTTTCTCATTTATATATAAAAAAGACTCCCTCCTAAACTAATTGCATTGTCTTTAACATCAGGAGACCCCAACAAGTAAATTGCAGTCATAGATCTAAAATATTTAGATTGTTAATCATATACTATTAATTTTAGCCTTGAATTTTTTTTTTTTTCATTTAACTATTTAAAATATATATTAGTTACAAATAAATCTAGTTTTCAATAGGGTACAACTGAAAAATTATAAAATTTCAAATACTAATTTAAAAATTATTTTCCTAATAGCCTGGCTTCAAGAATAATATTTTTAAAATATCAACAGCCATTAGACAGATTCATTTTATTTTTTGATGATATAGCTTTAAAATTATCCAGATTTGGAAATGAAAAACATGTAAAACTGTTCATTACTTCTTAGTGATTTACAGTCTTCAGTGGATTGAGATGATATAAAATGCTTAATAATAATTTAAGCTTGAATCATCATGTGTATTAAAAGATGAAAAAACTGAATGCTGAAATTCATTAAATAATATATCTCATTGCAGATACAAAGTGATTCTATTACTAAATCTATTTTTCACTTATATAAGGCAGAACCTCTTGTTTTGTGGATGCGAGAGATATTGTTCATTAAAAAAAACAAAAAAACAAACCCAGCAGCCTTGCACATAGGACAGCAGATGAGAATATTGCTTGATTTCAATCTCGCCATATAAAAACAATTTGTACAATCTGTACCAGTGGTTTCCATATGGTTGGTTGGTTATACTTTATTACCTGTTGTGCATAATCCATAAACTTGTACTATGAGTTAAATTTTCAGATCCGTAAAACTAGCTGTTTTTTTTTTTTTTTAAAGAAATCAAAACCTTTTGCCACTTTCTTCATTTTATAAATTAATGTTGCACTTGTTTGGCATACTGGGAATAATGTTGTCGTTTCTCTCGATGGCATGACTTCTGTGGTTCATGTCTAATTGTAGTGGTGTCCTCTCCTGCTGAAGACAAGTGTGCTTCAACTACTTCAGCAGGCTTATAAGCTGGGCCACCACGTGTTTTCAGTGTTCGTCCATGGTAGTTTTGAGGATTCTTTTCAGCATTTTACATTAGAGACCCAAGTGAATACATTTAGCAAAATAAAATTGTTAAACCTATTAACCATGTTGGTATTTTTTTTTTCTCTAATATACATAGATAATTATAGTTCTATACATTTTTCTTTTGTTACATTAATATTAACCAGTTTATCACTAAATTTGAGACCATTATATTTTTTTATTGAAATGTAACATTTTACAATTGTATGAAGTAATCAGAAGTTGTAGAATATATTCTTTATCTAGATGATTCTTCTATGGATTTCATTACTTGTTAATTAAGTGGGAGGGAATTGTCTTGCTTTTTATCATCATCATATGGTCTCAAGATGATTGGCATACTATTTTCTAGGAAAGCAGATTTCTGCAAGATCCTGGGACATGGCTGGCCAGTCCATTGTAGCAATAGTTGGTAAATACAGTGATGACCCGACCCTAACCCTTGTCTTATAGAGATAGGTGGTTCTGCCAGCCATGATCCCTTCTCCCCAACAATTATATGGCTATCACCATGTTAATCATGCTGCCAAACACATGACATGACCTACCAGACCCATTATATTCAATCATCTGAACCTCGTCCAGGCTAATTATGAGACCAAAGTATGGAGATCTTGCATGTAATCATACATTCAGATAAACAATCCCTCTAACAATAAGTGTTAGTTCCGCACAGCTTGCTGTGATTTGCTGCAATGTCAGCTATTGTACCTGGAAATTTCTTTTTTTATACATGTATGTTAATGTTTTTGTCAATTTACAAACAGGTAAAGATCCAAGTAGTTTTTAAACACCCAGTAATATAGTTTGATTGGATAAAATAAACTCACCAACAGCATAAGAACTTTGTTTCAGTGATTTAGTCATCAAAATCATATCTTTGTTAGCTTTACCAGTAACTGACAAGCCATTAGGCTTGGCTATAAACATGATTTGCAATCTATTGGTTTAACAAAACCAAAGCATCTAGAATGCTTGGCATATCAGAAGCTAGGTAGATAGAGATCAGCTATAAAGGAAAAATAAGTGTCTTAATGAACAGATTTATTTTTTATTTTGTACTTAAATATATATAACTTAATGATTTAAACAAAGTCTGGCACCCATAATCTCTGTTCATCCCACTAATGCATAAATTTTAACAAAACATTTCTTTTATCGAATTTATTGTTTTCCAACTGTAATTTCATTTGAGCTCTATAATAAAATTGAGAGCAATTTTCTTTAAATGTAGAAGTATATTAAATTCACCATTTTAACTGAGTCTTGGGACTACCAAAAATGATTAAAAATACCCTTGGTGGGTAACTACCAGAAATGTGTACTACACTGCATTGACTGACTGGAAAAAGATGCATCACGAAGAGGGACAAATTTTAGCTTAATAGACAAACTTAATACTTGTTATTTATAGAACAAAGAATTTTTTTTTTTTCCTAAATTAAAATATGAATGTCAAACTCACATGTATGTAATTATGGACTTTTGTTTTTAAATAACTGGTAGGTAACAAAAGGTTTTAAAACTGTCCAAAATCTATCCAGTGGACAATTATTACAAAAGTATCCATTACACGTAACTGATTTGGAGGATGGTGAGAAATGAAACAATTTTATTTTAGTAGTTACAAAAGCCTTTAAATGTTTTCCAAACATTTTACCGTACCACTTGAATTGTATTACAAAAAATAAAAGCAAAATGTAGTTATGTTGAGTCAGCACATGAAGTACAACCGACTAACAGACAGCGATATTGGTCTTTCAGTATACGCCATTACAAAGTGGTAAATATTTAAAAAAATAAATAAATTTATTGCCCTACATATTTTGAATCCAGAGTGTCTCCAGTTGTTTAATGAAGTACTAAAGTGGGTTACAATCTTATTTTGAACCTTATACTAAAAAAAAAATTGCTCATTCTATACAGATTTTTTTTTGGTTTTGCTATCAAACAGAACCTAGAGTTCCATATTTTAGGATTATCATGGGTTGAGTCCAGCAGCTGATTCGCAACACTTTATTCCTGGGAGCAGACACCTTGTACAATACAAACAACAGGAGAAGAATGCTTTATGTAGTTTCAGTTTGCCAACACAAAAATGATACACTTTTATGATGGCCAGCAAGTATGGTAACATTTAAATGGTGGTAAAATGTACAATCCTTGGACAGATTTTACCTTCAGCTTCAAAGTCCTATAAAATTTCACAGCATTGGTTGGTCTTTTTTGCCTGTAAAACAAAATATCATTATTGCAAAGAAAATGGCCTGTGCTGCTAAAAAGTTAAAACAACAAAATTACTTTAATATATCTCTTTCCTGAAAGCCATCTATCGGTACACTAAATATATGTTATCAACCAACACAGCCAGCAGTTTATTCCATTCATCCACAATTCTATAAAAGTTTCTAATATCAAGCCAAGTTGGAACTTTAACCGGTTTATAATTCAACTTCTAGTACTTTCAGAGTACCATATTTTTCGGGTTATAAGTTGAATAGGTCAATAGTAGGACTATTTTTGTACAGTAATAACAGCATAAAATTTTTGTCAAGGTTATAAAACAGCTATGGTGGATAATATCAAAGTGAGAGATTTGGGAAAGGAGGCAAGAGAGAGAAAATGAAGCACGTTGTCAAAACAAACTCTTCAAGCTGATCTTCGACTCTGGTCCCTCCAGTTATGCAGCCACAGTCTGTTGTAATGAATCTTTTGCTTTCTACCAGTCACGAACGCATTTCTCACTAACACCATACTGCTGTTCTGCTGCCATATTTCCACCATAGTTTTCAGCGAAATTCACCACTTCCAGTTTAAAAGCTGCGGTATATGCTTTCCTTTTCTTTATAGCAGGCATTTTCAAGTGAGGGTTGATATTTCTTTTCAACTTTGGTGAATTGAAGCTCCCCTAATAATGATATCTGTGCTCCCTAAGCACTAAATAAAAGGGAGGTAACTGAATCTGAGTCAGCATGCACCTACACACACACAAATTTTCCTGTGGTACTTAAGGGTCCCGTGTTCTCGGTATCATGATTTCATCCATATATATAAGGGAGTGGAGTATAAGTCGATGGTCAGACCTGTGCAGAAAAAAGTATAAGCCAAAAAATACAGTATATAAAGAGCAATGTATACCGACCAAACAATCAAGTTTTATTTAAAAAACCTGCATCACATCCCACCTTAAATGTCAAACCCTCTAAACAACTGGATGAGGGAAACATTCCTTTCAGTATTATCTTTTCTTAACTACAGTATCCACATTTGAAATGCGTATTTTTTAAAAAGTACAAAGAAACTTCTCATGCAAAAGTCACCTTGAACTTCAGTCTTACTGATAATTTTGGGTCTCAAATAGAATTTGTAGAATTCAAATCCTTAATAATATAGGTTATTGTATTAATGTGGACAGACAGACAAAATATTTTTTAAAAAAAGTAAAATCAAGAACACTACTACTAGTACTACTGAGTGGCCCCTGGTGAGAAAACTTAATGCAAGAACTACACTGATAGGCTTCCACTAAATATTTTCAACATTTAAACTGATCACTGTTCACAAAACTAACGTTTCAGCCACAATAAAGTTAAGTTATACTGAGGGTGATCCAGTCAAAGTGAGCAGCATTTCAAAACTATCTCGCTATTTCCCAACCCCACAAATTACATTAGAGACACAAAATCAGAGAATTGTGTGTTTTGGTTAACAGTCAACTCACAGTTTTGTAGAAAGATTTTGACTGCACGCTCAGGACCTCTGACTTCTCTACCAGATCATCCAATTTCTCACCACGCTCCAACACTGACTGTATTGTTCCATGCTAGAAAACAAAAAAATGCACACAGTCAACTCATTCTTTCCATGTGCTTACATTTTAAATTTTCCCTGATGGACTAATACGAGGAATTAAAATATTCATTTTGAAAGTAGTACGCATGCAGATTTTAATTGATAAATATTTAATATAAAACCTAAAATGCAAGTCTGGTGCTCCTTACGCAGACATGTAGGGTTTCAAAAATAAAACTAGGTAATACAGAGAAGGCAGCTGGCTCTTCAGGATAAAGATGAAAATCACACTCAAATATTTATGATCCGACTTAGCAAAGTTCTCCATAATAATTTTACAATTACATAAAAACAAACTAAAGATCCCATTTATAAATGAATCCTAATGGAAAATATACAGTTACTCTGGCCATGTAGCTTACATGCCTTTAGATGTTATACTAATCCAGTTCCTACCCACATCTGAATTTACTCTCACCACACACAGGCATTATTATTATTAGTATTACTACATTTACCTGTCGACATTATTTTCATTTACTAAGAACATGAAACCCTGACAATCTGATGATGACTGTTAGGTGTCGACTAAAAATACTAAAAATCTTAGCTAACAGATTTGTTATTCCAATAAATATATGCTGAACTAACTTAAAACCGCTAAATAAATATAAATTTCATTATTTTAGTACACACCAGGAATACACGAATATTCAAAAAGTATATAGCAAAGTTGTTTAAACAGGAAGATAAAATCACTTACTAAAATAATTTTGGTCTCATTCAAATCACACTGCATCTTTGTCATGGCATCAGCCTCCTTGGGGTCCTGTTAGAAATGCAGAAGAGAATTTTAAGGCAGTATTTTCAATCTATTCTTAAGCAAAATAATATATCGTTACTTTTGACAGTCTCTGTTTTGGAAAAAGTAACCAAAACCCAAAGTATAACCATGAAGAACCAGAAAAATAGAAAGCAATGGATCCAAAACTTTAGACAGAAGGACGAGGGCACTCACCTGGTACTTTTTAAAAAACTCGTTCAGCTGAGGAAAGTTCACATCACTACAATGTACAATAAGAAAAGTACAGTTTGCAAATAAGAATAATACCACTTCTGGAGTAGAGCTGTTGTTGATAGTCAACTAACAGACTTAATTAGCCCCCTCATTTTGTTTCAAGTCTGTTCTGATATGACACCGGTTCTCATCAAAACTAAAAGTTCCTCGACTTAAAAATTCCATAATATTTGGACTTTTCCTCATTCAGGGCCACGAATGCTCAATGATTAACAAGCAACTCTGAGGTTTCTTTTCTAGTGCCAATCTCGTGCACAAACACTATAACCCAAAACAAGATAGATATGACCAAATCAACAGTAAACTCCACAAACGCGCTTCTTTCAGAAAGGTGCAAAATACTGAGAAAACAAACAAAAACATCTTAAAAAGGAGACTTTGCCAGGTTTTTTATCTCCTCTTCTCCTTTGAGGTCTATTTTACTTGCATTCCATCACAACCAATGGTGGTTATTTGGAACATCAAATCAGATGGTAAAAGTCTCTCTTATTTCAGCATGCTTGCTTGCCAAGACATCAAGCTTACTTCTATAAATCATTAAAGGACTCTTTCATGAAGTGTAGCAGTCCAAGTGACTGCCTGATTATCGAAGAGCTTAAGATAACTGCCAGTTTGCCTTTAAGATTCTAAACGAAAAGTAAAACAAATGTTTATGTTTAAGCACGCAGAGCAAGCCATTTTACCTTTCACTAATGGTGGCCCATTGAGCTGGAGGAATCACTGCTGCAAACTCCTCAAGAACCTGAAAACCAGAGACAGGAGTATTATTGCACCCAGGTGCTTTGTTAAAGATTGATGTTGATATTATAAGAATGATTTATGCGCTTTGAATTATCCAAAGACGGATAGACAACTGAGCCATGAATGGACCAAATCCCAATTTTTCAGTTTGGGGTTATGAAACATTTTACAATTCTGAATGGCCATTCTATTTAGAGCACTACCAGGCTAGCATCTATTAAAGGGAGCAATTGGAATTCTCTTACTGCAGGAGACAAAAGTGGTCTGACTTCAATTCAAAATGATCTTACAAGAGATGTTTAGAGACATCCGAGTGTTAAGTTAAAGCTTTGTTCCATTTTATTATGCTGTCTAATCTCCATATATGCTCAAAATGGATTTAGTTAATCTTACCCGTATAATATTGACAAATAAAATGAGCAAAAATACAAGTTTTGTGGCACAAGAACGTTGTTGTTCACCATGTGAATGAGTACTAAGACAGACAATTAATTCTCTATCTCTCTCTCTCAAACATTTAGAAAACAAAATTAATAAATAAATGTAAAAACATAAGATGCATATAATGACGAGAGTATGCTTGTTCTGGATCTATGCAAGATATACAGTAAGTAATCAACAAGGAGGGAAGACTACAACAATGCTTTAAAAATTACCGATTGGTAAAATACCATTCTTATATTCATCGATTATTCCTCAACTTACAATAAATTATAGCGAATTTCTAAACTCATGCGCCTGTAGCCTATTCTCACAACGTTTTTCATCCATGTGGTAGGCATCATTAACAGGATAACTTTGCATCACTGTATTTATTTTCCTCACTTTCCCAAAAAAAGAGAAAGAGAGAGAGAGTTTCTGAATGGTTGGTAAATTCTTTATTTCATTTTTCCTTTTTTAAATTTTCAACAAAAATCAATTTTACTTGCATTTCCAGCACCTTAGAGGATTTTAAAATAAAGTTTTACAGAATTTCTGAATGTACATATATATATATATAAACATATCTATATTATAGACATACAAATGACAGAAGTGATTCTAACTAATTAAAACCTTCAAGCCAGGTGTTATCAATATGGAGGTATAAGGGAGTAATGGTCGTAAGGAAGCCAAATATAAAGGAAAAAAAGGGGAGAGACTGAGGGACATGATGAATACAAAGAGAAAAAAATAGATGATTAAGCAGCAGTGAGAAGGAAAGGAATAGAAAATAATACATGCAAAAATGTATAAAAACTGTCAGGTCATATATTTGTCACCATAAATACCTGGACAGCTTAAACAAAGATGAAAAGAAATTATATAACATGCAAGATGCCTATACTGAGAGGGGAGGTGATTAGTGGAACAAATCTCTACAAAATGTACCAAAACCTGCATAGATCCAACTCATTTGTGCTCAGTTTCATCTGCTAAAGTTTTTGTAAGTCTTTCTATGTGAAAACACTGAGTAACAAACAGAGCAGCAGCAAATGGGAATGACGATCCTTCTTGTGATCGAGAATGAAGATCTTAAAATTTATCCAGGGTCACGTTAACAGCTTTCCTACGCAAGAACCATTGGATCAGTGCACAAGAAAATGCCTCTCTCCTGATCCCATCATCGCAAAGACAAACAAATGCATTAAAGAAAGAAACTTTTGAAAGTAAATGTATTGAAGACGAATTTATCTTTTCACAAACCTCAAAAAGATACCTTGATAACTTCAGAGCTAGAAGTACACCACAGAAAAGCAGAGAAAGTCTGACCCTCTCTGAAGAATGGATGAAAAAGGCCAAAAATGATCCAACACAGGAGACTTTTACATTTGATTTTGAAAAGATGCTACCTAGACCTCATCTGTCTGTCAATATTTTCTACCAGAGAAGTCAGCTGACCAACTTAGGTGACCATCCCACGCACATTAACTCGGCAGTGGTGTACATGACATGGAGTAGAGGCGTGCACGAAGCTGGCTGGTGTCTAGAACTATACAAAAATTGCAGTTCTGATCACAGACTGCAGTCAAGTAGACTTTATAATCTCAGGCCATAGCTATCTCCCAAATGATCAAGATTTTTAATGTGATAAAAAAAAGAAAAAAGTAGGTGCAAAGCACATCTCTACCCCTGAGAACTGGTTGCAGCTTGTATCTAGAGCAACCCTAGAGTAGAAAGCCTGAGAAAGTTGGATATCCTGGACAAGTCTCCTTTATGCAGTATAACTAAAAACGATAAACTGACAGTGCAAAGGTTAACTGGCTAAAAATCTAATGCATCTGCTTCACAAAGAAAGAAAAAAACATCCAAAGATGCTTTTAGGGTGCACAGTTGAGGAGGAAAGTTCCATTTTTTAGGTGGACTTAGCTAAACAATACAAAAAAAGGGAACAAGAATTGAATGTCCGCTTGATGCAACTCCATGACAACTCAATTCCAATCAATGCAGTTGAGCTGTTAAGCAGTTGTATAGGCTACCAGAAGGCCTAAGGGCATCTACTGGTAAAACAGGCAGGACATTTTAGCCCATAGTTACTTATGGAAAACACTGGCAACCATAGAGTCCAAGATTGATTACTCTATGACTGACTGGCAGACTGCTAGGTTCACCTCTTCCACACATTTGGAGAAATGTTATTGGTTTAATGCATGAACTTGTGACAGTGACAAGAATGGATTATTTCTGTCCATTTTAATGTAAGTAACATCTCTGCTACCAAAGAAACAGATGGTGAGATTCCAAAATGGCTTTTTGTCGGAGTTTTGGTGAACAGCATCTGCATCTGAACCTAGTAACGTTGGGTATGCAATGCGAGAACAAACTGCTGCCAGTGATGGATAAGAGACAGACGTCGCAGACATTCGACAAGCTGGAGAACTTGGTGAAACTGAATCCAGCAAGATTACCTGTGAAGTTCTCAACAGTATGTCAACCCAACAATCAGGGATGACTTTGGTACATGGCCCCCACATTTTAGGTAGAAAAGTTAACCAGTTTTTGATTGAGAAAAGCCCAGTAAGAGTTGTAGAAATCGTATAACTGAAGGAGAGAGAGAGAGATGTAGGAGATTCACTGAAAACAATTATTTCAGGTCACTTTTGAATGGTGAATAGACACTGGCTTGTTTATTCAAAATCTAAGGATGCAATGTTCTGTTTCTGCTGTTAAACTTTTCCCAAATCTTGGTGCCAACTGATCGACCAACAAAACTAGCCCCACACCACACCATCTCTCAGTCAAATATTGTGCAGGACTGCTCTATTGTTCAACACGCACAAACACACAATATAAAGACTACTTTCCTTATTAGCAACAGAATATATCAGAATAAAAAGATTTTAGGTTTTCTTTTTTATTAAACTCTAAAACTGATAAGAGAGCTTTTGGATAACTATACGTTATTTAAAGATTTCCTGTTTTGGACTTCACTTGTAATCAAATGTTCATTTATGTTACCACAACTATTTACTCACATAGTAAAAGAAAAAACAAACAAACTGGGTAATTATATAGATCGGTAAAAAGTGGTGGAAAAATTGCACCTAAAACTTTCTTTAAACAAATCGCATACAAAAATGTCAATTTTACAGCGCATTACTAACTTCTGCAATTTTATGACACCCAGCCAACTCCAAGTTAACAGAGCTTGCGTGTTGATGTACAACCTTACAGCATCTAAAGAAAGCAAATCCATAATTCCAATCTTCATAGTTTCTGAATGCACAAACAAGTAAAATAAATTCTGTTTATAAATGTAATTTTTGAGAGTCAAAAATATACATCTAGAAACTAGCTGACTGTAATTTAACATGTTAACTAATTAGGAATTTTGTGTTCAATGAGAGCCCAGCTGAGTTTGTACTCTGATCTCGTCTACTGGACGAGAACAGAATGTGCCACTGTCTAAGTGTAACATGGATGCAGTTAGCAAAAAATAAAGACCACCACCACTTACTTTTGTCATCAGCGTGTGAGCAACTCTCTGTGGATATTCATTATCTCCTATCAAGACACTTCCTATGGAATCCTTTACTACATAAACATATAACCACATATAACAAAGAAATAACAAAAGTAAAATTCATTTACAATCTTTAAATATATCTTCTATTGTCCTCTAGTAACAGGTTTAGTCTGAGTAAACATTTCGTCCACATGTATGAATTTTAGGGAGAGAGATATGCAACCATAGGCTTGTGAATAAGGCTTTCATATGTAACCAGTGTGAAGCAGCATCACTAATAGCAAGCATCCCACTCATTTGAATGTCCCTAGTTAGTGATAAATTTTTTAATGAACCAAAAATAAAAATGGTGTAAGATGCGAGAGATCTGCTAAGATATACATTACCATTCTGGTTCTAAAGAAACTTCAGGCAAGTGGCATGAGTTACAGACAAAAACAATTATGTAAAATTAACAAAAAATAAAAACTAAACTAGGTCCAATTAATTTTCAACCCATTTCCTTTTCTATATCATCATCATCTTTTATTGAACTAGGGTTATTCTAAAAACTTCTGTTTGGCTTAGTGTCATCACTAGGGACGTTCAAATTAAACCTGATCCAAACCCATAACGGCAATGCTATTTCCTGCCAGGTTTCATTTGAACGTCCCTTGTAGGAGATCAACTGCTGACTGAGATACCTTGTTCCATCACCGAAGCTCTGCTGTATGATGCAGTTCTCTCAAAGATAATCTTGCTGGTGAATTCCATAAACTCTTGAATGCTAAAAAAAAAAGAATAGTAGTGTTCAGGTAAAAATGTAAGAAAAAGTTGAGTTAATTAACAAAAAAATAATAAAATAATAAAGTGAGAAGATTACTAAATGATTTGAAGAAATGTGTAACATTAGAAGAATACTCTCTTTCAATATACATACTACTAGTTATGATTTTGGGACTGCTAATCTCTAACTATCAGAAATATAGAAAACTACTAAGCTTCTAGAATTACATCAAGAGCTCAAAAACAAGATGGCTGAGTTGAAACAGTAGATTTGTCAGAATTCATCTGAATGCCATCTTGCACAAATGCGAGCCATACAAAGCAGTTTGCTATCTTTCTGACAGGAGAACAATGGAGTTCACTGTGTATATTTAAAAGATATCAAAAATTTTGATTGATTAATTGATCCTGATCTGAAGAGAGACAAAGAAAAAAAACAACAAGAGCTAAGCAATTTAACAAATATTCCTATGTTAATAGTAATGTAACATTCCTTGGGCCAAACAAACAACATGACTGCTACAAGTGATTTACCAGGATCTTGTTTATTGAAAGGCTATTGTGATTGGTCCACTCTCTTTATAGGGAACTATTCAGTAAGGGGCTGACAAATTGGCTGTCATCTTTTTTGCTTACTACCTTTGGTCCGATAAACTGGCCCTATCGTCACCTGATGGTTAAACTTTCAGAAAATATGAATGTTGTTGTATAATTGTATTGAGTTGCAATTCCAACCAGAATAGCAAAGTAAAATTTTGCTTGTCAACTGTTAGAAAATAAAAAAAGAGATATGTTCTTTGTAGACATTAATGGATGTAAACTAAGTAATCCAAATTGGTGTGGCTCCTGAATACCATAAAGGAGACCTCGATAAGCCAGTCCGAGCCCAGGTGGCGAGCTCTAAACTTCGGCCAACCTAACTTATCTTCAGATTAGAAGCCACCCATCATGCTACTGGATGTATGCAAAAGCTGCTCCAAGGTAAATACGATTTTCTCAAATAAATTTAGTTATTTGTAAACAGCTGCCAGTTGAGTTTTCTTTTTGTACATCCATGAGATCAAGTGGCGATGTAACGAGCTTAGTTATCGTGTATCATCATTACTAGATGAAAGTGGGTGCCTATGGAAATTCCAAATAAATACGAGGAAAATTACCTGCTTTTTTGAAAATAGCCATAACTGGATACATCACAGACTGCTTTGAGCACCTTGACCACCCCATCTCTTCTGTGTAGCACAGATAAAGAATAGATTTTCATCACAGCAACAGCTAAATCTTCTAATCAAGCCTGGTCTACTACGTGCTGATGTACTAAGACAAGTGTAACTCAGCGGTTGGTTTTCTATCTACAACAAATAAAACAGATATTATACCATATGAAATAACACAACTTATGGTAATGACATCATTTTGAAATGCAATACAATCAGACTCTCACAAATAATTTTATTATTAGCTGTAGCATACAGTTGTATTCTCTAAATGTTATTTCTAATCTTTCATTATTCAAGATTTTAGTTTATACATTCCTCTTAAAAGTAAGGGATCTCCAATCCCTGTTCTTTTAGCTTACAATGGCGCGTTTGTCTTTTTTTCTTTTTATCAGGAGTGGGAATCCCCAATTCCACATCCTATAGATGCTGAGGCACTGAAAGCAAAATAAATAATAGTTTTAAATGCTCCTGAAATTGGTTAGTACTGACTAATGCATTGAAACACCTATTTGTAGATTATTTTAGAGTAAATGTTTCCAAAAAGTTAAGACTAGCCACATTTTCTCTATTTGTATTTTTGGATTAAATTTTTTAAAAGTATATTGAGAAAGAGAGAGAGAGGAGGAGGGGTCAGAACTGGTTTGGTTTGCAGTATCCCCCCCTCACCCCAGCATAACTCATCAGCTGTGGCTCCCACATTTAAAAATTAAGAGTTCTAGTGTGGTTTTTTCAGGTGTGTGTGTGTGTGTGGTGGAGGCACCGGTGGAAACTACTGACTGGCTTGCACCTCGATCACCGCTCAAGAGTCTCTGGTCGGAGCCAGGTAACTCGCTTGGACCCTGAAAGTCAGGATGGGGAGGAGTCGCCAAGAAGTAGTAGTAGAGTCAGTGACCGGTCATATTGAAATATTTGAGAGATTCTAGTTTTATTCTTTTTAAAAAAAATAATTTTGAATCACAAATCCTTAAGCCACTTCACAATACAATTAACATATGGTTAACCAGAACATTACTATTTGGGAAAAGACCTTTTAGGTCAATTTTTCTTCTCCCTTACTGGCAACCTATCTTGGTGCAACCCACTACTTGTGGTCAAGTGTACCAACAATCAAATTTTAACATAAAATATCTGTTTGCACTGGAAATGAAAAAAAAAAAATATCCATTCAGCAAAACTTCCCATTTAAATATCAGGCATCCATACATGCACAGATTCTTGGTAGTAGCTCGAGTCTGTCACATATGCGCTGCTACTGCTGCTCTGCTTTTAAATCCAATTTTGACGTTTGTCCACTACAGTTGAAGAACCAGAATGATAAATCATCCAACAACTGTCTGCACACATGGTACACATATATTTTAACTTAAAAATGAAACAGTCAGTAAGCAGGCTTGGATATGCTAGTTCACTTTTTAGAAAAGAAAAGATGGCGGCCAGAGAGAGCAGCAGAGATTCGCTGCTTCTCGGATCACAAGATTCGGAATAATGCTGAACAACTAGGAGAGAGATGTCGCTTACCCAGTTCGGGCTTCAGACACTGAGCAGAAGATCTGTTATCCACTTTTAAGAGGGGATTTCCTTCATTTAGTGATCACAATTAAACATTTTCTAGTAATAGAATAATAAATAAACGAAGTCAGCTATCACCGTTGTTGGCTGGTTGGTAATGACAGCGTAAATCAATAGAGAAATTGTGTTAACAGACAAACATTCTCTTCCCTCTGGGCTTTGCAATACCCATGACAGCTTCTATCCTCCTTGAAAAAACAACAACAAAAACAAACTTCCTAGTAATAACTAATCCAGCTCATCTGATTAATAGAGTCCAACCAAATCTGCAAAACTTGAAAAACCTCCTCCATGTTGTAATTGCACAAATCTCAGGTCTCCAGTAAGAGATGAGCCAACATTGTAAGACTATAGCTGAAATTTTTAAAGAATTCTAATGTACCAGTGAAAGCTTGCAATTTTTATACCTAATTTTGGCCATGGTTCCTGCATTTAATTCCAGTTTTTAAATATTTTCATTAGGCATTAAGGATTCAAAATTTTGTTATATCATTACAAGTTTGATTACAACACTGATTGAAATTACATCTAAGTAAAATAATATTATAATAATAATCTGGGCTCAAGAACTGAAAATATATTATAAATAACCATTCCCCCAAACTTGGCTTGTGTGTGTGTGTGTTGCTAGCAAAAATTAAACTGTCGAGGTATAGCATACTTCATGACCTGAAATGTAGCTCAAAATTAGATTTAAATTTCCATATAAATGCAGAAAGATAATGGTGATGATAGACAGAATTTAGTGGGTTAGTTTAGGTTATTCCAATCACCTTGTTAGTAATAATATAACTAAATAATATTCTGGTGGTACAGTGGGCTAACAGAACAGATAGGTCAAGGTACCATATCTAACCACAAGGTCACAGGGACAGAACCAACTCAAACTGCTTCTACATCCCAAAACTAGAAACACACCCAGCATGAAAAAGATCTACTATAAAATAACAATGCTGCACACACAAGCGGCCCTCTTCAGGACTAGACCCGAAGGACAGCAACAGGGAAATTACCCACAATGTAGATGATTCATGAGTTAAGTTCTATTGCAATTTATAATTAGTGAAATTCTAATGTCACACTGATAGCTGACCTAAACACACACACTCATGGTGTCCCAAAATGATGTATGCACTATTTTTCCATAGCCTAGTAAACAAAGACTTGACAAAGAGAGTTTGTGCTTCATACCTCAGGCACCCATCTCAAGCATGATACACTGCAATAGGTGTTCAAAACATCTACCATCAGCATCTACAAAGGCATTGTGGCATCTGACACTAAAGGGACATACAGAAACACATTTTCACACAAATAGTTGTTGAAGCATCGATAATTTGCCATTGAAGTTTGTGGACAGTAGCTGACTTTGTAGTGTAAACCCTGTCCTTCAATACACTTTACAAGAAAATTTGGAGAGCATGGCAAGTATTCAAATGGTCTATGTCCCATCCACTTTCCACCTGACATCAAGATACACTGCTGGATTGCACAGTACCGTCATCTGTGAGCCTCTGAACAAACTATGTTTTAACATTGAGACACAAAATGCCTTTGCGTTTATACATCTTTTTGAGATATGTACAATTGCATGCCATTTTAGGTTTATCTGTTGAATTGCATTATCAGCTGCTTCTGGAGAGAGATGCTGACGAGCATTTTGCTTCAAGAAAATGTCTGTTTGTGTGAGAGAGAGAAAGAATTTTAAGAAAATTGTAAGAACACATGCAAAGGGTTGTCATTATTTGGAAAACCTGTGATAGTAATAGAGAATTTGATTTTTATTCTTTTCTTAGTATTAAAAATCTCTCTTTTTAGAATCATCTTATTCAGCAAAGTACTGTGCATCTATATTTGTTGCTGATAGATTTGGTTAATATTTAGAAAACGGTTACTAGTATTTTGGTTCTATAAGCTTGGGAGTTGAGGTGTTAAATCGGTTTAAGATTGGTTGCAGAAAGAGACAGGAAGTAATCATGGCTTATCCAAGTGCCCCCAAGGAAAGAGATTAACTTGGTAATTTTTTTTTTTTACATTAACCGAGTGAGTCACATCTGCTGACTGGATTTACAAAACTATGTACACAAAACATCAGACAATCATATTCTACCATTTTAAGTAAATATTAGTTGCAAGGTGGAAACTGTGTCGAGATCTAATGGAAACTTTTACAATTCCAAAAGACAAGACAGACAAATAGTGGGTTTTCTGGTTCCATCTCTTTCTCTCAAAGAATACGGGGATACAGTTACAAAGTTTTTTTTTTAAGAATCGTAGTAGGAAGAATTCTTTAGCAGCGATGATGGAGGTTTTGAGTGTTCTGCCTGAAATAGATGCAGTCTGCTACGGACCAATCTGCTTTAAAATGCGTTGGCTAAAGACTTTGGAAGAGGGCAGAAGCCGAGACCTCCAGCTCCACTGGCCCAGGCTCCCATGCCAGACCAGAAACGTCGCCAACTTCAAACGGTTCTTAAAACCTAAAGATAACAACGATTAATTACAATGCTACGTGTACAGGCCCAGGTTCCCTTTCCCATGTTTATCCACTTTACTGTATAAATATCATTTCATATCTGGTTTCACTCCCGACTCGATCACCATTCAGACAAGAATCACCATCTTGTCACTTGGGGTGAGACAACAGAACCACCCGCACAGTTTCAGGGAGAACTTCCAAGACAGGAACGGGATGTCCTACCTTGATTAGATATTAAAGCCCTTTTCCCCTAACCTAGCAGGCCCGACCAGGGCGATATATATTAATAATTACTACTAACACCACCAGTAACCAGGACAGGACAGGACAGGACAGTCAGTCCACTGACATTTGGCTTGGTAAAGTCTGAGGCACGGAAATCGGACAGTATTCTCTTACCTGACGAAGTAACCGTATCAGGCTGCCGACAAATGGATTAAACGAGACAACAGCGAAATACGGTCATTGTTGTTGTTGTTGTTGTTGAGAGTATTGTGATGTAATGACGATAATGGACACAGGCAATCTCTCTCTCTCTCTACACGGTAATGTAGTCAGAAGGAAGTGACAGTGCAGCCTCGGTTTGAAATAGCGAGAAAACCGGAACTAGATTTCGAAAACAGGAAATGCAACAAAAAAAAACAAAAAAAAAAAATTTAAATAAATAAATAAATAGAATACACTGTAAAATATATGATATTAACGTAGTAACTAAAATAAATAAATGTAAAGTTTTTTTTTTTTAAAAAAAAAAATAAATAAATACTATTAGACTGTATGAGCGGACAATGGCCTGGTCGGGTCTCGTAACTCTGAACGACGGCCGCCATCTTGCAGTAGGGGAGGATTTATTTTTTGCAGGAAACTATAGACTTCATTCCCTCAGCCTTTGATGAAACTGAATTCGGAGAATTCACGACAAAAGGATAAAAAAAATTTTTTTCTAAGAATTACCCTCCAATTCGCCTCTCCACCTTCAGAGGTTATTAAGCAACGTTTCCGTTTTAATCAATCCCAGAATTCCGCTAAAGATTGCCAACCATTAATAAACATTGTCAATAAGTAGTTAATTATTATTATTATTATTATTATTATTTAGATATGTGGCTGTCAGTGCTGAATCGCAGGCTGGTATAACAATACTTTGGAAGTTGAGAATTGTGAATGAGTTAAATAAGTTGATACTGTACATATGAGAAGAGAGAGAGACCAAAAAGTTCAATTAGTGAGCAGCGAGGACGCAAGGATCTTGGCCCATTTTCCAGAATTTTTTTTTTTGCAAAAACTAAAGACTCAGAGATGCTATTTCCAGCAATTTCCTAAAAAGTTCAATTTCAAACAAGACAAGTGCCACATCCAGTCTCCCATACTCCCAGGTAACCTTAGACTCAATGCCTCTTTTCATGGTCCATATTGAAACCAGGACCCATTCAAATTCATCTTGATGGTCATAATGGGGCTCAAGTTTCTATCATTTTTCAGGTTTTTCCCTGAAGCATATCTTTCTGACAAAGCTGAATGCCCTTACTTCCTCTTCATTGCTGTGGGCAAGAAAGCTAATTTTGCCACTTTACTGGAACTTTATGAATGTGGGATAGCCACTGAGATGTAAACAACCCCAGATTATATCCATACACAGTCTAGTAGCTTGGCAGCATCCGTTAACTCATACAGTTACAGCTTGCTTGACTTCATCAAGCAAATCTGAGGCCTTCATTAACTGGTGATCAATCAACTCATCATACAAAACATCATTCCCTCTTAAAGTGGGTATATGAAAATGTACAAAATGAGGAATATTATTTCTCAGGCTTTATAAGTATATTACTAGCATAACCTTACAGCTGGAAGCACCTACCACCACCATTAAATAAACTATAGCTAGAATTAGTTATTTCACTACAATCTCCAAACAAAATGCACGTGTCTTTGTGCAAAAAATGTAACCTGATCAAAATCAGCCTTTGCATGTTGATTCCAATTAAATTGTGCTTCTGCAAGGTCTCATCCAATGAAAGGTTCTTGTGCCAGCATATATGTTGCAGCTTCAACATAAAACTGACATGGAGCTGCATAGAACATTATGGCTAGTTCCTTTGATATTATGTGATCCTCAAGATTCTTGTTCAGTTTCATTCTTATAATACCAATAAACAGTTGTTGATTTGTTCTGGTTTTATGAAAGAGAAAACAACTCTTGAGTTGTCCTTCAGGCAAGCTTCAAGATCAGCTTTAACAAATATGATGTGCATGGATCTGATTTCTCTAATAGTTGGTTAAAATTTGCAAAAGTAGGAAGCATTGTATATTAGAAGACTCAAGTTTCTTAAATCCTGCTTGAAGCTCAGAATTGGATAAAAAGAAAAGATGGAGCTATCCAGCTTCACTACTAAGCCACTTAGTACTTGTTTGATTACCGAACACCACAAAACTCAGTCAGCAGGATTTTTCTTTTAGATGAGTATTCAAACCAGTGGAAAATGCCAACACTGAATTGTACTTTATTTTCAAACCTCTTGCTTGCATAAGTTGTATTGTGCAAAATGTAGCACAGACAATCCATAAAATACACTGCATTATTGGCATTTTGCACTCTAGTCTTAATTGAATTGTGCACTCTAAAATTGAAAGACTATTGTCTATACCCATTACCCATTCCTTTGTAGTTATTCCAAGAGTTTTCACACTTAGAGCTTGAGTCATCTTTTTAGAAGCACTAAATGGATTCATCTTCTCTAAACCATTGTTCAACCCATGAATTTCCAAAGAATATAGTAAACATTTCATTTACCAAATTTTCTCTCAATGATGGAGTAATAACATCATTAATTATACAGGTTGTTGTCTGGTAAACTGAATAATAATTCTTGGCAGTATCACTATCAGTAAATTTGTTTGAACAGTGGACCAAAATGATCAGATATGTTAATGGGAAAATTATTTCCCATAATGTAATTTGCAACCCAAAACCAAGCTTTTGCTGTATTATAAACCAGTGAACTCGAATTTACTGTCTAGGTTTAGAGTAGGCTGATTTTTCAGTACCTTTTAATCACCTATGATGGTCTTCACTGTTCTCGATGAATCACATCCCTTTCACCTTGATGTACAAACAATAAAATTAGTAGTTTCCTGGAACTTCATGTAAAAATGTGCGATATTTGGCCATGTAATCCATCTGAAAATGTGAACTGTACTTTATAGCACCTGAAACCTTGTGAAACAATTTATTTCTGGGCTAATTGCCATGATTGCTAAAAGACGAGCAAGTGGGAAAAACCAGGTTACAGAGTCATGGGTAACTTAGTTGTAATGTTCTTGGAAGGTAGGCTTCAATTTTGCAAAGATGATGTGATCCCCATTCCTAGAAGCCAACCAAATATTAGCAGCCAAACATGAAATTTTGCAGGACTTCTGCCATGCTGGATCAAAAGAGCTAGTCACCTGTTCCCTTTCACCAGAATTAGCTGCCAGAGTGAAAGACACCAAAATGCACATGCTCTACATTTTAAATATTTCAATTAGATTTCCCCCTCATTCATCTAACAACTTGGCACAACTTCATTTCTGATCTTTTAATGTTTATAATATGATTTTGTATGCCTCTAGCTAAACAAGTAAACACTTAACTTCTAAGCAATCAGTATCCTTTTTTTAAATAAGGACACCAACACTGTCTACTCCAGGTGAGATCTGACCGAGATTCCTTTGCTTTGATGCATGATAGCAGTAGTCTTACTTTTCAGACTAGAATTTTACCAGCTTTCTTAGCAGCAGTTTGATATTGTTACTTCAGTGATATATCTTTAAAATCTTGATACATTTGAGATATCACACCAGAGCCTAATATGCAGTTTGTTCCTGTGTCCAGAACTGCATTTGTCACATGGATGCCCAAATATGGAGACTGTCGACTTGTTCCTGAATTCTTGCCATATTTCCTAATTAATCACCTTCAAATATATCTTCGTATCATTAGCAAATCTTAGGTACAAAATGGGATTTAATCTAACAATGGTCCCTGTGGTCTGCCACTAAACATGCTATTAACTCCCTACTCAACTGGCGGCCCTCTATCCGTTTAACAATTTTTCCACCACTGCCTGATCCTTAGACCTTTGGAAGAAATCTGTTATGCAGTCAAATGGTTTACCAAACTCAGAAGTGTAGTTTTTACTATTCACACTTTCTGCTTGAATCCAACCTACTGAGTGAAGCCACACCAATATAACTCGATTACCAAAAAAAAAACAAACAAAAAAAAAAACTGATTAAAAAATAAGAATTTTTTTTCCCATAATTACAGCCACAGTTATCATTACCTATCTTAGTGCAGGGCCATCTTAAGAATATTTGAGGCCCTCAAGCAAGGCAATATACTAGGGCCCCTACCTCCCCTCAACACATTAAAATTAAGTTTTTCAACTGGGAAATTTGCAGCATTTCATTGCAGAAAATTGCTTTATAATTGGTTGAAAGTCTATGTTTTTGAGGATGTCACTTTCAATGCACATGAGAGAAAGCAAATTCAACTGCTGCTGTTCCAATGTGATGCGAAGGTGATTCTTTGTAAGTTTCAACCTGGAAAATGAATGCTCCCCGGTACAGTTGGTCACCATCATGCACATAAATATTCTGAGTGCAATTTCAACATTGGGAGAAACAGATTTCAACTTATCTGAAATGAGTTTGCTATACATATCTGGAAGAGTCTTGCAATTTTCATCATGGACAATGTAGTGCTTGAATTGCTTGCATTCATTGAGTAATTCATTGTAATCAAGATCTTCATGATAAGCATTAGCCAATTTTTCACACCTTTGACTAAGCTCATTACAGTCAAATGTTTTTAATTGACTGAAGGAGGAAAACAGATTTCCAATACTTTCGTAGACTTCTGCACATTTAGTCAGGTGAGAGTTCAGAGAGTCCAGGATAGGAAGGTATGTTTCCACCTTGAATTTTTCAATTTTGTGGAGAAGTATCAGTTCCGCTGACCCATCATATCTGGTAAGACACACACTTCGCTTTCTTGCACATTTGTCTCCATCACTATATTTAGAATCTGGACACCTGCTTTTAGACTTTGCTTCATATTCACTGAATTTGTTTCTCATTTCCTGAAGATAGGCTTTCAGAGACTTGAGGAGATCAATGGCAACAAGTATGTCCACATCTTTTGCCTGCAAAATTTTACTTGTTTTGTTCACTCTTTCCGGAATGTCATTCCAAAGAATTGTCAAAAAGAGTCTCTAGCTTCTCAATTTTCTTGCTCAATCCTTCTGCCACATGTCTTATGTTCCATTTCTGATCAGCATCAAGCGCAAGGGCATCCAATGTATCTTGAATTTTCTTGAAACCTCCATGAAGAGCAGTGACAGCATTGAAATGTGCTGACCATCTCATGTCAGAGAGACATTTGACCACAATATGATTATTTCCTAAAGATGGCATCAGAACATTCCAGCAATGTGTGGAAGCCGAGAAAAAGGAATATAAATGCTGAACAAAGTCAGAGGAGACGATCTGTTGACCACACTCTGCCGCTTTTACTCCCACCAAATTCAGACTGTGTCCAGCACAAGGAATATATATATATATAGCAAATTCATTTAGTCCATAGATTTTTGTTTGCAATCCAGTGTAGCGTCCTGCCATATTTGAGGCATTGTCATAAGACTGACCACGGCAGTTTGATAATGGAATGTTGTTCTCTTGCAGAAACTCTACAACCATGTCTGCTAAATGTTTTGCCCTGTGAGAAAAGATGGGGATGTTTGAGGAAACGTATCACTGGTTCACTTCCACTAATGTACCAGATAGTAAATGTCAATTGATCAATGTGCGAAATGTCTGGAGTGGAATCAACACTTATTGAATAATCTCTTTGATTTCTTCCAAAATTGCACAAAATACCTGTTGTCTCATTATTTCAATAAATTATTCACAAATGTTTGCCGATATATATGATGGGTTCCCCTTTCCAGCATTTCCGTACACTTTAAAATGTTCTTCCAAAAAAGGGTCAAACTCAATAGTTCTAGAATGCCAAAAAAGTTTCCGTTTTTTGAGGATGATATGGTGCATGGACAATACCCCAATGGCCAACAAGAGACTAGCATGAGAACAAAAATGTCAAGCAATTTTTATTTTTCAAATTGAATTTCAAGGCCCCTAAAATTGCGGGACCCCCAGGCAACTGCCCAGTGTGCCCATGCGATAAGACGGCCCTGTCTTAGTGAATCTTCTCTAAATTTTAATCTAACATTTCTACATCCATTCTATACTGGGGATTCCACGTTGAGGCAATATACTCTAAGAGATGTAACCACATATTTATAAAAAGGGATTATGATTTACAGTAATGACATGATTTAGCGTACACTAAAATCTCTTACCTTTACAACATTCTCACGACGCTTAAATTATTTCCCTTTCTTATGAATTTTTAAAATTAATAGAGTAGGACATTCATATGGTTTTTATTAATAGACCCCCATCTCCACAAAGTTCAGGGATCCTATTAAAGGGAAGATAGCATACCTGTCATGACATCATCCAAAGTTTGAATCTAAAAGAAAAAAGAAAAAAAAAGTCTTTGCCCCCACACCACCACTTTAGCAGGTTTTCTGAATAATTTATCTTCCCTTTAGTATTTTAGTATACATAAACTAAAAGCTTGTTCTTCAGAAGCTAAAAGGATTTGGCCTCTCTTTTCTGGGCGGGCCAGATTTGGACAGATATAGTGTGTTGCTGCTGATGCAATAGCTTTTTCTAGTACTATATTTTTATTGTAGTGTGTGCAAACAACTAGTAAACAGTGTGACCTATCTCTAAAATGACAGAATTTCTAATCACTGTTTAACTGATGAACAGATGGATTACACAGACCCTTTCACAAAACTACATACAGGGGGGAAAAAACAACAAAGGACAATTAATGGAGAAAAATTCAAACTAGTATCTCATAAAAAACAACAAAACCTATATATTTAACCTTCTGTAGCTGTGATGCATATTATCTTCATCATTAAAACAACTCTTTATGATGGGTAAGTACAGCCAGTTCAACACAAATACTAATTAGGGATTTAGGCTGGATAGTATAAGGAAGGTAAAAACTGATGTGGTATGTGAAGAGTTAAAAAATAAGAATGAAAATGAATTGTTGAAAGGTACTGCAAACTCACTCAGATTCATCTTTAATGTTAATAATAAATAGTGACATAAGAGTGAAAGAGGTTTGAAGTAATATTCACTATTAGCATTAGACCACTCATCTGGAAATCTTTGGTCAATACAAATCTAAAAATTTATGTAAAGCAAATTTTTAAGTAAAGAAATGTTAAAAGTTTATTCTAACTGGTCTCACATCACACAATTGTAAAACAAATCTGCCCTTTGACATTTTCTCTAGACATAGAATAATTTCTTTTCCATAAAAAAATACAAAAGCAAACACAATACAGTGGTAGAAATAACATTTCCAAATTCACAGAGACAATCTCATTTTTCTCAGGAAATAAAACTTTATGGTTCAGTTTGTATATTCGTGTTGTGACATGTTTAATGTTTGCATTAATCATGCATTCCCCACACTGGAAAGATTGTGTGGTCCTGGTACAAGTACATCAGCAGCAGAGTTCATTTCTGTGCAGTGTTTTGTGAAGTCTGATCGTGTCTATTGCTCAAACAAGCTCAAAATGGAAAGCTGGTAACAGGTAAGAACTGCTTTCAAAGTATGCTGATGTTTAGTAGTAACTAGTACATGTATTTTACCAGCAGATTTTAAATTGCTCTCTCTCCCCTCCTGTGTATGCACTCTCTGTATCATTTTCCTAAACCATGTCCAAAATATATGCACTTTTCCCTATTTTTAAAAACTGTTTTGTTTAGAATGGTAATTTTTGTGATTGAGTTTAAAAAAAATCTAAAGAATTTATAGCATATCAAGACTCTAAAACCATAGGTAGAGAGAAAATCAACCAATTCCCAGTAACTGCTTGTGTTTTATTAAAATTTTTATCCGATATCATGGGAATCATTAAATAATAGGATTCTGAGTAAGCAATCACAAAATTCTGCTTGAACTAAAATTACAGGTAGATAAAATACTAGATGGGATTCCAAGAATCTCCTGTGAAATAAAAATCAGAATGATGACTGATAAATTCTGAAGAACATAGTTGAGCCGAAGTAATACAAATTTTGCTTCTTTTGTTTTAATTCACCAGAGAAAATAATTTAACTACACTAACTTGACTACATTACCATGGTCTGGCTTCAGCTGGTACCCTCCCCCATCCACCTTTATCTCCTCATCCTTTTAAAGCTAAGTACTTTCAGTGAGATTTCTCACTGGCATAGTTTTGTATTTACTTTATCTGCCATCATGACCTGAGGGCTAAATGCTTGGAACAGATCTGTGATGATCAGAACCTAAATGTGAGCTTTTCTATTACGAGAAGATTTTCTAAACTAATGGCAGATAGAAAAATCATGCTAAAATTTTAATTTAAGCAAATTTAAATGCCATGACTAAAAAATATTCAAGTAGGAGAACTTAAAAAAAGAAACAAATAATAGGAATCTTGTTTTTTATTAATACACTGAGAATAATTTTTGTGTCCATGATCATGAAGCTTATATAAAACTCAAAGTTTGCATATTTATTTTCTTTGAAATGCATGCTATCCACCAGAAGAAGTCTCCCCTCCCCCTGGTTTCAGTTTCCTAAACCAAGAGAGAAGAACAGGGTGTGAAAGTTAACAGCATACCACATATTCATTTAGATGCATATACATTATTAAGCAGCTGATTCTGTGGGCAATAATCATTCGGCATTGGAAGCCATGTTCCACTGGAGAGGAAATGAGCATAAAATGAAATAATAAATTCGGGAATAAACTCTGGCAAACGCAAGAAAAAATTGTCTGGAGTTAGAAGAGAAACAAACACATTATGTGCTTACAGAGCTAAGAGATGTCAACCTACTGAGCAATGAAACAGTTGTCCAGATGGCCAGAGTTACCACTAACTAACCTCAGAGTGGTGCTGACTTCTCAAACATGAAAACATATATAGAGTTTAAAAATTAAGGACTTATTCCAGGGGTGCTGTGGAGAGGAGGAGCTGAGGGGAGCCCAGATCCCCTTATTAAAATCTTGCTTTTAAAATAATAGGGTCTTTCCCCTTATTTGCTGCTCATGAAAAATGTTGAGTTCAATTGTTTTCATTAATTTTTATTTTCACTTTATCATTTGGTAAAAGGTGTTTATAGTGTTGTCAAAAATTTTCACAAACTCTTTAATTCATAATTAGATTATTTAATTTCAAATGAACCTTAATTTTAATAAATCAATTAAATTCCTGTAATCACTATTTCACATTGCAATTCTATCATAAACATGCAACAGAAAAAAGGATTAAAATTTTTGAAAAAATAATTTTATTCTTTTATTTGCGTAATAATATGCTGTGTGTAGGTACCAAATTATTACAAAATTGGAGTGGCTAAAGGGTTTCGATTGGACCCTTAGTGACCCACTTATCAGTTAACACGCACCATTGTTAGACTTGAACTCCAAAGCCCAAACTTGTCACAAAAACTTTAGGAAAACACTGTTGACATATGTAGAGTTGAATCTGAAAACAGTACACACCTTCATCTGAGGAAATTAAAATCAAATCTGCAAAATTGTTCACAATTTACCCATGAATATACAGATTATCAGATCACGTACAGAAACTCCATCTTAAATGACTGTGCTCATAGAATATAAGCTGCCACTTCAAAGATGTGCCCCAATCGCAACACGTGCCTGAAACTGGTGAACAGTATCTCAGAGATATATCTGCTGTGAGATGATGGCGGCGGCAGGCTCTGGTGAGATGCTTTTTCAAAAACATTAAACCAACAATAGTTTATAAGTTGAATCACTGTCTCTTGGGGTGACCATACTCCGAAATATTGAGGTTGTGGGCAGAGGGGGACCCAAAGAAAGGAAGCAATTAGCCTGAGTGTTATCGCAGTGAAGCAGCTGGAGAAAAAAAGGTGTATCAAAATATGGTTTGATTTTTTTTAAAATAATAATTACTAGATAAATCTTTGTACCACAGAGCCACATCATCCAAAATCATCAGTTTTTTTTTTAAAATTTATTTACAGATTGCTAAGAATGTTGTGGAAAGCCAGACTAGCAGCAGTCCTCTGTCTCATTGTGCCTGAGACTGGAAGGGTAGGAGCTGTAGTTGGAACACAAAATTTCAGAGACACAGATGATACTTTGTATAACAACGACAAGAGAAATGATTTTGGTAAGTTTTATATAAATGATCCAAATTTTCCTAAAGAAACAGTTGGTTATTAATATGCATGCTCTGAAAAGGTAAGATTAGTTTTGAAAGTTGTTATTAAAAAGCTATTTGGAATGTAAAGAGGCTGATGGAACATTCACAAAGATACCTTCGGCTGCACAAAGTCCTGATATGAACATCATTGAGGTTATATAGAATTATATGGATACTGAGAAAGTCAAATGGTAACTGTGAAAAATGCTACAAGATATTTGAAACATTCCAGTCATACATTGATAACCTATGTAGGAAAATGAAAACAAGATATCACACTCTATATATAGCAACAGGCTCATATATTAAATATTAATGCACTGTACAATGTATTTTTTTTGTATATTTTCTGTAATACACTGTGTATGTATTATATGCATCTCTTAGTTGTAGTTAATCATCATTTGTGCATACCCTGCTTCCATAATTATTTCCAATGCTGTATAGTTTACAACAATATATTTTAAAGTTATCTTTAGTTCTAAAAATTCAGGAAAGCTTAGCCCCGTCATTGTTTTACCTGCCTTTTTTTCTAAGACGGTTCAGATTCATTACTGACAATCCCTACAAACACATTCCATTAAATGGATTTCTGCAAAACAGTTCTACAGCTCTGTGCTTTGTAATTTTTGAAAACATTTCTCTACCCATCCATCCATCCTTTGACACTTTTTCAGTTGAATTGGAAACTGAAGAACCAGAAGAAATGTGGGAGACACTGTTGTTGGTCAGGAAAGAAAGTAATCAGGATCCTCTGAATCTTTTATGGAGCAAAATGAAAGGTGAAGAACAGCCTCAAGGAAAAACACTAAAAGATCTAATACATAGTTATAAAAACAAAAGTTTTAGAAGTTCTTTGATAAACAGATGGAATGAGAGCAGAGTGGAAAAGGTAAGAATTTTAATTGTACAGCTATATTTCTTCAGCTTTAACTCTAATTTTAGTGCTGCACATTTTGAATTGTAAAGCAGCATTAGGGCTTACTTGTGTACCTGTAGAAATAATGTACATATTGTCTGTAATTATCCAGGTAATTTTTCTAATGTATTATTACATTACATAAGCAATGAATATTCTGCCTTTTGATAACAGCTAAGCTAGTTAGACTAATTTTTACTTGTGTACCTGTAGTAATAATATACCTGCTCCCCTATAAAAAATTATGATTGTCCATATGTGAACTTGTAGAAATGTTATATCTTTGGCAGAAAATTTAAAAAATGAATTAGGAGTCAATAGAACCTAAATTACTGAAAATATATTAAAGAAAGAGGGGCTTGAATTCTGGGATAACAGGAATACTACTAGACATTTGTGAGAATAATACAAAAAAAACAAAAAACAAAGGTGAGGTGAACCGGCAGCCTTTGGATGTTGTTTCTTTTGTGTTAGTAAGTAGTGGTGGTAGTGTTTTGGCAAACCACAAAAGCATGCTGAAAATTTGGAGAGAGCAGACAGAAAAAGGGATAGTGTGTGTGTGTGTGTGTGTGTGCTAGTGGCATGTGTCTTTCCCAATTCAGGAGGCAAAGTGTTAAAATATGACTGGATTCTTAGCAAGAAAACCAGGTCAAATAGGAGAAATTATGGAAGGTGTGTAACTGGGCCATAATTCCCATCCCTGAAAGAGATCACCAAGAATAAATGTGAGGCAGCAAACGATTAAATTGAAAAATCCACGTCTTTATTCATTATCAATGTAGATTTTGTTTTAGACCAGACTTGTGGACTCTTACCATTATGGAGTCTTCCATACAAAAATTCTTTTCTTTTTAATTAGAAGAGTAATTTCCTTTTTTTTTACAAAAAAAATATACAAATACTGTAATGTTGTGATAACATAATAATAAACTTAAACAAAAAATGTTTTCTACCACAGTAGTGGAATATCTCAGTGTTAAAAGAATCCCCCCAAAAATGAGAGATTGTGTTTACTCTCACTAACCCTGTCACAAGTCCTTTCATAAATTTATGAAAATTTACATAAACATTAATTCTAAATTCAACTAAAAAATTTAAGCAGCAGTACCATAGGATTTTTTTAAAAAATCACTATAATGTTTATATACAAGTGAATTTTGTTTTAGATGTCTCAAAGGCCACAAATGGTTTCTTTCATGGTCAAGTGATTGCTGCCAGCATCAGCTTTAATTCTGCTGTACCATCCTAAACAAGAAGGCCTTGCTAGAAGTTATTGAGGGCGTATGCACTCATTGCACACAGAGGAGAAACCACTGAAGCTCATAGTTTTATGAGATAAATAAGATCATGCCAAACACCATGTCTGCTTAATAGGATTGTTAATAGACTAATAAAAGCCAAAATGTAGTTTTCATTGCAATGATCTGAAGTAATATTGATTGCTAAGCTTCATCAGTTTTGTGTCATGCTTTCAAGTCTGTTCTCTAAAACAGCTTTAAAGCATCTACTCTGATTAGCACTTTCTGGTTTGAGGACAGTGCAGTTCTAATCACATTAGACATGGTGAAATACAAACTTGTTTATGAAGCATTGTGCAACTAAGGATCCCTTCAAGTTTAAAGAGCAGTACAGATTAGAACATTAGCATAAGGAATTTAAAGAAGCAAAGAGATAAAATAACTTTAGTGATATTTTTCTTTCTGTGTTTTTGGGACTAATGGTCAATGTTCCCTCTAATTTGTAATGGTCAATGTGCGCAAATATCTTATACTGTGAAAATTTTTCCCAGTGAGAAAAATATGTGCACACTGAATTCTTGTGAGCATGTAAATCTGATATTGTTTCAAAAGGCAAAATAAGCAATCCAGCCAGCATCCTTCATGACTGAAGTGTCCTTTCCTCTCTGCTGTAAAAACAGCTTGATTTCATTTTGCAGAGCAAAAAATTGTTTCAAAACATTACCATGGTTCAGCCACCTCACTTCTGTGTGATTTTGAGTTTTAAATGTTTTCCGCACAATGCCTTCTGGTGAATTATGCAGTGGTAATCTTTTAGTTGTGCTTGGAGACCCAGTCCTAGGTGCCTCTTCAAACAAGTGATGAAGCCATTTATCTCACCGATCATGGTGGAGCACCATCGGTCGTCATGACTACTAACTTATTCCATGGTAAATTTTAGGTCCTCGACTGTTTTTTTTGAAGGCACTGAAAATTTCAAACCCAGTTGTTCTGGCCATGCAAGGGCCACTAGTGATGAAAGTTTTGATAGACTTGACCTTCTTCGGTGACACCACAGATAAATTATTGAGAGCTTTGCTGTATCAGTCTTGGCTGTGCTCTCATCCAAAGCAGCAGAAAAATATGTGATGTGATTCATTTTGCTTCTTAACTGATCGTATTAATTACTGGCCATGTAAAAAATGCATCGCTGAATGCTTGTTCTTGTAAGAATAGTGAAAAACATCTTTGACCTTCAGGAAAAGTAAGCCACATATCTCCATCATACAGTCTTTCACAAACTTGCCGTTGGTGAAAAACTGGTAGATTTTGTGATAAGTTTAGCAATCCTGTAGCTGGCAATGGTAGCTGCTTCCAACTCCTTTCTCCTCTTTTCAAACGATTTGTTGACAGACCAGTTGTTCAAGACTTCTATCTTTTGTGTTCTGTTCTTGCCTTGTAGATTGCTAAGTTTTGGGTGTTTTGTTTGGTAATGTCTTTGTAAATTATATTCTTTTGCCACTGCTACACATTCAAAACACACTAGGCATGTCAAAGTGCCAGAACTTGATTCGAAAAAAAAGTACTTGGGTGTCCATTCTGGATTAAATTCCCTGTGCTCATGATCAACCTTTCTTGGTTTTGACAAAGACATGTTAGCACGTGGAGAAATAACGTTTGCCTATTCAGGTTGTTGAGACCTAGCTTATCTAGGGAGCAGAGCCGAACTGGTGTGCATCCGGTGCTTGAGTCTCTGTCTTTGCAAGTACCTCTTGCTGACCGCCTGCCCATGAGGTGTGGCATGTGGCAGTTCCATGTTTTCCCAGGTGGAACGTCCCAGCAATGTTAGCCAATGACAACATGACCTTGAATGCATCAACTGCACTGTCAGTAGGTGCTCTGTGATGCAAGTGTGAGTCATCGCTGTAACAACAGTATGCGATGGATAGCGAGGAAATGGCAGTAAGGAAGGGTCAATGACATTTAGGGATGGTAAGTACAGTTCCATACAGTATTCAACTGTGGTTAGGTTTGTAACAGCGAGGTCTCTTTCTGGTGATTATGGTCTCCACACTGCGTGTGTTGGCCCACTGGAGGATTTCGTGGGGCATGCAATCTTCCCAGGTGATGCCGGTAACGAATGCAAAACTCCTTGTGGCATTGCGGATGTCAACAGTACAGGGTCCAGCACTCAGCCGTATGTCAGCGTTGCCAGGCATGTGACCCAGTAGACAGCTACCTTTGTCGAGGTCTGCAGGTTATACAACCATTTAAGATGATGAAAATACAAGCTGCAAAAAAAGTAATGATGATTAAAACATTGGAAAACAACCACTAGGTGACAATGTATCACATTTAACTAATTTATCTAACTGAATTAGAGATGGCTGCTATATTTATTTTAAAATGTTTTCATTTTGGCACATTCATTGGCAGATTTGATCTGGCCCATCGGCCAAATGTTGTGCACCCCTGACCTAGATGGTTTCTCAGCTTGTTTTTAAGTTGATTCATTAGGCTAAAACCTTGTTCACAAGTAATAATAGATGCAAGACAGGTTCCCCAATGTTCATCAACTTTGCAAGGTCACAAAACTATTCATTTTGAAGCACAAATGTCAGCATTTGAGTAAAGTTTAAAATCAGTTTGGATTTAATTTTTTCTTGTAGTGAAAATTTGAAATCATTATACTGCTTAACTATTACAGTATTTTTAGCTAGAAAACCAGAATATTTTAGACATAAGGCATTGGCTTGTTCAGTGCCAAACATGAAGTCACAATCTGTAATTGCGGAAAAATCAAAAGCTGACCATTCTTGTCCCTCATCTTCAGGAAACCTTTTTTCTAAATGAACACAAAATGATTTATAAAAGTCAACACAGAACTTGTATCTACTGCAACATTTTCTTCATGTCTTTGGCTTAGCAAAACTTTGACCTTGTTATTCCACAAAACATTGTCTCCCAGATACTGCTTTCTTTTTAATTTTGCCTCGTGCAAAATGAAGTGAATCAATTGGTGTTAGGCCAATTTTTTGCAGAATCTTACACAGTGCAGCCAGTTCTTCAAAGATATTATTTAAAACCCCTAAGGCTATTTTGTATTCAATGTTTATCAATTTCTTGTGACAGTTTTTAACCACAGGGTCATTTGACTTATATTCTTCAAAGCTAATCAATGCATGCCTCATAATTTTAATTCAGTAGTCTGAAAGCAACAGCTTCATTTTCAGAGGCTTCTACAATTTTTTTAAGTTTGCATCTTTTAGTTGAATATCGAGAAAACACTGTATAGTTTGTTCTCATCAAAGTTTCAATATCTTGTATTAACTTGATTTCTTTCCATGCATCCCAAATTCCTGGATCTTCATGGTGTGCTATACCATAAACTTTGCCCAACATCACTGATGTTCCATCAGACGTAAACATCACCATTTCATGGAGACCAAGTTTTTTCTCTTCATAAAACTGTTTGATTGCTAAAACAACAGAAGCAGCTTCACATGCCTGCAGGTGAACTATTCCAACAAAAAAATGTTATACACGAGTACAATTTTTAGGTCTGAATTTGAAGTACAGAATGAGACATTTGCTGACAGATATATCTGTGGTTTCATTGACTGTTAATGTGTGAAAAATCTGCAGATGCTATTTCTTCAAACATGTCTTTCTGAACAATACTGTTGATAATGTCAAGAAATTCAAACGCATAATTTTTGCTTCACCAGCTGTCTGGGATTTGAACACACTTTTCCACATGTTTATTAATATGTTGAACTGAATGTAATGAGTTATTCATTTTAACAGCTAATAAAACAATGTCGATAAGAACTTTCATCTCTTCTGGGTTTGATCATTTTCACTCTCGCTCATCTGCACTCTTCCCTAACATACATAGCACTCCTGTAGCCAGTAACGAAGGGTTTTGTTGCTTATGCTTTTGTATACTGTCCATATGCGATTTACTTACCTAATGACACTTCAAAAAGTCAAGTTTCCAAATATCATTCCATTTCTTTCCACTAGCAAATTCTCCAGCAACTTTCACATCACGACAATACAAGCAGATGACTCCAGTTTCCAAATTATACATAAATATTTCTCGCAGCTGAACGTTCATGACCTCATGAGCTCTCAGTGTAGCAGTTTCCACTATTTCATTATGCCATTCCACTTTAAGTGAACTTGCAGTTCATTTGCAGTTCATGCCCTTTGCTTCTTTTGAATTCAACATAGCGAATCAATGTTTTTTCAATAAAAACTTAATAAGCTAGTTACAAAATTTGAAAGCAGATCATTGTAAACTTCATGATAACGACACTGTCCGCCAAACATGGTTGTAGCTGTACAAACTAGACCCATGCCTGGTCCCACAGATGGGGGAGGGTGGTGGCAAGTATGCTTTACAAACTGGAAAAGGAAACGTGATGTAAATTAGTGATGTGTGAATGTGATACTAAAAAGCCGACTAACTGGTTAACGGAAACAGTTAGTTAAGAGGTTACTTCAACAAGTATAATTAATTACTACAGTATGTTTAGGTATCTAAACTTTTGTGCACTGGTTACATAACATGTGCATGCAAAGCTTAGAGGGAACATTGCTAATGGTGTATTTTAAAACTTTTATCAGGTGAAACTGGGAGTTTATAATGAAGAAGCAGAGTGCTTAAGCTCAATGACATTCAATGGTTCAGGATCAACAGTGCATAACTGGTTCAACATGACCAGATACCTGACTGACATGCATCAAACACTTCCCCCAAGCTCTACTAATTTTTATTGGAAAAGCAAAGAGTAAGTGTTTAAACCTCATTCCTTATTTTTAAAACACCTTAATAAAGTTCGCTGTGTATCTGAGCTGTACATTGTATTTACTAAAAATGTTAGAACTACAAGCAGATGTGCTGTTGGCTTTAATATTCATCTTTGGCAGAGTCTCAGCTTGGATCCTGCTGCTTCCATCTCTTACTACAGGGTTGATAAACATAACATTTAATGAATATTACACCATTTCTCCTTCACAGCATCTACGTGCTCAAAAAGACTTTTTGTTTTGTCTAATTCATTACATTCTAATTTAAATCTAATTTGTGTTCCTTATGCTTAATAAAATTCTTTTTCTGAATTGGTCATACAACATTTTTAGATTTTAAAAATGATTTGATTTTTCCTGAATAACTATCCTGCTCTAATTTTGCCATTTCCAGCTTAACACAGTTTGATGTGACAGCAAAAGATAATTTTCGGAAATATTTCATGGTGGTTCCTGCTAATTCTACAATATCGAAGAAGACATATTTCCTCTTGTCCTCAAGCAACTTTACGCTGATGCCAAGAATTTCTGGTAAGGTTTTCTTAAAATGGTGGTATTATGTTGGCCAAGCAAACAACTTTGTCCCGAACAAATTCAAAACTGAGTCATGAAAACCTACTCCACAAAATTGTTCAAGGCATGCTTGCCAATTTTTCAAAATTTCCATTTGGGAGATTGTGCAACTCGTAGCAAATCAAGCAATTTACCAGCAAAACTGATTTAAAGCCTATGTATATGTATATATGTATTTATAATACCAGTGAGGGAGTAATTTCTTTAGCTGTCCTTTTTATGGTTTAAGACCTCATACATCATCTTGAAATATTGTTTCAATTGCTAAATGATTTGTTCAATTTCCTATGTTGATTGGAAATATTAAATGAACAAGTAAAAACATTTATATCAAATTTTATTATATTGACAGACATTATTTAATAAACTATATCATTACATTTCAATCACAAATACAGATCTCTTTGAAAATAATTTAATGTAACAACCATAAATGAAAATGAAAGATAGCTACTATTGAAAATAGCACACACAATCTGGAATAAGACAATAAGAAAACAAGAATTTTTTATCTTACTAAACAATGAAGAATTTAAAATTTGGGCAAGAGTTCTAGCCTGGGCATTTTTAAAAATTCTAATTTAAAAGCATTTCATAAATGTCAATTGTAAAATAAGATAGGCCTAACCTTGCAAATGTATCTGTTTTCAAAGTACATTTGGCCACCTAAGGATATTCTGTTTCCCAAGAAGTCTGGAATATGCACTCGTAGTGTTTTCTCTTTGTCTTTGTTGCCATAGAAGCCATTTTGAGTAATCATGTGAACAGTTATGCTTGGTTTAGAATGATAAATATGATTGGTCATCTTATTTGTATAATTGGTTTCCATTGGCCAAGAAGAAAGTGAAGCCCGATTTCTGGTATGAATCATGTTTACTCTACTGGTTTTTACTATAGGGAGCAAGTGGCTGATGTTTACCAGGAAATTTTGAATGTATGAAAAAGTTAATTATAATTATGCAAATCCAGAGACTTCCAGAAAGAATTGGTGTACATGCCTAAAATTGGTAGAAATTATCAATTTTTAAAACCCAATTGGTAGATCAGGTCAAAGGTACCAATTTGGGAAACTCCTGCCCAAATTGGGAGAGTTGGCAAGTCTGTCAAGGTAAACTTTGAAATCTTATAGAACTTATGACATGATAATTTTAATAGTGTAAATATGAACTATAGACATGATTCACTTATCTTGCATCATTCTAGAACAGATTGTTGACAAAAATCATGCATATTTTTCAACTACTTGCTTATATGAAAACTCTGAATGAGTTCAGATCCTGTTAACTCAAATAAGTTTTCATTCTACCAACTTAACAGACCTAGTGTGACAATTTCAATATCAATGCAGTCAATCAAAATTCTACAGATAGTGTACTGGGAAAAGAATGAAGGTGAATGGTTTATTTTCATCTCTGGAATAGATAATGAGGTTAATCAAATAAAAGATTATGGAGGTGATGGATAAAAGTTACATTACAGACTATACCTACACTACATGAAAACAGTTGAGCCAGACGGAGATTAGTATAGTCTTGCTGTAATTTCATTAGGGCTATAATATTTAAGCCTAAGATATAAAATCAACCTTTCATCCAGCATAGTAGGATATCAAATCTTTTGAACATAGGTCAGAAAAATATCAAAAACTTCTTTAGTTGTAAGTCCAGTCTCCCATTCTTATAACATCTGAACTCAAGGAAGATAGAGAGTAGGAATGATGATCAGCAGCCTCCTAACACGTGTGTGTGTGTGTGTGTGTGTGTGGTGTGTGTGTGTGTGTGTGTGTGTGGTGATTGTCTAATGGTTTTATTAAGAAAAAAAAAGATTTTCGTGACTTTGTGATATATGCTTCAGTATTGTTTGTTGGACTTTGTTACAGGTAGCATTGCACCTGTATGATGTCTGCCAGAGTTGCACTAAATAATGTGAAAGATTTCAAATTAAAACACCAATGTTTTAATTTTCCAGACCCAATCACTGTGCATATGAGCAACAAGTCTCATGAAATACTCATAAATTTACTTTATGCAATTTTAAAAAAATGAATAAATAATTTCCTCATTAAATAAAAAAAATGAAAAGGCCAAAGTGTGTTTTGATAATAAAATAATCAAAAATTTTACTGAATATTTATTTAAACTGTTATATAAACATTTGACGCTAACAAAGTAAACCTTTATTACTCTGAAATTCCCTTTATCACCTGAATGTGCCAAGTTGTATATAAATAAAGAGTATTTTTTGGTAATAGAATTGTTAATAATGAATGGAATAAATTATAAATTATTAGAAAGTATAGTTGAAGGCGATAATAGTATTCAGTTTAAATGTACTAAAGATATATTTTCTTGTCTCTGGCTGGCCTGATAGGCCCTGTGTTTGCTGCCTCCTGTAATTACTAAACCTTAAACCAATTTCTTGTAACATCAGTTGTTTTTTTTCATGACAGAATATTTCTCTGTTACACAGAATCAAAAAGTGACAAACCACCATCAGAGCAATTGGTCTTTTGACAAAGCTGTTTGCTGAAATGTATTACTCAAACTTATGTATGTTGCCAAAAGTTTTCATGTATAACAGATACAGTTGGAAAAGCTGTTATGAATATCTCCACCTTCATATGCTTATTATACATTGTTTGTTCCAGCATGAACATTGTTCCTAAATAAATAACCAGACAATTGTTTAATCATCAATATTTATTTAGTCTGACCACCCTCAACTTCAGTTTTCAAATGTTCTAGCACAGGAATCTAAACTTCTATAGCATTCAATCAAAGTTGATTTTTAACTGACTCGCTGATGTAGATTCTTTCTGGTTTTTTTATGTTTTGCTTCATATCTACCCACATCAATTCAACTAGGTTTAAAGCTGAAGACTATGCAGACCACTCCAGCCCTCTCATCTGTTCCTTCATGAATACCTCCTTACATAGTACAAGGTGTGGTTGGGATCATTCTCCTACATCCAAGCAACTTCTTTGCTAATGATAACGTTTCTTTCCAGTATATCTTTGTTTACATATGTATCCATGATTTCTTTCATTAATTCCGAGTGGCCAACTCCCTTTGAGGCCATTCAAACCCGGGAGAGAGAGAGAGAGAGCCCTCTGATCACTCTTTGAAGTGGCACTATACATTTCCAATCAAACTCTTCTCCAGACTGCTTCCACACCCAATTTACTGCAAAAAAAAAGAGTTTGTTTCACTTTCATTGTTCCATGAAGATTTCCCCTCAAACTCTAGAGGCTTTTAAACATGCTCTTTACCATGCTTTAATTTTTTTTTTAACTTTTCCTACTGATGAATGGCCTCTTTCTGGCTACACTTCCATGAAATATACTATCAAGCTATATGTTTATTAGTGTTTGTGAAGGCTTTTATACTCTCCGCCAAACCCTTGGCAGTCTGTACAGCAGTCTTTCTTCTATTTTCCTTTACCATAATCTTATCAATGACATTCCAAGTTATTTAAACTCCACAATGATGCTTTAAACTGATGAAACAGATAATTGTAATGTTGTATTTCTCTGATAATCATGTTCTTCAAAGCTATTTCTGTCTCTCTTTGACCAACACTGAGCTCCATAGCTTTCATGTTGAAAAGTAAACAAACCATGCTAATATCACATCTTCCAAAGTTTTTATGCAATAGAAATTATTCATAAGCATTTATCTAATCAAAGTATACCTTGTGTATTTAGCTTTCTTTCAACTATATTCAAATTTTAAAAATTCTCAAAATCTGGCTGAATATTTGTTATGCAGTAGTTTTCCTTACAACAAACAGTGTATAATTAATATATGAAAATGGGGATAATCACAAGCTCTTTTTCCTATTGTATTTGTTGTACATGAAACCATCCAGTGACATACTCTTATTAGACTTGTAAACATTCAGGGGTGGCTGCCTGCCCAGTGGTTAGACTACTAGGCTACCAAGAACAGGGCACCCTCCTTTCAAGTTCTATTCTTGGTCAAGATTTAGTGTACTATCATGGCATGGTTTCTTCTTGTTCTTCTACAAGACAGTCATGTAGGTTTCCTCTCACATCCAAACATAAAGAACTCTAGATGTGATTTTCTTACTAAAGCTGGAAGTGACACAGGATACACAATGCTTTAGAGAAAATTACTACAACATTATGCACCTTCACTGGTGTGTTACCAATGTAGAGAGGTTATCTCTGTTATTGAGACTGGTGTGTAACACAAAAGAAAAATATTTCAGCAGTCAGCTTTGTCAAAGTTTTGATCACTATGAAGTTTATTTTAAAATCACTTTGTAAATGGCTTATTCTTTTTGAGCTAAGAGGCTATTTCAGAATGCATTTTTTTACCTTCACATAAAGATGCTCTATTGCAGCAGCTTGTCACATGAAATAAAAGAACACAGAAAGACAAACAAATTATAGGAAGCCAACCCTATTATCTGTTTGGGGTATTATATAATTGTGTTGGCACTCTTGGCTTCATTTCCATTTTTTAAAAATGCTTTTGATTGTGGTATTAAAAAAAAAACATTTGTCTACTTTTTTTTATAATCTTTATTTCTTCTGACACTTGCATTTTCTCATTCTTTTGAAATTTTACAGTTTACACAATCAGATAAAGTAAGCAGTTGACACATTACCACTTTTGCCTTAGCTTTTAAAATCCCAGCCGGTATTCTTATTGATTTATTAATTTAATTCATTTTGATTTTTATATTTTTTATTTAGTTCCCACTACTCCTTATTTTCAGCTGATGAACACATGATGAATATTAATCTCCAATGTACAAAACTGTTTTACTAAATCCCCACTGAGGCGATCCTGTGTGCATCAGTAAACAGTTTCACGTTTTCAGCAAACACTTTTAACGAAAAAGGAATAAAGCAAAATTTTGTCATGTCTTTGGCATTTTGAACCCATGCTAAAAATTTGGCATTTAAAGGTAAATCACTGAAGAAACATGGCCACATTTTTAAACCAACGTTTCTGTCAGCAGTAAAATGATCCTACGAATGCCACAATTTTTCAAAACTTTATTTTGACTTTGCTTACAGTTTATCACTGATCTGGAAATTTCCATTTTAAAATCTTTAGTTTCTGAGTATTTTATTTACTATTGAGAAATAATGGCAGGGTAGAAAGTGTCTGTATATCTACCAAAAAAAAGAGGTTCTTCTTTAGAATCCAGGCTCACTGTGATTATTTTAAAAATGGTTCAGTGCATAGCCTCTAACTTAATAAGCACAAGTAGTTCCCTAAATAACTGTGTCGTCATTCAGTCCATTGAGCGTTACCATGTTAAAATACGTTTTTAACATAATAAACCCAATTAAATAAAGCCTTGCTTTGATATTCACAGAGTTTCTGTACTGAACGTTCTTTGATGTAGTAATCTCTTGTGGTGATTCAACCATAGAGTAACAGAGCGGTAAACTTTAATAAACATACACTCTGTGATGTTGTCTTGGTTTAAAAACATTCTTTTAACAAAAAAAAAAAAGAAATCAGTTGAATAATAAATTAAAAACAAAAAAAAATTCTGTAAGTGATGGTATAATTACAATTAAGCAAAAAATAGGCAAAGAATTTCAGTTAGTGTAGTAATTTTGGCCACTGCTATAGTCATATGGTGATGGTATTTCAAATTAATTATTTTATTGCTTATAAAGAAATACCTTTTAGACAGATAATTTCTTATTTGAAATTTGGTAATACTCAAAAGAAACAAAAGTTTACATGATTTCAGAGAGAATGGGTAGCTGTATCATCTAAAGAGAGAAATTAAAATGTTTAGGTAACATTAAAAACCAATGCAAGCAGGTATCAGAAAATATGGTCTTTTTGTTGTCGTTTTATCAGTTTTGAGTTAAAAAACAAAATTTAAAAGTTTCAGCTCATAAATATAAATTTCTTCTAGTTGTTATTTACTTAAACAATCCTGGTCTGATTTTATTATCATCATCAAATGCTGAGCTAATGATTGCAATTACTTTCTAGTTCTAAAAATGTATAATGATGAAAACTTGTATCTAACCACAGACTTTTAAAAAAATGTTTTATTTGGTTTTGGAGAAAAATTTATTTTTTGAATTTTTCTTATTTATACATGTTTACTGTTTCAGAGAGAGACAATATTTTTCTGGGCTGCAAGAAGAGAGAGAGATTATTCGGAAATAAAGAAAAGATGGGAGAGAATCTGAATTCGTGTGTAGGAATTTGTGCAAAACAGAAGATTCCTTTTGCAATTATGGTATGGTACATGGATTTTAAACAATTCACCAGTTTTTAAGTAATCCTAATGTAGAGTATCAAGCTTTGCCTTGCACTACACATTGCTATCTTGCTGCAATATAAATTGATCACTGAACAATGCCCTTATAGAATGGTGCAGTGTTGCAGAATCTTGTAATATTTATCTGTTGTGAAAACCCCAAGAACTTTTATGAATTCACCAGGTAGAAACTCAGCAATATAACCCCTTACTTTGACATTTCCTCAGCTGTACTTAATTACTTAGAACCAATACCTGCTCTCATTCGGCCATAATGTATTGCACCATTAGCTCAGAGTAGTAGTCCTGATGTCGCTCTCTTGTTGCCATGTCTAAACAAGGGCTTTCTAACTGCTACTCAGCGAATCAGTCCAACCCCTCTTTTGGTGAACAAGTGACTTCATTCTATAATTGGTGCCAGTGTAACTCCAACTTTCTCCACAATTTTCCAATGTGGGGTAACCAGCTTCATGAAGCACATTAATGGATATAATTTTTAACTGCCAAAAACAAAACAATAGTTGTCATCAACGAGGTTCATTAACATTTAAACGACAGCAAGCTATGAGCTAACAATTATTCAAATTAATAAGAAAAAAATCGGAAGAACTCAATGTCATAAAGCTTTTAGTATGAACTAAATCTAAGTCATAAAGATAACTTATTAGTAGTAGCTACTTTAGTGCAACTTAGATCAGCTGATTTTATATGCAAAGCATGCTGGGTATTCATAGAAGAGTTGGCTTAATTTTACTTTCAATATTACAGTCTCTTTAAACTGAAAATCTCAAATAAAAAATTGTCTAAATGCTATACTTGTAATTATTGTATTACTCTGATGCCAACCTTGTGCAACATAAGTAATTCCTAAACATGCCAGTAGATGACAACAAATGTTTTTTTTTTATTTTTTGTTGATGATAGTTTCTCATTACATTGATAAAAAGGAAATGGTCACATAAATGCGTAGTATGTCATGCAACATGATTATAGATCACAAAAAGTTTACAAGTGTGTGATCAATTCCTGTACACAGGGAATGCATATTCTTAGTATTATCAATGTAATATTGTTTAGAAACAGGTTAAGTATTTTATATTGAAAACCTAGCAATAGGGTAAACCAGGGATAATTATTATAGAATAAGTAATTTCTAATTAAATATATGGAGGATATAATTGACTTTGACCTTAGACTTTGCCTCACCGAGCAATTAATTAAGACATACTGGTGTTATAACCAGTTACCTTTGTACCATATAGTGCTAGTCTCCCATAAAGTCTCATTATCTTTCTTGGAAATATTTTTCAGTATAAGGTGGAATGCTCCTGTAAAAAGCATGTGCTTCTAGAGAAAAAACCCTTACTATACAAGTGTGAACAATGTTACAGTTCAGCTAATAATAAATGTAAAAGAGACCAATCCAAAGTATACAGTGCCCAATGTAAGTACAACCACAAGCTTTCTTCCAGCTTAATTTTCAGCAGTCAGTTGATAAAAATCTAAATGATTGCCACTTAATTTCACTGCCTCTTGAAGACTACAGTGAATTTAAAAGATACAATGAATGTTAAGAAAGCAAAAAATTTAAACTTAATCTTTACATTTTGATGGTATCATTTTTCAAATAAAAAATTTTAGAAATTTACTATGCTTGTTAATATTATTATGATTTATTAATATAATTAACCCGCCAAATTCAGGCATGCCCACACCTAATTTTCTTCAAAGACCAACAGATGTCATGATGTGGTAGTAGTTCCTAATTTCTTTTGCAAAATGCTGTACTCACAGAACATGGCACAATAACTTCTTCAGCGTCTGTGGACATTCCAGCATGGCAATTCATGGCTAATGCTCATACTTTGCTCTTTACAACTCTGAAATAACTCATATGAACAAGAATGAGTGCCATAATCTGCATGGATTTGAATACTATAAGCTTTTCACTTAAAGAACATCAGTCCCTCCTGTACATGTGGAGTTCTACAAGGACATTCTATTTAAGTGTGGACCAATCTTTCTAGATAAGTGCTCCATGTAACCAAAACGTCTCAACTCCACTGGTTTTCTTATTTTTTTCCAGGATTGTCTTCCAAGCATTCTTTCCGGAACGTACTTCAACTAGATGAAATCCTAACATCATCCTTTGGAATTAGAAATGTTTCTCACAGCTTTCCTTTATTCCAGATTTAAAATGACTTATGATCAGTCCTTACCACAGTTGTTACTGTTTCAATCTTTCCAGAACTGTCCCTATGGCCCAAAACTCTTCCTATTCAGCTTGGTTTTTTCGTAGCACCCAAAAGTGCCATCTAGTGAAAGACACAGCTGCCTGTTCTGTCCAAAAATGTACGCACAGCTTGTTTACCTGGAACTATTTGCCTTGTAATGTTCAAGCAGCAACTACCAGTCAATGTTCTTCTTGAGAAATGGTGTGTTTTCAGAAAAATGTGTCAAATTGGACATTTAGGAATAATTGGTGGTTGTCATTTTTTTACAATGGCCTTGACCTTTTTCTCATCAGATTTTGTCACAAATCTAAATGACATTTTTCCTCAACTGGATCTTCCCATGACTGAACTCTATCATGGTAGTAGCATGCAATCCTTTTCTAAACATTAGCAGCAAGGATGTCATCTAAGAGTACCCAAAGGTCTGCAAACACTTTAGTTTTTTTTTTCTTTCTAAGCCGTCTTTAGAAGCAAAATGGCTAAAAATCTTGTTTCCATTAAAGTTGCTTGCAATCTCATAAAATGACAGCACCTGGTAATTTTCTCTTCTGATGGAGCAATTTATATCTCAGGAATCAGTGCATATTCATCTCACTCTTTTTTATTGGAAATTACTCCCATTTCATCCTGTCTAATAACAATTTTAATGACTTTCCTTACCTGTTGCTAGGTTTGTTTCTATTCAGTCGTAGTTTCTCTCTTTAACACAATGACATTTTCTTTCCCCTCTTGCATCGATTCCTATTAAGGACCGTTTCAATTTACAGATCCCAATACCTTTGGCCAATGTGAGATCAGCTTTGTGAAGTAGTCTTCTGATCATCAATAATGCTCAATCCTTCACATGGGTTCCCACCCACAGCCAAAAATGGAAATTTCTATTCCTTTCCTACTATAAATGTTAAAAGAAAAACAATAAATATGTAACCTAGCAGTTTTTTTTTTACAAGAGCTTATCCTACAAGTGTAAAACAAGCCAAAAGAATCTGCATATATACAAAAGAATTCCTTGATTAGAAACCAAAAATATTGAAGAAATAGTTGGTAACAACAGCTAAAGTGATTTTATTTTCCTGAAGAGCAGTCATATTCAGTAACAAAAAGTCTTATCATCTTTCACCAATGTATTTCAGATGACTATTTTATAAATAACCTGACTGATTTCAAGAAACTTCCATATTTTCATAAATAAGAATGAAAAAACAACAAAAAAACTAATCTCTATGCATGTAAAGATCTAGTTAAGTGGTGGTACCATGAACATACACAGCATTATAAATGGTGAGTTACATTTATAAACTAACATTATTTATAAAACTAAATTAAAAGGTTTATAGATATTTCCCTCATGTCTTGGTTTTAATATAGCAGAGATTAGTGCATATTAATAATTTTTATAACACTTTCCTTCAGTCTTTTAGGTTTGATTTTATCTTTTAATCCCCATAAATATGACTGTTAGAAATATATGCACACAATTTTTAAAAATAAAAATAGACAAATTCCTTACCACTCTGTAGAACATTTTTGATGTAGCAATCAGCACACTAACCATCAGTTTCCTCCCAAATTAGAATAATGTCCTGGATGTTTCACTGAACAAGCCAGCCAGCAGGATAGTGCAGTGTGTATAGCATACTATTTACCATGGTAACAGTGGTGGGAGGTTTAGCTACCAATGGATGCTGGGCTCTATAGAGCTATTTGGTGTCTTGCTAAGGTTTCCTCTGGGTTCCTCCCACTACTAATCAGCAGGCCTCCTCCCACCCAAGTTGAAGTCAGAGTTATTCTTCAACTTGCTTTCTGGTAGATACCTGAACAAAGGACATCATAGCCCCTCACACCTTTATCTTTGGTCAGTTCTGCATCCATTAAAAACAAATGAACAAACTTTGAGATTAATTTTTTTTTAATAAGAAAAAAACTGTAGCATTCTAAATTTAAAGAAAATTCATAAATCTGATGAGTTTTTTTTCTTTTTTTTTTCAAAAATCCAAATGATATCCCCCCACCCCTAAGCTAGGATAGACAGAAACATACATTCTTTTCTTATGAAAATGTTATACAGCAATGTTTTAGCTTGTAGTTGGTCCACGTGCGCCATAAATTTCTGATGCTGTGTCATGGTGGGCATTTAAACCGGACATTCAGAATATAAAGACGTTAGCTGTAGGTTCAGGGATAGTTTGGGAATCTTTCACAGTGCCAGAATAATACCCTTCACTTTCTGTAAATAACACACCACCAACCACTTTCCATTCCTATAGAAATATAAACCCAGCTTTTAATGAGCATATTAATGTGACCTCTTAAATAGTAAAAGGAAATAATTTCCAATTTTAATTTTATAGTTTTTTTATGAAGCATTCTTGATCTACTTATGTTTCCCCACTCACTTTTCTAAAATTTGGTAAACTCTATAAATGTTTCAAGTTTAATGTGATAAAACTGTTGTTAATCATTGCTTTTGAACAGCTACCTTCAAGGAGATTATTTCTAGGGAGAAATTAGAAAATCTTCAGAAGATATCAAAAAAAATTGAGAATCCAGAAGAAGCTGTAAGTATGACAGCTTCATTATGATACTCGGGCTAAATGCCTTCAAATTTGTGTTACTCAGCACAGGCTGAGGCCACAGGGGTCTTTTCCTTTTGTGACAGTAAATCTGTATTGTTCCAACTCCATGTCTTGAGACTGAAAGCATCACGCCATTGTCTATTTCTAAACGGTTTGTCTTTAAATAATGTTCGTGTGTTAATCTTTCTTTTCTGGGTGGGAGACTCCACTCTTCACTAAACTCTAATTGAGCAAATCCTTCATTACATCATTTAAAATTAATGATTTAAGTAAAATACGTAGTTTAAAATTCATGCCCAGCTTATTTTAAAAAAAAAATTTGCCCTTTTTAAAATAGATAGATTAATCATCTAATAAGTTGCACATAAACAGGTTGTCTACACGGAAGTCAGAGGTGTGGTTTTGCATGGGATGAAAACATGGTATTAAGACCAGGGAGGGTTAGACTTTAAAAAATTAGGTTAAGCAACTTTTCGAGTAGGTTGATAAAATTTGAGATTTGTTGTTCTTACTTTTCTTCTTCTTCTTCTCTCTCCTTTTTTTTTTTAGTTGGGGGGAATCCAAAAGAAAGAAAGAAAGAAAAGCTTTTAAACTATATTTTCTCAAAATTTCTTTAGTTCTTACATTTCGTTTATTATGGCTAATTGACCATACTTTGATTGGATGACCGTATATCAGCCAGCAAAGAAGTGATTGTAGTATATTATTCGTTATTACCTCTGTAAACAGTTTTGCACCAATACTCAATTTTCATCCACAGCTGATTTGCTATTTAAACTCTCATCTGTAAACAATTAAAAGCTGTTTTAAAATTTGTTGATGTTTTTGCTTTCTGCTTAATTCTTACAGATTGAAATTTCAAAGTTTGTGTTGGGGATATCAACAAATGAGGGTTCCGATATTTTTACAATATACTACAACACAAAGGTGTGCAGGAAAAGTCATCCTCAGACTGTAATGAAAACGGTATGTATGCTCGGGAAATTTACTGATTTGATCTTCCACTGAATTAATGCTGTGTCCATGACTTTAGCCAAGTCGTTATAGTTTATTTTAAAATTACATTAAGCAAAAAGTTCAAGATAAATAACTTTCTTATTCTTGTTTCCTGTGATGAAATTATACAATTAAAAAGTAATATTTAAAGAGAAACACAGGATTATTTAATGCTAGAAAGTGTAATATTTAATCTGATTGCAATGTCTTTGTATTAATTTAATGTAGGAATGTATGGAAAGTACTTTTCTATTTGTCAATAAAATCATTCCCATAATGCAACATTGCTAAACTTTGACCTAATCTTTCGATTTTTACCCTTTCAGTTGCATGGATTGTCCATTGTAACATCTGGCATAAACATCTTCTATTCTACCACTACTGACCAGTTTGTTGGCTTTCTTAATTGTATTGTGGAATAGTTTTCTTTATCATTATCAGATTCTATTTTCTGTTGCTGCTGTTACTAGTCGGCAAACCCTATCCTGACTTTTGATGTTTAAAGTAGTCTCCCAGCAGCAAGCTAAAAGGGAAGTGTTAGGGATTAGTTAGCCCTGGTGATTAAGCAAGCTACCTGTATTTTGGGGTGGGGGCTCTTGAGCAATGGTCAAGGTGTGAGGGAGCTAGAAGCACCCACCACATAAACCAAAAAGCCTTCCTAGAAATCTTTAAGTTTAAATGTAAGAGGAAACCCACATAGCCAGATCAATGAAAGGAAACCATGCTAAGAAAGTAACTTCGCTGCTGAAAACTTTCCCATTGGTGGGAATGTGATTTTTTTTTAAAAAATTGACATCAATCTGAACAGAACTAAATTTAATCTATTCTAAAAATAACAACATCCCTTCATCTTTCAGCACCATCAGTCTAAGCTGCAGGCACAGACTTAGCTAGGGGTGCATGGTGAGAACACTCCCCTGAAACATTAAAAAAAAAAACAACAAAAAAATGTAGTTCAGAGAGATAAGTACATCTTGAGGTGTTGGTAAAAGGCTGAGAGACTGGCATCGAGTGGGCAATACACTGATTCAGATTAGACCACAAAATATTAAGAGGTGTATGTGGGTGTATCAGTAATCAAAAAATTATATGTTGCATGAAAATAACCATGATACTGGCTGGTTTTATGACCTCATCCCTTGTTGATGAGAACCCTAGTCTGGGAACCAATGTCTTAGAAAAAAAAACAGTATCCCAAGGAAATCAATTATCAATCAAAGAGAAAGAAAGAACAAACGAATGAACTGGTCTAAATAACCAGAATGCATGTGTAGGTAGTGTGTACAAGCATTAGAGCAATGGAGCACATAAATACATACCGTTAGGGATGAATTATGAATGTTAAGGTCAGTTTTATGATATCTGATAAACAATTTTTCCATAATTTTAAATTGTAAATCTGAAAAAAAAAAAAAAAAAAACAAAACCTGGCTAAAATTCTGATATCATCTGCATTGAACCAGTCCCTATCATGACTTTAAAAAAAAAATTAATATAAATGATTTACATCTGTTTTTCGGTTCTAAAACATCAGGAAAGAAAAGTTAGTTGTGATATGGGTGGGTGGTGCATGAGATCTATACTTTTCAATATGTATATTTCTCAATAAAATAGGTACATGTGAAAGGTGATTAGGAATGATACAGAATAATTTCATTTTTTTTTTTCAAATTCATGATTAGGCTGGTTTTATGACCTCATCCCTGTTGATGAGAAACCCTAGTCTGGGACCAAGTCTTAGAAAAAAAACAGTATCCCAAGGGAAATCAATTATCAATCAAAGAGAAAGAAAGAACAAACGAATGAACTGGTCTAAATAACCAGAATGCATGTGTAGGTAGTGTGTACAAGCATTAGAGCAATGGAGCACAAAATACATACCGTTAGGGATGAATTATGGATGTTAAGGTCAGTTTATGATATCTGATAAACAATTTTTCCATAATTTTAAATTGTAAATCTGAAAAAAAAAAACAAAAAAAACAAAACCTGGCTAAAATTTGATATCATCTGCATTGAACCAGTCCCTATCATGACTTTAAAAAAAAATTAATATAAATGATTACATCTGTTTTTCGGTTCTAAAACATCAGGAAAGAAAAGTTAGTTGTGATATGGGTGGGTGGTGCATGAGATCTATACTTTTCAATATGTATATTTCTCAATAAAATAGGTACATGTGAAAGGTGATTAGGAATGATACAGAATAATTTCATTTTTTTTTTCAAATGAACAAAACTGCTGTTTATCAATCTTAGAGCCATGTTCTAGAATTTTTTAAGATGGTACCCTCATCTTTGAAAAATTCTCTTTGCCGGCAGACTGTCTGGCACAATTTCCACTGAAAACTGAATTCATCTCAAAAGTCAGACATGTACTGTTATTGATATCATAAACAAAAAACCAATCTCATTCTGTCAGTTCTTGATGCTTGATTTCTTTCAAATGTCACTGGTGTTTTCGCTGTTTTGTTTTGTTTTTTGGTTCTTTGCACTTCAAAAATGTTTTTAGATGAGTTTAAATTCAAAGTCTAAATAGTTATTTTAAAGTTGTCTACACACAAGAGAGTAAAGCTTCAGTGTAGTGAATTATCTTATGACCAATCACTATCACCAATCCCCCCTTCTTAAGTAATATACACTATCTGATTACCTACACAAGATTTAAAAACTACCCATAATGCATCCAAAAAAATAAACACAGCAAAATCTGAGCTATATTTTTTTTCTTTTGTTGCTGATCAAAGCAGCTTTATAAGCTCTGTAGTTGTAATATTTACTTTTTTTTTTTACACTAGATGATAATATATTTCAACCAGGTACTTTTTTGAAGGAATTCACTATAAAGATGTCAGTAATCAAGTCTGTAGATATCTTTGCTTTTTATCTTCCAGATGCCAATGTCAAAAGAAATGAGGAACTTCCCTCTCATCTTTATAAAATGTTTGTGGATAAAAACAGAAAACACACATGATGATATGAATTTATATGAAATATCATTTTATAGCCCAAAAGGTATGTGAATTTTTTGGCATTTAGTTTTACCTAAAATGAACAAAAATATGACTAACAGGGAAAATATTTTCACTAGGTGATCAGAAAATCCAGAGGCACACCCCCATCTATCATTAAAAGACCATTCTACACAAAATCTGTATAATGGGAACATACTCTCTAAACAGCATTACCACAAATCAACATTTAGCAAAGGCATTTTGCTAAACATTGCAGATTTAAAACTGATGTTTTCTCATGGTTCAGTCTGGCAATTGCTAATTGCAAGGTCTGCCACATGGCAGGCTTACAGAATTTTGGATCAGATAGCGTAGCAGTGTGTTATGGTACAGAATGGTGTAAACACTAATTTTCAGTTAACTAATGGATCTGAGCCAGAATCTAGTGACTGCAATTGAAATTTTGGCAAAAGAATTCTTCACTTTAAGGTAATCAAAATGACAATGTGTGTATGGTAAATTAAAGGGTTGGAAGGGGAAGATAATTGGCAAAATAATATAAAGTGCAGGGAAGGTGCTTAGCGATGGAGGCATACTAATGGGCATTTGATTTTAATCAATTTTTTTTTTTATTTTTTACTTAGAAATATGATTCATTTAGAATTTTGTTAAATTAATTTTTTCAATGTTAGTATGCATCCTTTGTTATTGTACTACCCCATCAAAGTTGACAATAATGAAACAAACAAACAAAATTTTTTTATTCAATATAAATTGTAAATGTTTCTGGCTTTGTCTATTCATCATTACACTATCACCATCACCCCCCCCCCAGGGGAGAGGGGGAGAGGCATTTGTCCTCTCTTTCAAATGCCCATGCCCATGATTGAGGTCTTTGGCTGGTCATCCAAATTTTCTGATCTTAACTTTATCATTAGCCAGCATAGAGTGTTATGGCAGAAATCCATCCATCAGCGGCTTGTTGGAACATTGCACCAGAAGTGGAGCAACATCCCAGTAGCTAAGATACAATGCATATATCACAGTTCATGAGTAATGTGCCATAGCAAGAATTGGCCAGACCAAGTACCCACTTTCTAAAAATCTGGTATCTTGTCATTTGGAGAGAGAGGAATCAAATGATAATTAAATATTCAAAATAAATTTCTGCCTATTTCCAATTTTGTTGTTAGTGCTTATTCTATCATTATCATAGACATTCCATTCAGTGTGTTTGAGTACATGAATTTCATTTGATAATTTTTACAAAGAAATTAGGTTTTCCTTTTTTTTTTTTTTGAGATAAAGAAATAAATTGCAACAAGTTGCCTTTGCAGAATAATAAATTATATCAAGAGTTCAAACTTTGGAAACAAAGCTAATAAGAAATGGAGCTTCTTTTCTCTGTCCCTCACTATCATAAAGGCATTGTACCGTACCTAAAAATACCATTATCTTGCTTGACACTGAAACCACTCCATGAGTGTATATCATTGGCTAGTTTGTAAAAATTACTAAGATTTTCACCTATATGTAGCTTCCTTCAAAACACCTGTATTGTTTATAGTACACCCGAATCATTAAAATTTTGCTCCTTCTCCCAGCACAGAGAGAAACAAACAAATGCAGTAAATTGAAAGTGAAGATAAACCATACCAGAGATTTATAATTAGAATGTACTGGCTTGCAAAACTGTAGGAAGACCACTTTAATTTTCAGATAGCCAGGTTTATGTATTAACAAGACAAATCAATTCATTTAAATTTAGTCCTTTTACAAGATCTAATTTTTTTAAAATTTCAACAAAAAAAAAAAATTTGGAGAACACAATGCCTTTTCACTATTTTTACTAAAATATTCATTTTCTCATATTTCTCTTTTTTCAGATCCATTTATTTTACCATCATTCATGGCAATACAATGGATTGCAGGTAAATATCTAGCTTGCATTCATGTGAGAGTTCCCCTGTATCTAGCTTTATTTAGCTATCTGAAATAATTCAGACAGATGTTATAACTGCACTGCCATAGTAGGTGAGGCATGGACTAAATACACCTGATACTAATTCCTTTAGCGCACCATTCAAAGTATTACATTTTAGACACAGTGGCTTATCTCATGGAAAAGTTAAAATGGACTATTTGTAGACTATTAATGTGTAAATATTTGAGTATAATATGAGGTGTGTGTGCATTTGCGTGCATGCATGCATTTGTCTTCTTAAAAGCCAAAATTTCTTTTCTTAAAATTTTCATTAACAACAATAATCAAGTCCTTTAACCACAGCTAATTTTCTATTCCCTGGCATCTGATTTAAAATATTACTGCTGATCAATTTCATTTCCTACTTGAACTACTTTAAAAAAAAAAAAATTATTTGTATTATTTCATTTAAATAACCTAACACACAACTTAAACATTTAGCTGGAAACATTCTTAATTTATGATTATATTAATTTTCTGTACTGAATCTGATTATTCAACCACAATAAGTTTCTCAGATAGTCATTATTATTTTTTAAATACTGCAATAAATATTACCTAGAATATAGACAATAAACATCTAAAAAAAATTATTAAAAATGGCAATCATATAACATAATAAAGAGTTGATCCTATGTTTAATACTAACTCTTGTACCCTTTCATGAATAAGCATAGAGAAAATGTGGATCAAATAATCTTTTAATACAATATATTAAATCAAAATACAATGCCTATTGTATGAACATACATAAACATTTAGCAATTAAAAGTGAAAAATAAAATTTTAAAAATATTAATCAACAAAACAAAGATGTTCTTTTTTTTTGCTCTCTCTGCATGTTTCCTTGTTTGTTCTGATGTATTTGAGGAAAGTCTGGTCTGAGGATCTGATAAAATTTCCAAATGCTGCAAATTTTTCTGCATAAGAATCCATCTTAACCGTGTTCTGTTTGTAGCAGTTAACCCTGTTTCTGCAGAACTCAAGCAATATGCATAGAAAATTAAAAACTACAAACAATGGCAGTCCACACAGACAGAGCAAGAAGAAACTTCAAAACAATTCCAATAAGTCACTCTACTACTACTTACAATGATGTGTTGCATAGGGAATTCAATCAAATGATATTGTGGCAAGGATGTTTTTTTTTGCAAACACTGGGTGCCATAATGTACTTATTGCAAAACCTTGAATAAATGGAAATGACAAGGAAAGCATTGGTGCCGATAAGTTTATACCAGGTGGTGCATGGTCTGGTGGTTAAACTACTTGTCTGTGAAGAAAGAACCAACCCGGTTTCCTCCCACATCTGAAAATGAGAAAGTCCTAATAAGGATTTCTCTGCTGAAGTTGGAAGAGTCAGGCCCTCATCACGCAAGATTGGGAATGCTCCCTCAGCAGGCTGGTCTGCCTTGTAGACATCAGCATACGATACAAGTTTATAGTGGATGTGGATAAGATAGCTCTTTTGTATAATGTACTCTGTGTTATCCCCAAGAAATGCAGAGAAAGAGAGCCCATATCTGGGTGATAACTGGAATAGCACTAAAAGAGAATGCTTTTAAATGCAACAGTAGATAAATACCCTGTAAAAATTATTCTATGTGAACAGAAATGTTGCTAGATTTGTGGAGAATTGTTGCACACACACTGTGTGTAATGGGCTTCAGGTTTGACCTTTTTCATGCAGTATGTGTTGTTTTAAAGGTTTGTCCAGAAACATTAAGGCTCCAAGATGACTTGATGTTCATGTGCACCAGACCAATAAATCTATGATACTGGTGACTCCGATTCTTTCTTGTATCAGCTTTTAGCTCTATGCATTCACACAGACAGTTTTAAAATGATTCAAGAGATCACTAAACTAAAACAAAAGTTTTAACTATGTACATTTTGATCTTTCAAAAGAATTTTGTTCAAATGCATTACAAAATTAACAAAATTGGTAATACTTTTATAACTAAAAATCTGCATTTGCAGTGTATTATAAAACTTCTGACTGAAAAGTTTATAGTCAGTAATAAGGTACATTCACAAGAAAGAGTTTATTTTCTGTTGCTTCCCTATGTTCAAAATACTAATATAGTTTACAACATGCAGTATGTTCAGGTATTGATTTTAGTTGTATTCTAGACGTTATAACTGCAAGTGTTAAAATATATCTCTGATCTGTAAATATTCAGATGCACAGAAAATAATTACTGTTTCATATACAAATATTCACAGCCAGTATGATATGCCAACTTTTTTTTAATAAACCTAGCATCATTATATTTCAGAAAGAGCTCCTAATGCTATCACGAGAACCATCAACTCGGATGTGACCATGAAAACGGAACAATCAACACAGTTAATGACAAATTACAGTGAAGAAAGAGAGACCACTGCTCCATCAAAAAAACAAGAGATGCAAACCACAAATAATGCGGCTGCTGAAAATACCACCCAAGCCGTCTCTTATGCCACATCTCAAGAAATGGAGACCACAAGAACTGAGGCTGCTGAAAATATCACCCAAATTATCTCTGATGCTACATCTTCTTATCCACACACTGAAAATATTTCAGCCAATCTCACCTCTTCGGAGTTGACCAGCAAGATTTTTTCGAAAGCCACAACATCGACCTCCATCACAACTGAAAAGCAAATGCGTACACTGAAACCATCCCAGACAGAGCCAACAATAACCACTGAGGGAACTACACAAATGCCCAAACTGTGTAAATGTGAATGTACTAAGAAGGTAAACAGCGTTAACATAACAGTAAGCCAAATGAAAAAGCGATTGAGAGAGATAGAGAAAGAGCTGACTGTTGAAAAAACAACAACAGCAGCATACGTTAGGAAGAAAACCAGTGCACCTGACACGCGTCCCAGTGCTCAAACAATGGGATTTTTTGGAGTTATAATACTGTTTGGAACCTTAGCATGGATTACAGTTCCTGATCTAATAACATTTACTTATTTCATCATAAACCGCATGCGCAAACTCTAAATGTTTTCTTATTTATACTTCATTTAAAACTTTTGCAGTGTTTTTTTAATATTATACTTTGCTGTTTTACCTGATTTCAAGAAAACTGTTTTCATCAAATAGTTTTTGCATTGAAGATCACAAAGATGTAATATGAAGCTCCCCAAAAATATTAGCAGATTAAAGTAAATCTTTATTTTACAGGCCAATTTGTGTAAAATATTCCCATATCCAGGAGGGTTTTATGACTACAAGAACACAATGATTGAAGCTAAGAAAAAGATGATAAAATAACATTTGTACCCAGATGTCTCAGATGTGGTTCCGTTTGGCTGGATCCTCTTTCAGTGACCAGTTAATGTCCTAGGCTCTGGTGAACTCTGAAGCTCACCAAGCATAAACAAAACACAAGCTGGCCTATATATTAAATTGCTTCTTCATTCAGTTGCCCAACCACTGATCTATACTATCAGAAACAATTTTAATTTTAGAACACAAAAGAATGAGACGACATTGTTATTAACAACTCATTTCAGCTAATTGCATACCTGTGGCGTTAAAACAAAAACTTATTTTTACCTGCTGTAGTATATTTTTGAGATCATGCTGGGTTTTAGAGGAAAACACAAATGTACATCTCACAAAAAAAGCATCTGGATCTGTGCTGACCAGTCTTATGTTTGTGTAAACCCAAATCAGAGCAACCCTAATGTTTGAACTGTTTTAATTAATCGACATATGAAACAGGCAGTATTGTCAATGACTATAGTTTTCATTTCCGGTGTCAGAAAATTTTCCTTAAATATAATATAATGCAACTTATTAATGTTAAAAAGCTGAAATTTTATTCTTGTTTTTTTTTCACCATTATTCACAAGCTTGAATGTAAGTGTAGAAAACAAACTCATTCGTTCTAATAACAAAAGAAAAAATTTAATTATTATACATAATGAAAGTAGAACCTTTTAGTAAAAATGGTAAACAAACCTACTTAATTTATAAACTAAAAAGGTAACTTGTGAAACGGCAAGAAAAGAATTAATACACAATCTTGTCAATAAAGAATTAATCACAATACTAGGTCATTGAGTTCAAAAAGTGCTTTCCTTCATGGAAAGCTTATTGTCTACTAAACTAAAATTTTAAAAAATGAAAAAAAATAATGAGAGCTAGTGATGCCCTGCTGTTATTAAGTAAAATACTCAATGACTGGTTTTCTATTAAATACATAAAAGTAATCAGTAAGCTGTACTTTTTAGGTAAATGGTATAATTATGTAACTAAGAAATTTGGCAAGGCAACAAATCAGACTGAGGAAGAATCATGCAGTCCTTTGTTGTCGTTATATCTAAGTCAAATTAAAAAGAAAACAGCAATAATAAATTGGGACCTGATAAAAGGAAGAATTTTTGCTGTTCCATTCCTAGCTATAATCATTCTTCAGATTTCACAATATGCAATATAAAAAAATCAAATGCACAAATAAAAGACTGGTTTTGATTTTCATGTTCAAATTGTTATTGTGTGTGTGAGTGAGTGAGAGAGATTTATATTGCTTTGAAACTAACTGCTTTTGTTTAAATAAATACAGTTTATGTGAAGAAAACCACCACAGATTCAGGGTCATTTCACAATGATGCCGATGATCTGAACAAGTGAAATTAAAGATAATTTATCAACTCTCTCCTCCCAGCCTCTGTGTAGCAGCCTAGTCAAACGCCCCAAACAACAGATGGCAGGTCATATGGTACATTTGTGGTTAAAAAAAGAAAAAAAAAATCAGTTTACTTACCATACATACAGAAGATGCTGTCATTATATATCCTGATTGTAGAGTTTTCTATTGTTGTCTCATCTTGTGGGGTACACACATCCCTTTCTACAACAAAAGTTTGGTCTAACCGATACAAACCAGCGTCCGTGTTTTTGCTGTGGAAAAGTTTTACATTGCACTAAAATTCCTGACATAGTGTAATAATGAGCTGCAAGATAAAAAATACTGAGTTTTCTGTAACTTTAAAAACAGCAAGAATTATTATGCTACGTTACACATTGAAGTACACAAAGGAAAGAACATAAAAAAAAGATCTTCTAAAACCACAGAATTCCCCAAACTGATAGCTGTCCTCAATGCTAACAGCTATGTTGTTGTGTGTTAAGTTTGAATTGACTATGTCAACAATATTCAGATGAAGTGTCATTCCTGTCTGCCAAGCTCTGAAATTAAATAATTAATGATGGCTGCAGTGAGATTTATATTTTTCTTAACTGTACATTCATTCATCATTATTTTTTTTTGAATCATAGAGAAGATTCTGTTATGCACTGCTATTTTGTCAGATTTTATTTCAATAAACCTATAAATGTTGCAGTTAATGCTTATTTTGTTTTCTTTTCTTGCATTGGTGGTAGAAAGATGCTGTAGTTGCACCCACGGACCACTCAGTTGGTTACAGTCAGACTAAAGGGAAAATGGTTATGATTTTTAAAGAAACTCAAAATGCTTCTGATGGGCTCCTCAGCTGTACACTATCTATTCTTCAAGGGATTTTGGCCCATTATTCACAGGAAACTCAAAACAATGGGCCTGGCATGGGGGTGGGTGATCATTCCTCCACTGGTCCAGCAGATTAGCTAGGCAGAGGCTTCCTAATCCATGTACAAACATCTAAACCATAGCCACCTTGATATCCCCTCACCTGGATATTTTGATGCTGTCTTGCACTGTTTAGATAAGAAACTAATGATTTTCAGCATTTTCCTCCCCCACAAATCTTCCCAGTACTCCCATGATACCTACTTATACCAGGAAAAACCACTACCTCCATCCTTTCACCTTGATTTCTTGGCACAAGTCTTCATACTTTGTCCTTTTCCTTTTGTTTACCTCTCTTATTCTGTTGCCCCATGGGACTGTTAACTTGATTAATAACATTTGTGTTTTCTTTGAGCAGAAGATAATATCAGGTAAAAGGTTTCTTATACCTCTACCCTGAAAAAAAAAAACTAATTTCCATCCTACATCTGCCAGTATTGCCCAATCATTAGCTGATGTTATGATACCCAATTTCTGTTTTTATTTAGATTTCTTGGACAACTTTTATGAATGGGGTAAACTTAACTGAGTAGCATGTTTTCACCTTTTCTTCTTCACCAGTACTTCCAAACTTATTATGGTGCCATCTGTATCTTTCCTGTGTTAAATCTACTTTACAACTTGGTAATATAAGTTCATGTATCGCTCTGTCTTACATACCACACTGGAACCCTCACAAAAAAAAAAAAAAATAAGTAGCTTTATTCAGTGTGACTAGGTAGCAAGTCATAAAATGAATTGATTAAGAACTGTATCCTTACTGGTTCCATTTTCCACATTGTTAGTCACCTTAGTTCTTTACCGTCACTCCCTTCTTGCCTTCCCTAATGTTTTGCAATAGATGTCTCTAGTTGCAAATCCTAATCCGTGCCTACATGTGCTGCCCATTCCAGTTATCTTGTAGCACGAAACCGTCTTTCTTCATTGTGCAATGTTTTGTTATGCTGACCACTTCCTACTGCATTTCTAAATTTGTTTCACCTATCTTTGACTTTGTCAAATTCTGTTTTATTCTTACACCGGCCCACATTTTCTCTAACTTGAATTCATTCCTGTACTACAGAAGAAAGCGATATTTGCAATTTACTAGACTTGTTATGCCCACACATGCTGCAGCGAAGATCTTCTCTGCTGATCATTTCCCCCCAACTCCACACTTCTTACTGCTTGTACCGTCATAAGGCCAACAGTCCATCAGTGCACCAAGATCAGCACAGAAAGTACAAAAATAACCTGGCTGCTGAATTCGAGAAGACAAAAGGGGAAAAACATTTAAGTCCGTGTTAAAAAAACAAAAAAAAAAAAAACACACACACACACACACAAACAAATAGAGATGCTCATCCTTTCAATGACTGCACGGTTTGGCCAAAAGCATTTTCCTGTCCTGATTATCCCAAACCTTTCTTAGCCACAGACATCCCACCCCATTCCTCCGGAAATAATTTCAGCCAGACCAAATGGAATACACTCTGCTGCCATAGCAACCCAGCTTACCATGAATTTACAAAATAACCGTTTCCATAATCTTTGTTCATATTTCCAGGCTCCTACAATAAATACTTTCTTCATTTTTAAATTAAAAAAAAATATATATACATAATATTCATATAAATTGCAAATTACTTACTCGCTACAGTTGCCATTTGTCGACGCGTTTCGAACAATCACGTGACCGCACAGCTCTTCTGCCAAGAAGACCACAAACAACCTCTTGACGTCATAGTTGTGCTGCGTTTCCCGGTGTTGTTGTCGATGTTGCTGTCGATGTTGTCGTTGTTGTTGTTATTGCATTTCGTACGCGGACAAGCTTCGGAGGGGGTGGATAATGGCGAAGGGTCACTCCACGGCCATTGTGCGTTTTGGTCACAATGACGCATTGATGACGTAGGCAAAGCGGTATCTCCGCCGGCCGCCATGCGACCGTGGTACTGTTTTTTTTTGTACATGCATATAAGAATTTAAAGTTCTCATGAAAGCAAATGCCAAATTTGGTGTGAATGAATGGCTGGCACTCTGTTTCATCAGTGCTTTCCTGTTGCGCGCTTGCAATGGGTTTGATTCCCGCCACACGGTGTACGAAAACGGCACGGTCAGCCTAGTCCAGAAATACACGGGCGCCATTTACAGGATAAAGAAAGTGAAAGAGAAAGTGTTTGCCAACTGGACATTGACCCTGCTGGCTGAGGTAATGCGGAAGATTATCCTGAGACTGACCAGTGTTCCCTGGGGTGAGCGATAACCGCGACAGCAGTGCCGCTTCTTCTTCTTCTTCTTCTTCTTTATTATTATTATTATTATTATAATAATAATAATATAATAATAATAATATATTATTATTATTATTGGGAAACCATTCTGATTGTTGTTATGCGACGGAACCGATGTCAGGGACGGACTGTGTGTGACAAGTGTCCACTCACTTTCGCTCTATGTTCAGATGGATGTGGCTGTTCCAGGCATCGTCGGTTTGAACTCTTGTCCTTTTTTTGTGGACATAGCTGCCCGTTCAGGTGTTCCCAATTGTATAGTTTTACCTTTGCTTACCTGGCAAATTCACATGTACCTCATTGCCAGTGATGATTAAAACCAAGCTTCGGCATTTATCTTGGGGAGAAGGAAACTTGTGATGCACTAATCTCTTGACAGCAACAGTTGACAAATTTCCATCAGTTAACTTGGATGTCAGCCTTTAATTTTTGCTCCGCTGTCTTTGATATCATATCCAGAAAAAAACAAAAACTTATTTATCTTTCTACTTCCCACACCAAATCCAGTGATGGTCAATGAACTCCTATTTGTTTCCTCAGTGAAACTGCATAATTACAATTTTAGTTCATAGGCTTTCAAGAGAACTGATAGGAATATTTACAAATCTGTGAGGGTTTAAAATTTGCTGATACTAACACATTTTCTTAATGGTAAATAATGGCGATTTCAAGAAAACCTGTATGTTAGCTATGGAATTAAATGGCCTATCTGCAAGGTTTAATGTGAGAAAATATTTCTCTTTGAAACAAAATTACAAATGAACAAATTTATATTGTTATATTGGTTGGTTACATTGTTAGCCTGCTTAAAAACTATTTATCATTATTGCTCAACTCTTGGAGCTTTGTGTAAGTTATAATGACTTCCTTGACCGTATAAACTGACTTAAATATTGGTATTGTGTGAATGCCATGACTGCAGACCAGTGCTGGTTAAATAACCTTATCTGCTCTTGACTTTGCAGTATCACTTCCTGGACATATAACCAAGAAAAGCCGTCTGCTTCCTTTGGTTTTCATAACTAATGGTTTCTGCCTGGATTTATTTTTAGTTATCTTTTAATTCTTCTGATTGTCATCTATACTGTACTGGTTTCCAATAGGTCTAACAGGACTTCCTATTTACCAAATATTGAAAGTAATCATGCTTACTCTTGAATCTTCTATCAAGAACTTCTAATAGTTTAGATGTGAGCTTTATAGTGGGAGACATCACTGCATGCTTCATGTTTTTCTCGGGTTTAGTTTCATGTTGTGTTCTCTTCGTAGAAGGCTGCCAGGATAAGAATTGTCTGTTGATTCAGTTTTAGTAGCATTACTGTGCCATCATCACTATTGGTTGAAATAATGCTTTGGGAAAGAAAGGGTTAGGACAGACCTGCCAACACTGTATACTAATTTAAGTGTTTCCAGCATGGTGAAAGAATCTGCTGAAAGTCTCTACTAGAACTCTTCATTTTCAGATGTGGAGGAAATCACAGAAGAGTGGTATTGTGCAATGTAGTCATGGTTGTTGTAATATGGTGAAATGAGGTAGAATACTTAAAAAAAAAAAAAAATAGTTGCAAGTGTAATATCTACATTCAGCGAAGTGATACCATGCTGATTACGGCAAAGAATTCCTCTTAATGGAAGTCCAGAGGCGAGTGTCAAGTGAATGAGAGTTTGTTGTCTCCAGACTCATTGCTGAAGCTTTTTTTTTTAAACAAATGGTATGTTTGATTTTAAAATTTGAATAATCAGTGGCATTTTATCTAATAAAAATAATACATATGAGAGAGAAAGAGATGTGTTGAAGAGGTAGCAGGAAGAAGATAATGGGTGGGGGACAGGTTTGAAATCAAAGAGACTACTGAAAATAAATAACTTGAAGAATGTTGATATAGCAACAGACAGATAACTTAAACATGGTGCACGCGTTTGGTTTTATGATGACAATGTTAAAATCTCTCGCTATTTTTAGTCTGCACTATACCCGTAAGCATGTTACTATCTATATTTAGGTCTGTAATAAAATAGGCACTTAAAATTCTTGTTATTCAGTTTGCTTGTTTTTTTTTCTTCCAGACTTGCTATTAAAAATGTTGAAAGGAATATTTCCACTTTTAGAGGCAAGTATCTCGTGCTGTATCAGTAATATTGGTGGTGCACACTTTTTTATAGCATAAAAATTTCAAATAAATAGGCTATTGTAAAATATTAAATTATATTAGATGGAAAATTTCATTTTCTGTAATTGCATCAGTCAGTCTGATCTAGTTGTGGAATAGATAAAGGTAATTAAATGTAAAAGTGAACCATTACACCACTTTTAATTTTTTGTAGGGGAAGCTAGCCGTTACAGGGACAAGTTGTTAAAGCACCCATAATTCCTGATTAAATTTATAAGGAGGCTATAACTGACATCATGTGCTTTGGTCAGAAGTCAGAGTTTGAAGCTTATGATGTTAATTACAGCTCATCAGCAGCTTCAGTTAGGAATTACTTTTTCTCTAACAACTATCTCTGGCAGTCTTCCCTAAGATAAATGTCTGTTTAGTTAATTTGATCAATCAGTATTGACTTATTTGGTCAATCATAATCACCAAATTGGAAAACCTTGGTTTTCCCCAGAATTGTTGAGCCGCACATTAATGGTTCAAAACAAACATCTTTAACATGTTTTTGTTTTTATTCTTTTTTTTTTTTTGCTTTCCAAACATTTGAAAGTACAAGCAGTAATCTGTCTGTATTGCTTGTTTGCTGGGTATGCTAAGACTAAAGCTACCTGGGTGTTCTTCCCCATGATGACATTACTTGGGATTGTGATCTAACTTCCTTTACTGTACAAGTAGTTGATTTTGCTATAAATCAAAGATCTATCTATGCATATTTATTTATTGCTGGATTTCTTAAGTCTCCAGTGAAAAAGGTCTGCAAGTGTAGCCTCAACCCCTTTATGCCCTTGTTTTTCTGTAGCTGTGTAAGGATTTTGTTCCTGACTGCTTTATTATAGTGGTGGTTTTCTGTATTGTTTTTGTAGATTGCTCACTATGAATTACCTTTTATACTTCCAAATCTTATACTGGTGGTTGCAGCCCTTGTCATTACCATATTTGGAATAATTTCTGCCCTAATATGGTGCAAAAGAGGCTGCACTATTCAGCCATTATCAATCCAAGCAGCCAGAAATGGGGATCTTGGCTTTAATGTGAGAGTGGCTTTGCTGCTGTTCTTTACCGCCATTCTGCTGTAAGTAGCCTTGATCATTTTACTTCACTCAGTAGAAATAGTCTGTGTCGTGGCGCTCAGTCAGTGTAGTAACCATTGTGAGTTTACTGTCCACACTGTTTATAAATTGATTGACACCCTTAACTTGTTTTCTGTATTTAAGACTAGGGGCTGTATTTTCTAACGTTAAGGGTGTGCCAAAATCCAGCCAGGTTATAACATAAACGTATGGAATCCTTGTTCTGATAGACTACTGCTTAACATTGTCTTTGGAGTCTTCCAGGAAATGTAGAATAATTAAAATAACAAGCAAAGTAAATAAATAAAATACTCAAAAGAGAAGAAAAACAACCCAAACTCCCCCTCCTCACACTCACTCACTCACTCGCAAATGTCTTTATTTTCATTGGCTTGCGACATCTTTAGGGAATTTGGTGATAGGTATACAATGAGTCAGTAGTTGTGAGGAACTGGCATTGACATCTCATTTGATAATTGTTTTGAGCATAAATTGAGAATAAAACAGCATTCTGTCAGTTTGACTAGAGCTTGGAAGTTTGTATGTCTGAAGCATTTTCTTTTTTTTCTTTCAAGAATTGTGTCAAGTATTATACCGTTCAGTGGCAGTCACATGGGCCAGGCTCCAGGATTTGCCCATGAAGCTCTGAACTCATCTGTCAGAGATTTTCAGCTTTATCTTGATTACTTACTCTTGGTAAGATATGCCATTTACTTTTTTCTTACATAAACTTTTATAATTTTTAAAAAGACCTTACTTGGGTGGTGGGAATTTGTGAAGAACAAGGCAGAAAAGCAGATCACATGAGAGGGGCATTGTGAGTCTTATAAAAATTTTGTGGGATGGAACAAGTGTAATTATAATCAGATCATGTGACTTTCAGAGTTTTTTTGTTTTTGTCATGCTTGTTGAATTACAACAAAGTTTGGATGTTTCTTAAAGGTTAAAAGTCACTGTCAAACAGCTACATTTAGTTTGTAAATAAAATACTGATTAATCCAAAGTATTTAAAAAATTATTTAGTTATATTAACAGATTTGCTTACCTAAGAGCAATCATGTTTCAATCTGTTGTCTAAAGGAATCATATTTGATTCTGGTGGATAGCAGATGGACTATCATGTTGTATTTATTGGGTAAATTTGACTTGATAGCATTAAACCAAAGTTATATTTTTTATTAGGTATTTACAATTTAAACTTATTGGAAAACAGAATAATAAAATTAAATACTATCTTTGATAATTCCTATACTCAGCTCTATGTAGAGTATATCCATTCACTCTATAAGATGTAACCTAGTTGTGTCATACACCAGTCTCAACTTTGGAGACAACCATGGTAGAAGAGCTTAGTACTACAGTCACCTGCTAGAGAGCATTGTGTATTCTGTGCCATGAGGAGCTTGGCACTTTGACTTTGGCCAGATAATCTTTACTGGAACTCTGGAAACCAGAAAGCCTGGTGGAGGTCCACACGGCTGGCTGGAAAAAGAATGGTGAGAATAAATCCTACCAAGAAGGTATGCCAACAAAAAGAAGCCTTAGTGTTCAGTAGTTTAACCACTGAACCATTGACTGCTTTAGTGATGCTAAGGAAAGACAAAATGCAAATGATGAATTTTTACATGTAAATAAGATTACTTTTATTAAAGTAGTTGTGTAATATTTCTGTATGTAACTCATGCAGGGATACAGCTGTGTGATCAATTCATACTAGTGTATTGAGTTGAGCTTTGTTTTACTTCACAAGTGGGGATATACCAAATAAATCAGAATTAAAACAAAGCAACCTAATAGTGGTACAAAGCATGAACAGAGTTCAGAACAATTACTACTGATCATGTGGATATGGCTGTACATGTATGTACACAATGCGTCTGCTTGTGTGGTAATACATCGTTCTAACAACATTTTGGTGGAGGGCAGAGATAACAGTAAATGTTTAGATCAGCTCACTGCTGCAACTAAATAGAAGTGGCTCGCATGGATGGAGAGGGTGATGTCTGGTGATTCATTTGGGAAAGATGGAATCTGTTCACCTGGATTATTACATTTCAGGTTATGCTTTTGGCAGTGGTTTGAAACAGTTCAGATTCATTTTTCATAAACTCTGCAGCTGTTAGCGATGTAGCAGACATTGTTTGTAGGTTGTAATGGTGGGTTACTGGATTCACTTAAGATGTCTTAAACAGTTAACACGTGTTGGCGGGGATGCTGATGCAAGGCCCACAAGCATTGAAAAGGCAGTAAACACGTTGATAGTAAATTAAAGATCGATGACATAGAAAATGCACGTTGGACTTTGTAGTTAGGAATTAATGGCGCTGTAACGATTTACTCCTACAACACCAGGTTCTGGTCTCCACCAGGATGTTGACAGTTAATGGAGACTGTGCTATAGCATAGTCAGTGTTACTGCAGCATAATCTGGCATAAAGGTAACTGAGGCAATGCTAAACCAATAGAGAAGTCTTTCCTCTTTTGAAGAATTTCTTCTGAGAGGATTTAAAAAAAGATTTTTTTAAATGATTATTGACAATGAGTAAAGTTTATGTAATATGCAAGTTATGTATTCTATACTTTATTTTTTCCCAGCAAGTGAAGGAATTAGCTGAGGAGCATTTGCTTTTTATGAAAAATATTGTAAACAAAGACATTTATAGTAAGTTTTTATTTTTATAATATTTAAAAGTTGATGTGATAGTTCACTATTAGTCCATTGGAACTAACTTTATTGTCCATAGATTGTATGTATGTTTGTATATAAAATAGGGTTTAGATACTTAGAAAGACCTTAATAAGCAGAATGTGCTGATAACCTTTGAGTTGTGTAAATAGCATTGTTTTAATTTATCCAAAGTCCTATCATATCTTTTCATTTGACTTGAAAGCTGGTGAATCGTCATCCTTTTTATATTGTTATTTAGTTTAATTTAAAATATATGATTTCTGAATCTTCAAAACTATTTTTTTTTTAAAAATAAAATTAAACTTCATTATGTGGTTTTTTGTTTTGTTTTTTTTCATTCCTGAAGTGTAACTGTCTTGGCCCCTGTGGTACCTGCTAGATTTGCACCCATTATTATGTGTCTCTTGAATGCTGTCATGTTTCTGCTTTTCCCCATATTTGTTAAACTGCTTTTACAAGTTAGTTACTGTGCTGCAGGGATCAGCTGTGATGTCATGTGGCCAATCTTATTTGCTTCTGTACCCCAGTTTAGACCCATGTCTGAAAGGACACATAAGTCCCAATAAAATGGCCAGTATTAAATGTAGAATATGGAACACGCACAAACTATATCATAGATATCAAGGATCCATCACAGACAACAAAGTACAGTATTAAACTCTAAAAATTTTTGATGGAAGTGTGCAATTTTAAAAAAATGTTTAAAAAAAAATTTTTTTTCCCTATTTAACTAATATAAATATATATATATATTCTCTTTTTTCTCTATATTTATCTTTTTTCTTTTCTTAATTTAGATTTACCTCGACTTGTTTTTCAGCCATTACTAGATGCTGCAGATGATAGATATTTTCAGTTTAAGAATACCACAGACTCTATCATTCAAGGTAAACACAGATCAGTTAATTGGACGAACAGTAATAGCTATGCTCTATTTTTATATGTTGGCGTTTCTTACACCCTGGGGCTGTGTCCTGGTTGCACTGGTCAGTCAATCTGTCTGTGGTGGCTAAGTGTGGTCACTTAAACTTGCTGTGCTGTGCTGTGCTGTAATAGAGAAGCTGGACTACCAAGAGAGCAACTAATTCTGGGTCCATACCTCCATGATGATGTCATAAAAATATAAAAGCCATGTATTTTATGTCACTAGATCTAAGATTTAAACAATTTGCAGCCACAAAATAGAAAAAAAAATTATTATTCAGTTGACACCAGTATTTTGATTGTGGTACAGAAGTTAATAATTTATGACTGGTCAATTTCAGTTATGTCAGGGATGTTCAAATAAAGCCTGGCTGAAATAGCATCTCTGTAATACTACCCACCTCCCCAGGTTTCAAACCTCTTTAGGATAATCCTTTCAAATAAACCATCTTGATACCAGACTACAGACTCTGTGGCATGGTAGCAGTTCTGTTGTCATGGTATTTTGGTCTTATTTGTCAAAGGCTCAGGGCTTTTTACAAGACACTTTGATTGTTTTGTGCCAGATTGTATCCACATCCTTATTATTGTATTTTTCGGCATATAAGTCGTTACTTTTTTCTGCACAGGCCTGACCACTGACTTATACTCTACTCCCTTATATATGGTTGAAATCATGATACTGGGAACACGAAACCCTTAAGTACCACGGGGAAGAGAGAGAGTGTTGGTGCATGCTGACTCAGATTCAGTTATCTCCATTTTATTTAGTGCTTAGAGGGCACAAAAGTATGATTGTACTATTGACTTATACACCACTTTGACTTATATGTGAATGAAAGCTTGGAATATGGGAAAATTTACCTATTCGACTTATACTCCACATCGACTTACAACCTGAAAAATATGGTACTTGTTTATTTAAGAGGAGTATGGATTCTGCTGGAAGATCTTCAGGTGGTAATCTTTCAAATCCAAAATTAGCATTTATACTGTACCTGTTCTAACTTGATGCATCTCAGACTGTATGGGTGTGTGTGACTATATATATACTGTTCATGTACCCAAACTTGAAGCCTACCAAGAACACCACAATTTACTGTTTCTTTTGTTTAGTCATGTTAAAAGAAGTGGATCAAGTCTGATAGAAAAAATACAATCTGCCATGCGTATGAACTCAGTAATGGGAGGGTTTTTATTTGATTGAATGTCAAAGAAGCATTTTAAATTCAGTTTTTTGCTGATAGGCAAATGTGTTAGTAATAGCAATAGGATGAGGAAACCCCCTTTACTAATTTGTTGCTGTTTGGTAAAAGTATTAAACAGTAATGAGAAAATGTATTTCATTTTTGGTTGATGTGTTGTGTTCAGACAAGATATCACGGAAAAAGATACAGTACAAGGGCAAGCAATTATTACACTGATAAGCCGGAAATATTTTATTGAAAAAGGCTTGTATATGCCCAATCAGATCGGTTTCCAGAAGCATTTAAGTTAAGTTAAAAAAATAAGTTGAAGGAAAACTACATCCAACCCAGACTTACCAGAACTTTTGAAAATCTCTGACCTCAACTTCTGCCAGTAGTGACGATCAAAACTCAGATGTGACAAGTCACTGATTGGTTGGGAATTACCATATTCATTGGTAAAGAAAAATCACGGTAGGCTGGCAAACCAGCTGCTAGGGTTCAAAGGGTTAAAGGAAATACTAAAAATGACCACTTTTTATTAAGAGTATTTATCTGACTATGAGAAATCTTTAAAACTCATTGTTCAGAAAGTTTTTTTTTAGTTTCAGTGTATCTTTTTTTTTTTTTTAAATTAAATTTTTATTTAAAATTCTTTAATTTAGAATTTGTTGATATTTTGTATTTTATAATACTGACATACATTCAAATAAAACCTGGGGAGGATGGGGGCTAAATACCATTGTGTCATTGCTATCTCGCCGGGTTTCAATCAGAACATGCTAAGAAAATATGCCAGCCTGTTTATGGTTTAATAAACCCAAGTGTCGTTGATTACTACTGTTTACTCAAAAGGCACTTTTTTAAAAATGCATTTGTCCTTTAATGAATTGTTGTTTTTTTTAAAAAAAAAAGGAAAAAAGACAGTTTTGTTTAGAAAAAGTTAGGAAAACCATTTGCAGACAGGACCAGAGACTGTTTCTGCACTTTTTCAGGCCTGGAAGCATTCCACAGTTACACCATTGACCTGGACAACATGGCCAGAGAATTGAGAAACAGCGGGCATGATGTAAGCAGGAAGCTTAGCCACATAGCTAGCAATTACACAGCGCTCAAGGCAAGATGTGTGCAGATGAATTTATCATTGTGTAAATCCTTGCCACAGACCAGCCAGATTAGGAAATCCCTGACACTCACGATTGTAAGATGCTCAACTTTTTATTTATACTTTTTAAAATTTTAAAATTTTGTCAAGAGGACACTTCCTTTTCTTACCTCTCAGGCTCTTCAAAGCAAAACATGTTTTAAAGTATATTTGGTAAACAAACAAACAAAAAAAAATTACTTGTAGAAGTATCCTTTTTGTTCTTTTTTTGAATGCTCATGAAGCAAAAAGGTTAGGTGCAGAGGTTTACAGCACCAAAAGGGGTACTGCATCTGTCTTCAGCCATTAGACAATTATCAGGGGTCCCTCCCCTAGACCAATCACCTTACAGGGCTTGGTTGTAAAGAACTTGGTCTACCCTCCTAGAAAGGTTGCTTGCCATAGCTGTTGAGTTCTTTCAACCCGCTGCAGATGACCAGGGTTTTTTTTGTTGTTGTCTCGCCATGTTCTTAGCCTTCTGCAGAACCTGCTGGGATCACCTTCATAGCCGCTGGACCTTCTGTTGGTCTCTTCTGTCCAGTCCACCAAAACCAGTCTTTGCATGCTTTGGGTAGACATCCCCTAACTCACTGAGGGTTTCAGACCCAATGGCTACCCTCACCTGCCATAGTTATTTACCAGGGTGTGGCTGCTGTGCATGCTACAGCTTCTTGGAGCCAGCAGGTGAAAGCTGGGTGTCAGGTGGCTGGGCGCCCCCAACAGCCCTCCTCCCACCAGATGTGCTACCCCTCCCAGAACACACCCTTTTTGTTTTAATGGTTGGTTCTTGATAATACACTGCAATTTCAAACTTTCAAATGTAATAGAATTTTGCCTAATCCTCATAGCAGAATTCCACTGTTCCTCTTCCATCTTCACAGAAGCAACCATGTGCTTGTTTATCTTTCATCTGTATTAGGTTTTATTCCATTTGCTGCTATGAATAAATGTCTGCATTCTTAAAAGTCTGAAAACAGTGGCAATAGAAAAGGTTGATGAACTGCCCCCTTGCTATTGGTCATCTTGTCAAAGAGATAATTATTAATTCCTTGGCTACTATAAAACTTTGCTTGGTGGATTCCATAAACCTCTCTGAAGGCCTCGAACATGAGAATAATGGATGAGTCAGATGGAGTATGCTTTCTGTACAACCCAGACTCAGCAACCTCAGACTCTCATTTCTTTGCTGCTCTGAAGAAAGATGCATGTGGATCACACTATGGAAGTGACTGTGCTGTTTATCAATGGCTGCATTACAAAGATGCTCAGTTTTACCATAGCAGCAGCTTATTGCTTACTGGCTTCATGTTGGCACAAGTGTATAGTCACCATTATGATATGTATTAAAAAATAACTCTACTGGTGCATGTTATATATAGAGCTGCTTTTGTGCCTATGCTTGGTTTCGTAAAAACTAACAATTATGGAATTTTGAAAAAACAAATAGGGGACATTGGAATCTTCCATCATCCATACCTGTGTATTTATAAAGGCATGCTGTTTTCTCATTATCACTTTTTTCTCTGAGAGAAGGATCATTTATAGCTAATAAGCTTGTGCTCCAGAATGCTAGTTTATAAAATATGCTGCTCCAGAATGTCCCTTTTTAACTGATGTGGAACTATGATGGACACTTCCTGTAACATTTGTGCTTTATGAACTTGCATATCTAATTTATTCCGTTCATGAAAAGACTTTTCTTGCTTGCAACAAAACATCCACAATAATTTTTTTTTAATAGAATTTCTATTCATTCTTTGAGTGAATTTACTGAGTTGTTAAGCATACCAATATGGCTGGAAATTTTATAAGGTGATTTGTCAATGTGAGGAAGAGTGCAATTTTGATGGTTAAAAAATGCAATAAATTGCTGATACCTTTGGCACTTCATGTAAAAGGTTATTATAATGATTAGTCATCAACAAAAAAAGCAACATATTTTAAAAGTCTGTTAAATTGTACACTGCTATGATAGCATGTTGGTTTTTATATATACCACCTGGAGTGCATTTGCACCTTAGCTTAAAAACTCTAGTACTTTTGTTGAACTGGCCGTATATTAAGTCAGCACACCCATAATGCAATATACAGACTTATTATTGCAAGCAGTTAATTAACCCTCCCCCTGCCAAGATTTTTAATATCATTTCCATTAACAGATTCAATCCATTGACAAATGATTTGGAATTCCTCCAAGGAATTCACCATTGCTTAAACTAATGATATCTGGTGCTACTGACCAGCCATCTATCGAGTATCACAAAAACTATGCTACATCAGTGATCTCTGACTTTGGCAGGGAAAGAGTTAAGAGTGGAATTAAATTCCATATAGCTCCTATGCTTAATAATGTAGATTTGAAATTTTTTTGATTTGAGATTCTTATTTAAAATAGTTTGGAAGTATCTTGTAGCAACAGCTATATCAGGTTTAAAAATCATAACTTTACTATTAATGACAACTGAAAAACATTGAAATAAGGCAGTTATTTTAATTTATAGTCTATTTTCTTGTTTTATTTTCAGAAACCCTACAAACTTTATTACAAATCTATTGCTGCATTGAATATTACTGTCTTTAAAGATCTTGTTGACAAGGTAAATTAAATTTTCTTTTGTTAAGAAAAACATGATAAAATTCTAGTTTTCTATTGTTTGTAGTGTTTAAAGGGGTTACTGTAGTTATGTCAAAATATAAATTGAAATAACTTTTATTCTTGAGTATTGACAGTATATCCATTTTTTTAGACTTACTATGTTGCTTGACTCAGTGAAGTGGCTTTGGCTTTGATGCAACTTCTGGACAAGTACAGAGTTGGTACAAATTATGCTGGATTAAAAAGAAGAAAAAAATTTATGGTGTATTTCTAGCCAGGTTGGTTAGATTCTGTTGCTTATATTTTGAGTCTTCAATGAGTCTTCTTTGTTACTGGCTAACTTTTCTATGTACAAAATTGGTAAACTGAATGGATCTACCTGGAAAAGCAGTTAACTGTATGGCCATTGGGACCTGAATGTCTCTTCATTAAGTAGATTACAAATTCTGTAAGTTCGAATGAGTCCAGTAGTCTTTACCAAATCACTGCTGCTAAAATAGATTTTCAGCAAAAAAAATTAGTAATGTGGCAGAGTATGTCAATGCTAAAGCTATTAAGGTGTTTCACAGTATATTCCATCTTCATTGTATTATTATTCTTAGTAAAATATGATAGTCTACAATTGTAACAGCTACTCATTTAGTTGTCTAGTGTTGTTGAAAGGATGTGAATTGGCATCTTCCTGTATGGTGGATGAGAGGCTAGTTAAAGTTGCTATGGCACTAGTAATTCCCGATTAACTACAAAGATGAGGCTGTAATTGATGTCCTTACCCTTGTAACAGCTAGTCCCGGGTTGCCTCATCTTTCTTTCTCGTTACTTTCTGATAGTCTTCTCTTGTTCATTTTTCAAATTTTCTTCTAAAAATAATTCCCATAAAACCTGAATAATAATCATGTATACTAATTATCTGAAAATCCTGTATAGTAGAGCAGTTATAAACCTATTCAAACAATACATGTATTTCTTGTAATGACCAATAATACACCTTTTTATAATGAAATTTCAATAAATTAAAAATGTTGATATTTTCCAAACATATGGTTGGTTCATTCTCTGTTTAGCCAATATTTAATGTCCAAGAGGAGTTAAATGGTGTGGGTGTTTACATTCAAATAAATAAATCATTTTTTGCTTGTTAGCATCTGTATTGTAATGCATGTGAAGCAGCACAAATCCTTTTAGCATCTTTCATCCTGCTGAAGACCATGTGTAGGTTTTTAGGCATCTGAATTGTGGAAACTGTCCTCTCAGAAATTGTGATGGGTATTGTGTACGGGATCTTCAATATAATCCAGATTTGGGGAGTTGGTAGCTTCCTGTCCATAACTTTTAGTTCCTTGATCTGTCTGGTTGCTTTGATGTCTGTCTCAGATATCTAGCTCAGCATTTAAAGTATGTTCAGATGGAGGCAGAGGTTGAAGGGTGAAGACCTGCCAAGAGCATTAGTGGATTGTTGGAAGTCCTTCAGTTTGTCAGGGATGATTACATTTTTCCATGGGTATAACGTGCTTCTCCTTTCAAGTGTAAATATATTTGTTAACTTCTGGATTATATGATCCAGGAAGGAGGTGGAGAGGGATCTTCTGAAATACTCTGCATTGTTAGCTGACATTATCTCTGTTCCTTCGATGACCAAATGATTCCGGTTTCTTGAAAGTCTTTTGGAAGACAGTCAGGATCCATCCTTGTAGTATTTGAGAGTAGATAACATGTTATAATTATAATTTAATAGTTGCCTTATTTGTTAAAAAGTTACTAAATCTACTGACAAAAAAAACAAAAACATTGTCAAATATATGCAGTCATGGATTGAATAGCCATTATGTCTTTAAGATGGGCAGCAAATAGACTCTACTGATTTCTTTAAACTTAGGCATTGTTAAATATTTTACAATACTAATCAAATTTGGAAACAGGTATTAAGTTCTTTTTTTTTTTTGGCAATATAAAAAAGTGTTTTAGAAATTATTATTATTATTACTTTTTATTTTAAGAGTGTGTTAGCTGTTACTGACCTTGGAAAGATAGTCAATCAGTCAACATATGCTAAATTTCAAGGTATGTAAGTTTATAGTATTAGCTTTCTAAGCATCCCTCTCATTTCTGATACATTGTACCTTGCAATTTATTCCACTGATTTGCACTGCCCTTTTTTAAGGTGTTTTTTTTTTTTTTTTAGAAATATGGGTATGAAACACTGGGGAAAATCTGTTATGTTAATGGGTGAGCAAAAGTTTACTGTGGGCATCTAAGTAGAAAATAGATTGTCATCACAGTGTGGAACTAACAACAAATTAAGGAAGCATAACAACAGGAGTTACTGAGGGTAACACCTACTTTTGTCAGCATTGGTACATAGGTTTTGTTCAGCAAAAAGAAAAAAAAAACCAGCACACAGCTGAGTAAATAAGTGAACACTATCATGTCTTGAATCATTAGTTATTATGTTTATTTTATTAAGAGTATTTTGTTGTCGTCGTGGGTAATGTTCCGAGAAACTTGGAAGGTGTTTATGGCGCATCTTGGATAGAGGGTCCCTTAAAACTCTGTCGGAATTCTCTTAATTAGGAGTATTTGGACAAACCCATGTCGAATAAATTGGTAAAAATGGTGAGAAGTTCTATCATTGGCTAAACAACAGACTAAACTGTGACTCATAAAATCAACACCAAGAGCGGGTTTTTCTCTGACCTAATGATGACTGAAAAGTGTGTTTGTTAGCAACACAGTGATGGAAAGAGGGGGAATTGAAATAACTCTTATTTTAACATAACTGCATTTATTTTTGGAGATTATATTTGTTGTTAATAACTTGTTAAAATTAATTTTTAACCTTCATAATTTGAAATTTCACCGAAAATATTTTTGAAAAAAAGGTTACAAAAGAAAAGCAAAATTGTGTGTGAACACATTGTTTTGGACAACATTTCTCTGTTCTCGGTGCTGTACTCATAAGATTTCTGATGTCACTGGATTCCATTTTATACTTCTCTTATGCCTGATTTTCTAATTAAGATTTTAAAAACATTTTAAAAAAAAACTAAAAATTTTCTTTCTTTCTTTTTTTAAAACTGATAACTAAATGCTAGTGGCAAGAAGAGAATTATTGACTGCGATGGATGAGGTGAAGTTCACAGTAAGTCCCATAGAAAAGGCTTTGAATGATGTAAGCATTTCCATTTTATTTTTCATTGCAGTACTAGACAGTATGTTTCATCTCGTTTTCTCATACTTAATTTTAAGAACTTTTTTTTTTTGTGGTAGTATTAAGGAAATTATTGGTTTAAAAAGCAGGAACCTCTCTTCTATTTGAGAATTCACCCACCCAAAATTATCACAAGCATATCTGGGACAAATTTTCTCATTACTGTTGTGACTATAATTAGCTATTCTTATAACTAATTACTGCCTCCAGTTTACATTCTATTACTAAGAAATGAACTCTGGTCAGTATTATTGGTGACTGTAGATAACTAATAGCGTGTGATACTATTCACTCTCAAAATGGGGAGAGACATTCTTTTTTTAAATATGGGCCCATATTCAAAATGCAAATGAACTTTTGTTTAATAGAAAAAAAAATTTCCATTTGATGTGTTTTTTTTTTTATAGGAAATCATTTAAAATATGTAAGTAAAAAAAAAATGCAAGATTTTGAATGTTGACAATAACTACGCTCTATAAGTTTGATCTGAAAATATCACTAGGAGCACAACTATTCATCAGTCATATGCAGTCTTTTGAAAGTAATAACAAGGCCATGGATGGCAGTTGTATAGCTGAAGATTGTTTATCAGCTGAGATAAAAATTTAGATTTTCTCTTATCATCATTTTATTCAAAGCTGCATGCTAATATGAGTACATAAGGCATTCATCAGATGAATCTCCCTGGGGTCAGCTTCCTAAACCAAGTGGAAGAGAACAATGTGTAGAATTTGAATGCTGAAAGTTCCTGCTAGAACTTTCAACTTTTTTAGATGCAGGAGAAAACTGGGGAATCCATAAGAAGCACACAAGCTGGGCTGGAGAAGAAACCATGCCAGTGAGGTACGCCAAATTGAGCTGCTGCTGTCTGGGATTTGAATTCTATCCCTCATCACATAGGCGATTTTTGTACAAAATTTGTAATTTACTTATGATATTTGGTGAGTATAGTTTTAAATTATTTTGATGTTTTTTTTTTTTTTGTCTCTTTCATGAATGAAAACTCAGTAGTCTATAGAATAGCAGAGCTGCTTTTATTTAGCTGATTTTAGTTGCCTGCATTAATGGCAGTCTTGTTGAGAATTTCTACAGTATGGTAAAAGACCAAAAGGAGGAGGTGGTAAAATAGACAGCAGCTATAAGAGGAAATAAACTGCAACATCTGGCCATGATTTGCAAAAAAAGTAAAAAAAAAAAAAATTCTGATTCATCAAACGTTTGACTTTCAGTTAGTGTTTTCAGTACATTATTTTGTTAACATGACCAGTTCATTCTAATTCTCATGATTAGCTATATAGCCATGGCCAGAAGTTTTGTACTACAAGGTTTAGGCATAAATTTAAACCAAAATTGTGAACAGAATTATAAATATTTTATTTACCATCCTTTAATCAAGGAAACTTTATTGATATTTCCGAAATCTGTTGGAAGCCATTACAGTGGTACTTGGTATTTGCAGTGAAGTCTCTCGTTTTTTCAAGACTCACTTAATTCTTTAGGACATGGACTCATTGAGGTACAGAAGGGCAGAGTTATTCTTTAGGTATTTTCATGTAGTCATTAGACTATTCCAGTCTTTTTTCTGTTGCACTGTTGACTTTTTTATAATTTTCTGCCCTATCAGACCCTAGACATTCTCTGGAAAATGTCCTGGGTAAAAATCGGAGGGGCACAACATTGTTGTCATTTAACCATTTCTGCACTTGTTTGTCTTAATAGAGAACTTCTCGGCTATCTTGGAAGTAGAAATTTCTCTCAGGGAAATCATTTCTCATTTGTAGGAGGGTAAGGGTCATGATATGTTTTGAGTTGGGTAAAACATGTAGGGTTTTTTTTTTTTCTATGGTAGAAGAGCATTCCAAGATAAAGGCAGTTTCTAGATGTTTCCTAGTCATGATGGTACAAGCTTTGCTGTATCTATCTTTTTTTTGTCTTTGAACTCTAACTCAGGTTTCAAAATTGTCAGAGAAAATTACTTTTCCCTAGTAATCTTTGGTCTATGACAGTTTCAGGCATTTTTTAATCATCCTTTGTCCAGAAGAGGCCTCTTACCAAACCTCCTTGTTGATGACGGGCCACTCTCATACAGGTACCTCACAGTCTAAGCAGACATATTCACTTCAATTTATTTCCTTTGCTGCAGAAGGTGGACATTACTGGCTATCTTATCTCAAGCCTGAATAGCACATGTGGTGATTCTAGTGCAGGGGTGCACAACTTCTTTTCAACATGGGCCACTTTCACGTGACACCCCAATCAGCAGGCCACAAAAGTTCAGCATCCATCACTATACCTTATAAAATGAAATTTTTTTATAGACTTACTCAAATCAATTTATTATATAGAATTATTCTACTTACATTCACAGGGGAGACTTGGTCATCTTCATTAAGGAAAACACTTGTTCACATATGTAAGTGCTCCCAAACATTGAGATCCATTTCTGTGCATTCGCAGTGATATTGGGAAACAGATGCCGGTCCAAGCCTTGATAGAATTGTAGGAGTGGCATCTCTTTGCGCTTACTCCTCGTCACTGCAGAGCACTGGAGTTCAATTACTTCCAGCTGTATGTCACCAGGTACAGTTTCAGCATCCACAGAGAATGGATCTGCAAGTAGTCTGAATGCAGCCTGTTCATTCCTGAACTGCCCAAATCTGATGGTGAACGCCTGCAGCAGGTCTTCAAGCAGAGCTGTGATGGCCCCAGTTGTAATGTTTGTGTGAAAAGGAGTCTTGGAATGCTCGAAAGTGTGTCAGATTCCCTTTCTTTAACTGGGTTGCAAAAAGTGTTTCATTTCAAATGCAGAGACTGTCTCAAACAAGTTGCAAATCAGTTTCTCTCTCCCCTGCAGTTTCAGGTTGAGATCATTCAAGTGTCCAGTGAGGTCTGTCAAAAAAGGCAAAATCAGCAATCCAATCAGCGTCCTCCATGACTGAAGTGTCCTTTCCTCTCTGCTGTAAAAACAGCTTGATTTCATTTTGCAGAGCAAAAACCATTTCAAAACATTACCATGGCCCAGCCACCACACTTTTGTGTGATAGAGAATGTCCTCATTAGCTGCACTGACATCCTTCAGAAAAGACTGGAATTCTTTTGTAATTTAGTGATCTTGCATGGATAAAATTAACAGTAGATATAACAAAGTCCATTATATCTTTGAGTTTTAAATGTTTTCCGCTCAATGCCTTCTGGTGAATTATGCAGTGGTAATCTTTTAGTTGTGCTTGGAGATCCAGTCCTAGGTGCCTCTTCAAACAAGTGATGAAGCCATTTATCTCACCGATCATGGCGGGAGCACCATCGGTCGTCATGACTACTAACTTATTCCATGGTAAATTTAGGTCCTCGACTGTTTTTTTGAAGGCACTGAAAATTTCAAACCCAGTTGTTCTGCCATGCAAGGGCACTAGTGATGAAAGTTTTGATAGACTTGACCTTCTTCGGTGACACCACAGATAAATATTGAGAGCTTTGCTGTATCAGTCTTGGCTGTGCTCTCATCCAAAGCAGCAGAAAAATATGTGATGTGATTCATTTTGCTTCTTAACTGATCGTATTAATTACTAGCCATGTAAAAAATGCATCGCTGAATGCTTGTTCTTGAAAGAATAGTGAAAAACATCTTTGACCTTCAGGAAAAGTAAGCCACATATCTCCATCATACAGTCTTTCACAAACTTGCCGTTGGTGAAAAATGGGTAGATTTTGTGATAAGTTTAGCAATCCTGTAGCTGGCAATGGTAGCTGCTTCCAACTCCTTTCTCCTCTTTTCAAACGATTTTTGACAGACCAGTGTTCAAGACTTCTCTCTGTTCTTTTCTTTGTTGGTTCGTTTTGCCTAGATTGCTAAGTTTGGGTGTTTTGTTTTGTCTTGTAAATTATATTCTTTTGCCACTGCTACACATTCAAAACACACTAGGCATGTCAAAGTGCCAGAACTTGATTCGAAAAAAAAGTACTTGGGTGTCCATTCTGGATTAAATTCCCTGTGCTCATGATCAACCTTTCTTGGTTTTGACAAAGACATGTTAGCACGTGGAGAAATAACGTTTGCCTATTCAGGTTGTTGAGACCTAGCTTATCTAGGGAGCAGAGCCGAACTGGTGTGCATCCGGCGCTTGAGTCTCTGTCTTTGCAAGTACCTTTTGCTGACCGCCTGCCCATGAGGTGTGGCATGTGGCAGTTCCATATTTTCCCAGGTGGAATGCCCCAGCAACATTAGCCAGTGGCAACGTGACCTCAATTGCATCAGCCACACTGATAGTCAGTGGCCTGTGACGCAAGTGTGAGTCATTGCTGTGACAATAGTACTTGACGGATAGCGAGTAAATGGCAGTAAATGATGGTCAATGACGCTTGGGGTCGGTAAGTACAGTTTCATACAGTATTCATCTGCGGTTAGGTTCGTAACAGTGAGGTCTGTTCCTGTTGATTATGGTCTCCACACTGCGTGTGTTGGCCCACCAGAGGATTTCCTTGTGAGGCATGTGATCTCCCCAGGTGATGCTGGCAACGAATGCAAAACTCCTTGAAGCTTTACCAATGTCGATGGTACAGGGTCCAGCACTCAGCACCGTATGTTAGCGTTGCCAGACATATGACCCGGTAAGCAGCTACCTTTGTCAAGGTCTGAGGTCTGCAGGTTACACAACCATTTAAGATGACGAAAATACAAGCTGCAGAAAATGTAATGATGATTAAAACATTGGAAAACAACCACTAGATGGCAATGCATCACATTTAACTAATTTATCTAAATGAATTAGAGGTGGCTGCTATATTTTAAAATGTTTTCATTTTGGCACATTCATTGGTCTGTGGGCCATATGTTGTGCACCCCTGTTCTAGTGAGTAGTGATGACTCCTGGGCATCCAGACAGGGGAAAAGTTACATAGCTTCCAATCATCTTATTTTTTGAGGATCCTAGATGATGTTCTTTCAGTGGCATAGCCGCTTTTGTCTATCTTGCAACTGGTAAAACCTTCATAATACAATGGTGGCTGAATGCTTTTTTTTTTTTTTCTTGGCTCTTCCGTATGGCTTGATCTGCTGTAACAAAGTCTATATTTATATCTATGCTCATATAACTTGACACTGTACCCATGACCCCTTCTAAATCCCTGCTTTTAAATTCAAACTTCTAATTGAGTCTCACTTTCCATGATTCATAAGGTTTTTGGAAATCATATATTTGCAAGTTAGATGTAAAATTGTCACATTTTTCAAGTTTGGTAATTTTTTCATGTGTGGAAAATTACAAAGTAGAATGCACTTAAATTTGTTAACATAACATTATTCTGTATATTCAACAGGTTTAATTCATACTTTATAATAAAATTTAAAAATTCTAAAGTGATATAAAACTTTTGGCCACAGCTGTAGGATGAATATTTTTTGTATGCATTTTGCTGAGGATGTCTTATTTATTAAATTGAATTTCTAGAGAAGAGAGAAGCGATAATGACTTGCGAGTTCTAAATTAAACAGGTTGGTCATATTGAAGGAGAAACTCTAATTCCCTTAGTTCAGTGGTTCTCAACGTGGGGCGTACTCCCCACAGGTGGGCAATTCGATTTTTAAGGGGGGCAATTGAGTACGAATGAAGAGGTCTGGGTCCAAATTTTCGATTTTTATTTTTTGGATTTTCCATCAGGTAAAGTTTGTTTCAGATGCTATTTTGAGTAAATATTTTTTTTTTGTGAAAAAGGTCTTTATTGTATAGTTATTACATAAACACTGTGCCATCGCTCTTCATGCACGTCACACAAAGTGCACAAGGTCATGGAAGAACCTTATTTATTGAATTTGATTTAGAAATGCGATTCAAAGGGCTTTTGCTAAGTTACCATTATAATAACTGTTTCCTCCGTTTTCTCTCAAAGGAGAGCATTTCCATTTTCTGAAAATTCAGAGCTCGTAAACAAAGAAGTTGTTTTGGTGCTTTCACGCAAGGTAATTGATACATATTTCTTTGGTTGCTCGTGAATATATTCGATTGTTTAGTATTATGATGATAGAGAAGATACATAAAGTGTCAGAGATGAAAACTTAATAGTCCAAATGCTAATATAATACAACAGTCTTGCCAAATTCATTGTGTATGTGTGTGTGCATATTTTTGTCAGACTATTATCGTCAATACATTCGTAAAAATCTGGTGTACCGCACTGTCTGTCCTTATATGCTGTATAAAAAAGAATCTGCATTGTTTTATTAATTATGTGTTAACTTCATTTCATTTATGTGTTTACTTGAACGTTCTAATTATTTTATTTCATTTTTGTGTTAACTTAAACGTCTTAAATTCTGAAAGTGCATTTCACTTCTTAAGATTACTCATTTATTTCAGTCACAGCCCCTATGCATAAAATGAGTAGTGCAAGCAAAAAGAAAGTTCATCAGTATTCAGAGGAATTTTTGAAATTTGGTTTCATACCCGCTGCTCATGATGAAAGGTCACCTTTCTGTCTCTTATGCCAACAATGCTTGACCAACGAATCAATGAAACGAGGTCATCTTGAGGTGCATTTGAAGGTGAAACATAGTGCGTATGTAAATTCAGATTTGAATTACTTCAAATCTTTAAAGAATAAGTTTGAAAAAATCAACAATAAAGTCTCTGTTCACTGCACAAACTGTTACTATCAGTCGTACTCTTGAGGCAAGTTATGAAATTTCTTTACTCATTGCTAAATCTGGAAAAAATCATACTATAGGGGAGGATTTAATTAAACCATCAATATCTGCATTTCTTAAAACAGTTCTGGAAAAAGATGACAAAGATGTTAAAGCCATGCCACTCAGTAACGACACTGTTAGGAGAAGAATAGATGAAATGAGTGAAGATATTGAAACACAACTTGTTGAAAAGCTGAAATCAAGAAAATTCTCAGTACAAATGGATGAATCAACTGTGAGAGGCAGTGAGGCCTTATTGCTAACCTATGTAAGATATATTGATAAAGGTGAATTTGTTGAAGAAATGTTATTCTGCAAATCTTTAGATACCACCACTACCGCCGCTGATATATATAATAAACTAAAAATACTACTTAGATATCAATAATATACCAATGGAAAACATAACATCTTGTGCAGCTGATGGTGCTCCTGTTATGATGGGCAAGAAAATGGCTGCTTAAAATTGATGAAAGATGAGAATCCGGAGATGCTTCTTGTGCACTGTGTTATTCATAGAGAAAACTTAGTGTCGAAAAATATTTCTCCTGTACTTAATGAGAGGTACTGAAATCAGTTATAAAATCTATCAATGTTATCAAAACTAATGCCAAATGTGAGCGTCTTTTCGAGAAATTTTGTGAAGATAACAATTCAGACTATGTGAGACTTTTACTTCACACTGAGGTACGGTGGCTTTCGAAAGGGAATTGTTTGAAAAGATTCATGGAACTGTTTGATGAACTTAGTGGCTTTCTAAGTGACAAGCCTGAAATGAAGCACCTAACTGTTGATGGAAAAGCATTTTTGAGTTATTTAGCAGATATTTTCGAAAAACTGAATGTGTTGAATAAACAACTTCAAGGAACAAATAAAACACTTGTTGATGCAAAGGCGAAGATATTTGGCTTTATTTCATTTATCGAGTTATGCCAAAAAATATTTCTGACAAAAATTTTGACCATTTTCATTGACTAAAAAAATAAGCCGACTGAGGCTGCTGTCGTTGTCATTGTGGATCATCTGAAAATATTGGCCTCTGATTTTAAAGAAAGATTTTCTGATTTAAAACAGATTAATTTTCCATCGTGGGTGATGCAGCCAGTGCTTGTGGATTTATCTGATGTTTCAGTGCAGTACCAAGAAGAACTCTCGGAAATAAAAAACAATGAGTCAGTTAAAACTTTATTCAACATAAAAGGAGCGATGGCATAGCTTTGTGATGAGACAGAAACTAAATATCCAAATTCAACTAGCTTTGCAAGGAAACTGTTGTTACCGTTTCCATCTTCATATTTAGCTGAATGTGGCTTTATCGTTGTAAATGATTTGCTACTGAAGAAAAGAAATTCACTGGATATCAGTAAACGAGGAGATTTGAGACTAAAGCTGACTAAATTAGTGCCTAATATAAAATCTCTTTGCAGCAGGCATGAAGCACAAGGGTCTCACTAACTTTATTCCGCTTTTCTTGAGGTGTGCTCAAATGGCATTTTGCATTTGATAGGAACCTATACTTTATTGTACAGTAATTAAAATGATCAAATAAGCTTCCATTCAAATTAGTTTGTGTTCATAGTACATTTCAGTTTTCTATTACATGTTTTGAATTTTTATTTGCTGTTTTTGTATGAGACAATCCACAAATATTTTCATAAATATAGAAATTTTCTCTCTCTTTATTACCTGTGAATTCTCTCTTATTATCATATGTATCATTATTAAAATCTAATACCACTTAATATTTTTTCTCACAATTTTTCCAGTAATTTCTTGCTTAAAACTTTAACTGTGTTTTGTTTATTTCATTTTTCATGGATGCCATGTTCTTTTGAAGCTTGTTTAAACCAAGGTATTGGCGTTTTAAGCTTCTTCAGCTGAAACGGAGTTAACTTTTTAAATGATAAAAATTATATATCACCACATGGGGGCATCAGGGTTTTAGAGGTGATTAGGTGGGGCATGGCCCAAAAAAGGTTGAGAACCACTGCCTTAGTTGGATTTTGCTGTAAGATATCTTCTACTTCATGTTTATAACTGTTCTTTGTAGAAAGGAATTTCCGACAATTTAACCAGACACATCAAAATCTCACAGAATAAAAAGAGCAATGAGGCTGTTAAAAACAAACAGATTTTACTTGGCAGCTCTGACATTAGATCAGTGTAGAGAGTTGTTTTGAGTTTAGCTCAGTGTTTACCAAAAGCTTGGTAAATAATTGTTCAAATGTTTTTATCCTTTTACTGGTTAGGCTGCATTTTTGTTGTGTTTTGTGTCTCTGGTGCCTTATTTTAAAATGTAGAAGTTGGAATTATTTTGTAATTTTTAGTTTGTTTTTCTGCTTACGGAAACTAACATCTTCCTTCTCAAAATCACCACTGTCAAACGTATGAAACCTGTGTTTGCAGACAAAAGTCTCTTTGGATGTTGTCAAATATGAAAAGCTGGCCACCAAGTATATTGTTATGATTGAACCTTATGAGAATCACAGGTAAAGTATGGTTTCACTTTAATTTAGAGGGAAATCCTTTCTTTATGAATTCTGAGATGGTTTCAGCCATTAATATCTATGAAATAAACAAAGAGAAACAATTTAAGATTTTACTTTATAAAATTTCATTGAAAACCAAAAACAAAAAGTGATTATATCATAGGTAAAACTATAAAATCTTCAGCTAGTAAATATTTTATATCTCAGGTAAATCTATCTATGCAGTCAAAAGTTTTGAAGCAAAGACATATGTAGGCAATTATTAAAAAAATAAACACAGCTTGACCAATTTATATCTCGTCATAATATAGTAATTTCACCTCCCCTCTCTCGCTCTGAAAATAGCGCTGTGTGATTTAGGGAGACTCAAATAACTTTGCCATATATCTGGGTTGCCTTTGTTTCTGGAGGTATTCCATCTGTAGTATTATTTCTTGATATTTCTTTTGGATTCATCTCATAAGAGAGGGTGGTAAATCAGGTGATTGGTGGACAAACTGTTCTGGAGGATATTCTATCCTTTTTTTCCTTTCTCATACTGTTGGCCTAACTTGGAAGTGTGCTTAGGGTCATTATCTTGTTGCAGAATGAACCATGCAGATATTGGTTCATATTTAACCATAGGAGCAACATGCTGTTCTGAAGAGCATTCTCTAACTTTTCTGTGCAAAATAAACTCTACACCTGCACCATATATCTGAAACTTTGGCTTTTCAGTTTAGGTAATTTTGCCCATTACAACTTTTTTACCCTAGTAGAAGGCTCAAGCAATATATATATATATTTATTAGTAGTAGCATGTACATTTAAACCAGCAGGTCTGATGCATTTTAATTGTTGTTGGACTGGATTTTGTGCTGAAATTTTTGGGCTATAAATCTATTTCATTTACTTAATATATTTGGCCTTTCCTTTAAAATTCTATTAACTTTCTTCCTGTGTTTTCTGTCTGTATTTCTCTCAGTTGTCAGGTATCTCTGCATTGTGTGGTGAACACCTTTGTTGTTTCACTTACATTTTGCCACCCTGATGAAAGAAAATTTCAGTAACCATAGCCCTTGACAGGTGTTACTTCTCTGAGGTTCAGACCATCTATTTAATATATAATTCTCTGTAGTGTAGCATTTTATTGGTCTGTTTCTCTTCCATTGAAATTGCCACATAGATGTTCTGGAAACCTTCAGGCTACTTTTATCTATTTTGTTCTGAAGCACAATGGGTTGTTGTTTTGATGAAACAAGTTTAAGTCAAAGTTCATTTGATGTACTTTTCTTTGTATTGAATTTTACATTTACTATTTTAAGGTGAGAAATAAACTGGTCATACTGTTTTTTTTTTTTTTTAAAATTATCCCAATATTTATTTTTCATTTTAAACTTTTGGTTGGTAGTGTACATTCCATAGTCATCCTGTTAAATCAAGCATTATATAGAATTCCAGATAATATGAACTAATTATCTAAAAAATGGCTAAAATATGAAGTAATATTATGCAAAACTTGTATAAGTCAAAATATTTTTAATAACAAGTGAATATAACAAACTCAAAGGGACACTAACTGTTCCACCTGAATTTATATTTGAAATATCTGCATCTATTGCTCAGACAATTTTTTAAAACCCTAGTTACACTTGACATATTCTTGACCTCCATGGTGACTTGTTCACTGTCTCTTGTAGGTGTACTGATACAAGATGACTAACTTGATCTTCATTAAGTAGAACCCCCTTTTTTTTTGCACATAAATCACATTGCTTTCTGAAATATTTTTTTTAAGCACATCATCTGTCATACATTGATAATTTTCATCATCAATAATGATTTCATGGGTATTATGAAGATCTCCTTGGCCTTTGTTAAGTATTGGGATGGAAATGGAAAAATTGTCTCCAGGTTTCTAAGCTAGAAAAAAGATATGGCTATATTTAACCATCCTCTTAGCTTGTGACTTGTGATGGTTGGATCCTTGCTCTCTGCTTTGAAATGTTCCCGTACACTCTAATAGTTTCATTCAGGTTTGATTGATTATATGCATTATTGTTCAGCTTTGTCCATCTTAGCAGGATATTTGCTATTGGGGCTTGGTTCATTACTCAAAATGATGACATCTGCTTTGGAATTTCATTGTATGGAATCACATTGGAAGTGATAGCATTACCCTCTTTGGAAGAATTATCTCCGATGGCTGTATCTGAAGACTTCCGATGGCAAGGCATACAGGAGTTTTTAAACCACCTTTGGTTCATAATATTTAAACAAGGCAGTTGATAGTTTGAGTTTTTTTTGTTTGTATTTTTTTTTAAACTGCATAAACTTAACATCTATACTCAAGTCATTTGTCATTGTTATTTACTCGGGTAACCATCATGTCCTTAATGTTGCAGTCATTACACTCCACTGAGCTCTGGCTCCAAGGATGATGAGGTTTTCCATGTACAAGAACAAGTTCATGCCACAATTTTGAGCTCTGAAATAACCTGTAGACAAACTGTAATTAACATATGCTTTGGTCCATGATCCAAAGGTCAAAGCATATGACACCAGTCATAGCTCACCTGTATGTTTAATCAGGAATTACTGGTGCCATGACAAATCCTATAAAAGGAAAAACGTCACTGTTTTCTTTTAACAGTTTTGTTAATGAACGTCCATATAGTGGCTGTTGTGTGTATTTAATCAGATGTGGCAGTTACCTTTAAGCTGGCTGGCTAAGTGATAATATTTATAGTTTATAGATTATTTAATAATAAAAACATGTTGAGCAACAACAAAGTTTTACCTATAACTTATTCTAGCTGTGTAAGTTGTTAAACCAGCAGAAGAGACGCAAGTGTTCAATTAGGGTTGGTGTGTGGCAGCTGAAATTGAAAAAAAAGAAAGAAAGATTCTCTCATGAAAGTTGGGTTAACTTGAAATTATTTTTAAAATAAAAGCGAGAAAAGCAAACACAGTACCTTATACAAATGTTCTTAATGAGTTATGTTGGTGCTTGTGAAAATTATTGTCTAGCTCCTGATGTGAAAAATGAGACTTCCCCCATCCAAAAAAAAAGTGATTTATGTGCTACAGTATCTGAGTGCAGCATGACTTGTTCGTTTCAGGAAATATTTGTTTGAAACTCTGTGCCTGGTTGGATTCTTTGTGGCATTTTGCTTCTTGGCAGCTTTGCTGGCTGGTCGACCTGAAAAGCGGCGATGGCATGACCCCAGTCTCAGCTGTAATTCTTTGAGGGAGTACCCTATTGGAAAACTCTTCTTAATAGGGTGAGTGTTGGTCATTAGTGCAAGTGATGCAAAAACCAGTAAGAAGACATTGCAGAATTTTGAATTCTTGAAGATAAGCTTAGATCTGTGTTGTTGGATTCTAAAAGGACATAATGCACTAGCTTTGTAATTGATTTGTCATGGTTTTTATACTAATTCTTCTTCTTTTTTTTAACAGATCTATAATTCTGAGCTTTTCATTTGTCCTGATCTTTGCAATATTGACAACTATCATGCATTTTATAGGATTTAATCTGTCAATTTTTTGCCAGCCCTTTTTTGATTTGTCTGTCTTTGATAAGGTAAGAACTTATCTAAATTTTTTTTTTTTTAAATTCTACATAAATACGACAGAGTTTTAGACTAAATTAACTATAGTGAAACTAGGCATATTGCAGGAGCTCCAGGGGGATTCAAAAAAGTTTTCTTGGGGAGATCTTGTTGCCTTATTTTAAAATTTTTCTGGAAGGGTAGGTGAGAGGAATGGTTTAATCTTCGATTAGCAGGGCTTCTGCATGCTTAATTTAGTTATGTATATAAGCTATTTAAATTTTTCAAGATGGGGCTATTCTTTATAAATACTAGTCAGTATTGACATATAATTTTAAAGCTCAGATGCAACAAAAAGAGAGGAGTTTTTTTATTGTTTTCTTTTTAAAAAGAAATAAATGTGTAGTATACTTGTGCGTTTGGATCTCTGGATAGTGAAAACTTGTGATGGGGGGATAAGCCACCTGGTCATTAGTGCTTGATCACACGGGGTCTGGTCATCATGTTCAAAATAATCGCCGTCTTCTCCAATCTTGGCTTAGTGAAGAAAGTGGATGAATAAATGCTTATTTTGTTTTCTGCTTGAGAAGTTTGCTGAAGTATGCTTACGTTAAAATTTGTTGACGATTTCATAAAATCAAAGACTTAACACTATACATTCCAGAGAATATATCTGCTGCTGCATTTAATTTTTCACAAGTGATAAGCTGAACTTGTAAGATTTTTGTAATGCTGTTGGTAAATGTAGCTTTCCGTTGTATTTTTATGGAATCGCATTTAAATACCCCCCTTTTTTTTCTTTTCTTTTTGGTGCAGATATTTGACGACAAAAAAGTTTGGACGCTAACTATTTTTAACAACATAGGCTTTTTCAACAAATCTGGAAATTTGAAAATGAAATCTGTGTTGATGTAAGTTCTTTCTGGCTTCATTGGAGGCTATTGTAATACTTGAGTTTTATTTAACACTGCCAGCAAAATACCTGCCCAAAAAATAAAAATCATTACAGATTTAATTAAAATTCTACTTTATGGGGCCACTGTGCACCTTTTGGTGATGGACTGGAATACATTGTGGTATTGATTCCAGGAGTTTCTGCATTATGAGCTTGAAATTTTTCTCAATTTCTCAGGAAATATTGTCTCCATGTCAGATGATTATTGGGGGGGGTGAGTCTGTTCCAACTTATCCCAAAAATTCTCTGGTGATTGTGGTGACCAAGAAAGATGCTTGATGTCTGCTAGTACTGAATATTTGAGGTTGAAATGGATTGTGGGAAGCAAAATACTCTTCAGATGAAGGACCCACTCCATGCTATTAAAATATTCCCTAAATTATCAGCCTGCTTCAATTGGCTCTCTCACACAGGCAATATAAGAAGGATCCATTCTTATGGGATTTTCACCAACCCTTTACTTTTCCATTTATGCAAAACACTGGATGATGTCTTTTTTTGACTGCATGACATTTCCATTGGTTCACAGTCTATGTTTGTAGTAGACACTAGTGGTTTTTAGATGGTGACATGGCTGCCAAATCTCTGGTGTAGCTTCCTGTGCATTGCTTTTGTTGAAATAGATGTTCCAGGCAGGACAACTGTTCATGTATTCTGTTACTTGTATTTTTGGAATCTTCATTCTTGCTAACTGCTGCATGTCAGTTTCTTTTGCTTATATTTTACCCTATTGGAAGATGTCTGCTATGACTTTTTGTCCTGTGATGACTTGGAATATTATGGCTTTTGATCTCATGCTCAGTTCCAGTTTTATTCTGTTTTTTTTTTTTTTTTTGACAGACCATAATTTTCAAACCTGCTTTGTAGGTTTGTTCTTGCTAGTTTTAGACCTAATTTATTCCCACAGTAGCTCTTGCTTGATGATAATTAGCTGTTTCTGGCTTGCAGTGTTTTCAGGTAAAGTGCTAAAAGGAGAATGGCTTTTCCAGGTCAACAGACCAACTAACTAAGATTCAATTCATTGTTAGTTGGTTTTCTGTTATATATGATCTAGTTGTTACACAACACATCACAAATCAATCTCTCTCTCTCTCTCTTCTCTCATATACATATGAAAGATAACCAGATTACAGGCACTAGTTCTCAAATCAATCTCTCTCATATACATATGAAAGATAACCAGGTTACAGGCACTAGTTATGCCACCAATGCAGCATTTGATTCCCATTTGTTAAATGCAAATCATGAGAGTTTTCCCATTTGGTTTAACAGCAGATTCTTAGCTTATGATGAAACAAAAATGAGAGAAATCAAACAATTTAATTTAATTTCTCTACACAGTAACATAATAAACAGAAAAAAGGACCTCAGAATTGGAAATGTTTTGTTTTTATATAAAAAAAAAATATAGCAAGAATTTTATTGGAAAATTTTATAACTAGTTATGTAGGATTACATGTTTTTCCCTTAAAAATTTTTTTCCCCATCTTATGATTTAGGGGGAGTTGTATTAAAAAATAAATATATATTTCAATAAATAATTTGTTTTAGACAAAATTTTTCAATAAAGCTAAAAATAACACAAATAAGATTAAATTGTTTAACTAATCCTTATTTCTGCCACAACTGTGGTTCTTCGCCTAGTTGATTAACCACTTAAATACCAGGTGTCAGTTATCAATCAGGTACATTTCAGACAGTTTACTGTGTCTTTTTTTTTTTTTTTTTACTATTGTTTGAAAATTTTAGTTTTGTTTATTTACATCCTGCAAGGTAGGTTAGGTTTGATTGCCTTCCTCACTCCAAGTGCGCACCTTGACTGCCTTGAAAGTGATGGGAAGATGAGTAGTGATGTCATGCTTGACAACAGAAACCAGCATTGGAGTTTTGGCTAATGTTTCTAACTATCACTACTTTACTTTGTCACTGGAAACCAGTACTGCTATCTGTTTGTCTGCATTTTCAAACTTTCAGATGTGAAATTGAAGCTTAAGTTTGGAATATTTTATTTCAGGATGCCAATAAATTGTTTCTCCCTTAAACTGAAACTTAACAATTTTCTACATTATTTTTTTTAAAATGTTTTTTTTTTTGAAATTTTAAAGCCTCAAAATTGACTTAAACTGCATTTAATCTGTTTAGTGGTTGTGAAAATAATCTCTCCATTTACCAAATTGGACGGTCAAAGGCTTTGTTTGGTAAAGATTTTTACTTTGATCATGTTAAGGTGAGTGCCTCTTAGACATTCAGTGTTGTTATACAAATCCTTATTACAGAATTAGGGGTGAAAAACAAATCTTGTAGTTTATACTATTGAAGTAATGTAAAAGAAATTTGAATATAAACAATAGCTTGTTGTAGTTAAGTAAACTGCATCAGTTTTTACCTCCCTCAGACCATTCCACTAGTTAGTATTTGCATTGAACTGGCTGCATACTTAGTCAATATACTTTTAATGTAAAACTCATGGAATTGGAGCAATACGGATTTGCTGTCACAATACCTATGGCTCAATACTAATACAGATCTAAAGGATAGTGGCACCCAGTAGTATATAGGTTAAAGCTGTTGAAACTGCAAAAATTTACAGTTCGAGAATCCTTGTAAATTGGTTGTTTTTAAACACCTTTCCACATTTGTTTTCTTTTATACGTTAAATCAATTGTACATATATTTTAGTAAGTACAGGATATTTAGTTGTGCATTAAGTTATTGACATAAATTTTATGCTTTTAGCTGAAAAAATGCAATTAGATTATGTGAAAAATGCAGCAAATTTCAATCTTGGAATGAGATGAGTAGAGTGAAACAGATAGTAAATACATGCAAAACTCTTAAGAGAAAGGCTTCCATCTGTAAACCAAAAGATGTCTACTTTGAAGTTGAGAAAACGCTCTGCTATTGTTCATCATATCTGAAAGGAAATAAAGTAGCACAACTTTACATTGATATTTAATAATAAGTTTTCAGTATTTGTGGAAAATATAATATTTTGTATCAAAATGGCAAAGGCAAATGCCACTATTAGTTCCATTATTTTAGATGGAAGGGACCTATATCAGTTTCATAAATTATATTTAATGTATGCCACCTGGGCCTTAATCAGCACAGATTGAACCATATAAGGTTGTGGCACACAACATTCCTCAATGTAACCCTTCGTGGTGACAAGTTTGTATATGGCTCTAAGGCTACACACGTTTTGCATTATGAGTGTGTTTACTAAATATGGGTCAAGACGAATACTAGGCAGTGCTTCTTTTTGGCTGGCCAAAAAGTAAGGTAAAAACTGATGTGGAATGTGGAGGGTTGATCTCTGTTGTTGTTTTAGATGTTTTAATATATTACAAACCAGATTCAACAATCATACATTATCTTATAGAGTGGAAAAGATAACTAAAGGCCTGACTTGTCATGCCAGTATGGAAAACCTGTAGCAGAAATGGGAAATTTTTTTAACAAATAAAAGGCAAAGAAACCACACTTTTTAAATGGTAGATACACATATATATATATGAAGAAATATTATTACTAATCAGGGACACATTGCTTAATGGGGTGTAGGGGTACGTGGTTCTAAAAATCATTGATAATTTAAATTTCTGTTGCTGTATTTTTTGGTTGTTTTTTTTATACAATGCTACATAGGTTCAGATGTTCTCCAGTGATTATAATAAAAGTCTTTTGTTTGCTTTAAAAAGTTTGGCCATTTAAAGTTACAAGAACGACGCTTTTCAGTTACCACTCTCTTAATTTTGCCTTGCAGTTTAAAAAGGACTTTGAAACTAGCGGAGTGTATCAGAACGTGCACAGATCAATGATGTCATCCCGTCTTATGATTTTGGATGTACCGACAAAAAATTTGGTCTCCAGTGTTGCAGTTACTGTAGTTTATACTGACTCTTCAACTTTACTGATGCCGGTAAAAATAAAAAAAATTTAAATTCCAGAACTTACAAGCTCCCATACAGATTATCAAACATTTATTTAATCATGAAGTGTTTCACTACGACAAATTAATTTTAATATTTTATTTTAAATCTTAGTGGTAAATAAAATAGTTGTTCACCTTTGGAAAAGTGAAAAACAACAAAAATGGATAAAGTCCAGCAATGAACTTTAATGAATATTTGGCTAAAAGAAAAACAACAATTGTTGGTTTGTGACATAGCTAGTTCAAAACTATAATTAAAGTACTACTACTGGAGTTCAGTTATTTATTATTTCTGTTGTAAAATTATTTTAAAGATTTTTGTTTTTTTGTCTGTTAGAGAAATGGTAAATATACAAAAGCCAAAGTACTGGAAAATAATGCACGAGTACATTTCACTGGTCTTATTTTCTAAGTGGACTTTAAAGTCTCTTTAATATTGTGTGCTATATATTCTGAGTCTTTAAATCTAAGCAAACTGATGATTTTAGATTCACTTGAAATTATCTCACTTTAAGTATTTTTATTTACACTGTACAGTAGTGGTCCAATGGTATGGTTGAGGGGTTAAGTTTGAATCTCAGCCTGTGCCAGTTCAGTTAGATGTACCTCCCTCACTTGGTTTCTTCTCTCTCCTCCACAAGCTAGCCACGTGGGACTTTTCCCCACATCTAAAAACGGAGAGTTCTTGTAGAGACTTTCACACTGAGAAATAGTCATGCAATCTCCTTAGTTTGTCACCACATTATCTCTTAACTTGCAACTGAAACAGGTATCCACAATCCCACTGTAAACAGGGAAATGGGCAATGAGATGAGATAACTTTTATGAAAAGATTTTCTCCTACATTATACTGGTGGTCAAGTCATTACTGAATGTATGTATCTTTTTAAATTTGCAAATAGGTAAAAATTAAACTCAGCATGCACTACCATTGTAATTTTTAAAAAGTATGTTACAAATTAAAAAACAATAAAACCTACCTAGTAGTTTAGGCAATTTTTGGTAGTCATACTTTTCAGACCAATTCTAAAAAGTCATAATGATATCCTGCATCATTGTTATTAGTATGCAGTCTAATTAATTATAACATTACTGATAAGTTAGTGCAATTATTGTAATATTCTATCTTTGTTTCATCCAATATGATTTTTTTTTGAAAAACATGTATCTCTTATTTAAGATTATATTAATTAATAATTTCATATTTGATACTTAGCATTTTTTAAAATGTTTTATGTTTAGTGGGTTTTCCTTACCCCATGATTAAGATGTAAAATTATGGGATGAGTGTTACTATTTGATGGTAATTTCTTCTAGGCTTTGCAAGAACTTCTGCGGCTGGACTTGCTGGTTACAGCTAATGAAATAAGGAATGTAACAAGGCCAATCTCAAAGATCGTAAGTTGTTGTTTTGTTCTAGTAATATCAGTTCTGAAAGAGTTCTACATTGATTGTAGAACAATAACCATCTTGAACTGTAGAGTATCTATCTGGTTATTGCACATCTGAAATTTATCCTTTGCAGTGGATAGCAGGAATGACAAGACTGTTTTTAACTGTATACTACTTCACTTCACTTCTCCAATAAACCATAGGTTGTTGGGGCACCTCGAGAGGTGAGTCTAAGGAAGTTTACAATGTGGTGGAGCCCATTCCTCTCCAGGTTGAGAGTCAAGGTCAATGTCAGCATCCAGAGGAGGGCTGTACAGTTGTTTCGGCCATCATCAGCAGCACATACCTCCAACCCCACCGGGGATCGAACCCGTGACAAGGATTGACAAGCAAACTCACTACCCACTGCACCATGACACCATCCAACTGTATGCTAGGTATGTTTAAAAGAAACTTGGCTGAATACATTACTTACAGCCATGCTATTTCAGCCAGGTTTCATTTGAATGTACTTAGTACGTATGACAGACATTAGAGGTGGGGAAAAAAAGAGGGATAACAACAAAACTTATAAAATTCTGCTGTTTGAGGATAGATAAATCATCATACTTTAGATCATTTTAACTTGGATAGAACCACAAAAATAAATTTTTATTTCTACCTGTCAGATTACATGGATTATCCAGTTTCAACTCATGACCCTGACTCACTGCTTCCATCTGGCTACTGATGAGGCGGCAGCAGTGACCCCTTCCATGACCCCCCCCAAATCACAAAAGTCCATTTTGTGTCATTATCAAAATTGTACATCACAAAATTTGTCCTGAGTTGGCCCCTTCAGAGACGATTCGATTCTAATGTAAGTACACTGAATTGTTGTTTGCTGCAAAAAACATTCCTGCTGTTTGGTAATGAACAGTCACTACTTTTCTATGAATACATTTTATGTTCAGTATTGGAAATAATTATGGAAACAGGAAAAACTGGGTATAAAATGCAAAAGGATCCATGATTGAATCACATTTAGAATGTAAAAATGAAGTGCTCCATAGTACAGTCAGATGTTGATTTAGTACACTGATTGGTTGTCATGCAAGTAGTCAGAATATGCCACACCTGTGGAGGATTATAAAAGTATAGGCAGTGATATCATTGTAGTGTGGTGAATACTATAGTTTCTGGGAGCTGGTGAAGGCCATTCTATGCAGCAGATTGTAGCCAGACTGCGTGTTTCAGAAGGAGCTGTATGCAAGACTGAGAAAGATACATAATACTGGTACTGTTGACAATAAACACTGTCGAAGAAGAAAGCCCAAACTTTCCAAAGTGATGTTAAATGTTTTAGAGTGTATTCTCTACATGACAGATTTGAGTTAGTATGGATCTTGCAAGTGCAGTTATTAACATTTCTCCAGGTACAGTAAGACATGAGAGGCAACCAAACCTGGAAGGAGGTCTTCTTTAGAAAAGTGTTGTAGTTTGAACTAATCAACATCAATTTGCTCAAAGATGTAATAGGGGACAGTAATACAGTCAGGGTACAACAGCTGCAGTGAAGCATGGGGGTGGATCGATACAAGTGTGGGGCTGCACATCAGCCAAGGATATTAGGGATTTGCATACAACTGAAGCTATACTGACTGTGGACAGGTACAAGTAGGTTCTTAACTATCATCATTGGGCACAGATACATCTTCCAACATGACATTGACACCTCTCCAAGAATACAGCTAGTGTGGTGAATAACTATCTGGAAGGTATGGAGGCTGGTGGAACACTTGTGAGCTTCTGGCTGCATAGAGTCCTGATTTAAACAACGTTGAGGCTAAACAGGGCTATGCAGCTGCCAATGAAGTTAAACACCAGCCGTCCTCAGATGGCTGGTGAACAGTGCTACAAGATATTTGGGGACAGCAATCCAGTGATAGTGTTATAAGGCATTTTTCATTCATTTTCCTATATTTTCTGTAATAGTGCATTGTGTATGTATTTTTATATGTGTTGGTTGTGATTGATCGTCTAATATCTGGGTATCTCCATAACCATTTTTAATACTATGTTTCTGTTTGAAAAATATCTGTCTGTATTACAGAAATTAGGCTCTGGATTTGCGATGGTGGCTGCCGATCTTGAAACACTCAACCTCAAGTCAGTAGTCCCTTTGTTTAATAAAATTGTGAGTATTTTGTACCTGTCCTATACTGAAATTACCCTGACTGAATCTTGGGTGAACTGATACAGCAGGTTTTTTTTTTTAATGAAATTTGCATCTCGAGTTTGATGACTCTGCAGATTAAACGAGCAGATTTCAAGTCAGTCTAACAGATGTGGGTGGAAAGTCAAGAACATTACAGTGTTTGAAAGGGGGGCCCTTCAGTGGGTGCTCCATTGAGCGTGTGCCAGGGTGGCCAAGACAGTTCTGAGACACCAGCCAGATGGATTTATCAGGAATGGGGGGGGGAGTGAAGAAAATGTCTGCTGTGAGGAATTGACAGAAGAAAGGGGGGGAAAGGCACTTGGACAGGAGAGTAAAATAGACCAGATGACAGGAACAGTTGATGCAAAGCCCCCCCTATCTCCAGCTGCTCCTTGTAAAGAATGTTGTAATGAATGGACCATGGCAACAAGAGACCATTGTTTAGACCAATGATCACCAGACATCTCCCATGGCCAGTAAAATCCCTCAGTCCTGATTCAATTGACCATTTGTGGCATGAACTTGAAAGGCACATTTTCCATCACAAGCATCTGTCTACCTCACCCCATACATTGCATACAGTATTAATGACTAAATGAGGCAGCAGCTTGTGGTCCCTATGCCATGTTTTGTCATGGCTGTATTTGGGCAAAAGGTGGCCCAATTTGTTATTAAGTATAGGTCCCAATAAAGTGGTCAGTCAGTGTACACCACCAAAAGGTAAAGTAACCTACACCCTGTATAAATCTAAAATTAATTCTATGGCATTTCAATGAATACACGAACTGCTAGCATACAGGTATACTTCAACATTTACCTCACGGATTGAGATAACTTTTTTTTTCAACAAAAGATTCATGTTAGCAAAGAAAATTTGTTAAGTGTTGGGTGGATCCATGTTGTATTTTAATCTAATATCTGGTATCTGATGTCATTTTAGAAGTCTTGCTTTAATCATCAGCTGAAGTACAGTAATTTCCTGGCATTTGTATAGATAACAGTGTAATTCAAACCAGGATTGGAGCATGAAGCTAATTGACAATAGGCTGAGTTTTCAAAATGGCAAGTAGTGCTGCTGTATCAGAAGTAAATCTCACAAATGTCCCTGATCTACCCAACTTTGGTGCTTTCACTTCCCAAAACAAACAAGTTTTACATGGACATAGAACTTTATGCAATCAGCAATGCTCAAAAACTAGTTGGTATAAAGAAGGATGTTGCTCAGAGACAGATCCTTAACTCATACTTCACTGCTCTACTCTTCAAATCTGTATTACTCAGTACAGGTTGATTCATAGGGGTTGTAATGCACAGTGCCTGCCTGCCTGCCTCAATATTACCCTTGGTAACAACAAATTCAGATATGTCACACTTCCAACCTCATGTTTTGCATGATGTGTATGCTGACTAAATATACAGTCAGTCCAGCTTATACCAGCTGGTACTTCTGGGTGGAATAAGGGAGGTAAATCTGATGTAGTACATGAATGCTTAACTATCAAGACCATTGAAATTGCAGTGTTCACCATGGGTATTCACTGGATTTTTTCTAGGGGGGGGGGGGGTGAAGGCAAAATGACAAAAAAAACGTCTGGAAGATAAATTATGGAGTGGGATGGGGCATTCACACACACGCACGCATGCTGCCAGTGCTTTATATAGTAATACCCCTTTGAAAGCTGGTCCGCTAAGCTTTTGGCTTTGGCTTTTTAAAAAATTCTATAAAGTAAAAAACAAAAAAAAAAACAAACTGAATTTGAATGAACTGGGTACACCTGCCATTTTTGTTTACGATTGCTGATCCAATAACAAGCAGCATAATAGAGCACTTAGAGCCAATCAGCTTAAACATGCATACTTCATTTGCGCTTGCTTTATTCATCAGTTTTAAGAACATTTGTGAATTATCTATATCCATAATGTCTGGAAAAGGGCCTGCAGTTGATAGTGCTGGCAATAAATCAAAGGTGAGGTGAAAAAGGGGGTGCGGGTAAGTGGCACTGACTTTCGCCACTCGAGGGTTGGTGCTTACCACAGCAATGGAGTCTTCACTGCTTAATAAACAACATTGCTATGTATTATGTGGCATTTACCCTAGTATATATTTGATACATTTTCTGTGCTTACACGTAGCCAAATTAAGCCAGCATGCATCACTCTTAGACAAAAAAAATAACGCTGTCGGGGACATGCCTTTACATCAAGTCTCTCATAATGACCCTGTTAAACTCTCTTCTCCAGGAACGCATCCTGAGCTTTCAATGGGGTGTTGCTGTATTGTATTTGTCTATATTGCTGCTCTCTTCCCAGCCTTTGGCCTTTTGGCTTCAGCCAGGTGTGGTTACCCACATTTCTTGTTTGATTCACCATGCACACTGGTGCATAGTGGATCTGGCAAGAAATAGTGCTAATTCACTATTACCACCAACTTTCGGAGGGGTAAGTTGCCCCCCCCCCTTGCAGGTGCCCATGGTTCATAATTAATTGTTGCTGTGTTAGTCACAACCTTTGGAATTACTCATACTTGTTTTTTTTTGTTTTTTTAAATATTTTGAATTTTAAAAATGTTCTTGATATGATGAGGTTATTTTCACTATTTTTCTTCTTTTTTTGTTTTCAGTATGTGATTAAACAGAAACTTAATATGCTTGCATTGAAATCATACCTAACTGGGGTAAGAAATCTTGCTAAAGTGTAACAGATAGTCTATAAGCCATATTAGTATTGTAGTAACTCTGAGCAGTAGATACCCCTCCATTTGAAATCCAAGTTGTGTATGTGCTCCTGGATAGTTAGGGCTCTTTTGTAATTTCTGCTGGTTTATCATCAGTAAGCCGGTGGCTAGCCTACTGGAAGGCCGTGTTTGAGAGCTTGAGTTTGAATTCCATTTGGGACCAGCTCAGTTTGGCATATTTCCTTTTCACTTTCTTCACCAGCCAGCCGCATGGACTTTCTCCCCATCCTCCTCCCATATCTAACAACCAGAACTTTTATTAGGGTTGGAGGTAACTCTTGACCCTGGCTCAAGTTGACTTGCTCAGCCACCAAGGTTGGTACTCCCCACCTTTTCCCTTCCAGCTCACTTATGTGAGACGTTCTTGGACCCCAGAGTCCGAAGGGAGGCTCAGTTTAGTAGGCCCACTTTTTTGTGGTTACCTTTCTTGCTGGGCGATTGCTTTTTTAATTAAAAGAATTAAAAACTTTGAAAGATAATCTTAGACCAAACTGAAAGAGAGGATTTTTTTAAAATATGTATTAAGTTAAATCATATTAGTTCATTTAATAATAGTTAGCTATATCTTGTCATCTTAATATTCAGAGGTAAATAATTACCTTTATTGATAGTATCTTTCCAGGTTCATTTTATAATTTTCACAAGTGACCGGAGCCATGGTTATCACAAGACCCCTCGGGAAAGAGAAATTGTTTATCAATAATTTTAATTATCTTTGTGTGTGGTGTAATAATAATAAGAATAAATACTAGTCAAATTTGGGTTACATTATTTCAACGGAATAAATTAAGATGTATTTTAATCTAGTATTTCTTGTATCCATAATATATAAATTCTGTAAGATTAGAGTTAATTTCGGGTGACGCTTTGGTTGTTACTGACAGCTTGAGCGAATTACTGTTACGTACCTGAATGAGTTTGTCAGAGAACCCTGATATGTAGTCGTTCTTAAAAATGTCATAACGTTATGAAATATAGGTGCGTGCATGTTGTACTAATTATGCACATCATATACATTCTAGTGAAATAACCTTTTATAATTTAGGCATTCTTTGTTTTCTAGCTAAGAATAATTCCATAAAAAGCTTTCAAAGCTGTTGACCTCTCATCAACCAATCAAAATGATCAATAGTTTGTTGTTCTTTTTTTACATTTCAAATTAAGTAAACAAAAAACAAGGGCACACTCACAAAATAGATTGCAGTAAAGACTAACTTGTAATCAACCATGTTTAAAAAAAAAAAATTTTACCCACAATGCATTGGTCTTCTTTTTTTTTGTCTTTCCAGTAGTTAAAAGTAGATATCAGTTTGCCCAAGTAAGTGTTGCAGTGATATCAGCTGTGACCCCCCCTTCTCCCCAAACCACAGGAACGGGGGGAAATTTCTGCTTAACCATGCTAACCTACCAAAAGCTGAATTTTGCAACAGAAACATCGGCTAGTTATCCAGGGTTTGATGTTTTCCGACGCTAACATTTGTTTACTCTTTCAGGTATTTGCTAAAAGACTGCTGAATGAGAGCGCCGATCTCCAGTCATTTCTCAATGCAAACTTAGCCAACACAACGACAAAGGTACGAGACCCGCTTCTGTCGCCGCTGTGTGTAACTCTGTCTGTACCAGTCATGCCTGGTTTTTTTTCTCTTCGTCTGTGTAGGTCTCTGCTAATTCAAAAAAAAAAAAATAGTTTGTTGTTATTATACATTGTGTTAAATAGCGTTTTTATCTGGGCTAAATGAATACTAACAAAAACAGAGTGGTAAATGATCATAGAAATACTGCTGACAAAAACTGTGGTTCTCAAAACGATCGATGATGTGTCCTGTTTAGGCGAGTTTTGTGTGTTTTTCTTTTGCTACAAGTGTTTTGGATGTATGTCTTTTACTCTCGTTTTACCAGGCCACTTTAGGTTTGCTTGATAAACCATCAGCAGGGTGATCTGCTTTGATTGATGGGTGGTTGTAGGCTTTCTTTGATCTGTCCTATATCATCATACAGTAAATGACTCTGAGGAAGTTTGCTGATCTTCTGCCAACAAATGTGTACATTGTGAAACTTGTCCATGAAGAATTCCAGAAACTGCAGTTGCTTTCTGGAAAATCCAAAGTAAAGAGAATTGTTTCAAATGAAAGTCTGAAGTCTGAGGTAGAATAAGAGTTTTGGAGACATTGTTAAAATATAATCCTAAGGAATCTTGCTACTTAGCAAGGTGTTGGTTTTTCATACTTGCATTTCTCACTGTATAATGATGTCTGTACAGTACAGGATCTTGATGTGATATCCAACAAAAGCTCATTTATGCCTATTTATTCTTTACAGTATAATTCCTTTAATCTGGCAGGTACTGGACCACATGAGTACCAGATCAAGTAATGTGCTGTTTTGTATCCACTCAGTTAAATAACAGGCATAATTTGCCCGTAATTCAGGAAATCACAGTAACAATAATAACTCACCTATATTAGTAATGTATTGTAGAACACAATAGACAATACTGTAATAAAAGCTCATCTAAATCAAGTGAAGAAGGAACAGTACTGTGTATAGCAGATGGTGGCATCCCTTATGTACAGTATTGGTGGACTAAACAGTACAGCTGTACCATGGTGCTAATGATAACAAAACTCTCTTCCTTTTCATCCAATGGCTATTCTTCGACAACATTATTAAATACATCAGAGAAACAAATGTTTTTTTTGTAGAAATAAGTAATAGAAAACGTTTTCACACAGGAAGGGGCTGGCTCACAGTACTGCATAGCAGTGATGAATTGTACTAGTTAGGCCTGGTGCCCATACATTGGAATTGCTGGATCACAGGTTACCAGATTAAATAAATAAATTCTATATTTTTGTTTTTCTATTGACAGAGTGTAAAAGATTTGGTTGTCAAGCTTGCTTATTATGTCACACAGTTTCACAGTCAGTTTGAATACAATGTAAGTTGCCTGTTGTAGAATGTATTGTTGTTGACCCAGAGAGTTAACTACATTTACTTCTCAATCTGTTAGAATTTTTGAACATGCACTGAAAAATAAATTGTATTTTGTTTAAGTTAAATTTTAATTTCTAAACAGGGAAGTTGTCTTATACAAAATTCAAATAATCCGTAAACTCTTTTATTCAAAGAAAAATTATTAAAGGCAAATTACTGGAAGAGACTGTGGAAATTTGATTTGTGCTTAATACACCAAAATGTCACAAGGTTCTTTCAACCAGAATTTTTTTTTTCATTGAATGTAAACATTGATGCTTTATTTGTTTTTTAGATTAGTTAGTCCCCTGCTGTTTATATTTGTGCAAACCAAAATGTTGTAGTTTAAAGTGATCTCCTTTAACTTTAATTGTGGCTTTACATTTTAACTGTTTTTGTGATACATCCACCCAGTAAATGCATTTGTTTTTTTTTTGGTGTTCTGGAGAGTTTTGAGATGCATCTCTGATTTCTGACAGTAGCCATTGTCTTTATCACAGATGAGAGAGAGAGTTGGCCGGTGTAAGGTGTTCTGGGACATATACAGCACTCTGGTGTCATCTGTTTGCAGTCCATTTGTAAATGGCTTGGTAAGATTGGATTCAACATGCTATATATATATATATATATTTTGGATCCCAAAGTTCTTTCGAAAACTGGGAGGGGGAGGGGTAGAAAGAAGTAACGAATCAGAAATGTAAAAAAAAAAAATTTTGAGCAATATTTTTATTAACAGTAAAACTTTCAAAAAAGAAACAAAAGCTATTCCTGAACACTTGAAATAGTGATATAATTTATAACAAAGAAATATTAAAAAAATAAATAGCCTGCAGTTAGGTGTTAGGAATGTTCAGATGTAACACATCGCCATAATGGCTATCCAGCCTGGTTTCATTTGAATGTTTTTAGTAATATGGGTAAAGGAATATACAAAGAGACGCATTCTACGCTCCATAATGTATGGAACTGGTCAAAAAGAAGCAGGGGTCTCTACAGTAGCTGCATACCTGTTTGAAGAAATAAATTAAAAAAAAAAGATAGTTGGAAATTCATGGCAGAGTTGTCCAGTAAAATTTATTTTTACATTTTTCCAGTAGGTAAAAAATGCTGGAAGAAACAGTTAGCTAATCTCCAGCTGCTGTTTCTTTATGGAATGGGATTGAGTCCTGTCTATTTTTTAGTTCTTTTAGAAAATTATACTCTTTTCTTGACTAAATATTTCAATTTATTTTTTAAAATTGGGATTGTGAGTAAGGAAAATCAGGATGAGAACAAAAACATTGCACCTGACTCGAGGAGGAGTTATTTTGTCTGTGGAACAGTTATAATAACTCTCTCAGATTTTTTTCTAATGGTCCAACTGCTGTTGTAATTTTATTTTCATTGATAGTATCACTTAAGTGTTCGTTTTGAGGTGAAAATTATCATCTGGTACTATATATTTTTTGTATCACCATTGTTCCCTTTTAAAGCACAACGGTTCTTTATTTTCTGTTTATATATATATATGCCCTCAGATGGGGCCCAAATGCTGTTGTGTGTTCATCCATAATATTTGTCTGTAGATTTAAAATTTTCTTTTTTTTTACTGTCTTGGTGGTGAATGTTTCTAAATCGGTGCTAACTTAACTTATTTCCTCCTCCTAAAATATTTATTTTACTCAGATCCCGTGTGAACAGCATGCACCCAACATGATGATGCTGGATTTTTTTTTAATTTCATAAACCTGGTTGTTTTCCCAGAACGTGTCGTGGCTGTCTTTTGGAGGCGTGGCCATTCTGCTGATGTTTACTGCGCTGTTTGAAAAAGGATACATAAAATATTTTCAGTAAGTCAACTAAGGAATGAAGTTTTTGGTACTTGTCTAATGAGCAGCCACTACCAGTCATTTAATGAACTTAATAAGTAAATACAGCAAGATTCGGTTAAGAATACAAGTGGGTGAAGTGATCTACCTGCAGACGAGGACAGGTAGCTTAGAGGTAAAAGTTGCATGCCCTAGTGGCAAACCTTTCAAGCATGGGAGCATTTTGAAAGTAGTGCTTTCATTAGAGTTTAATAGTAGACATTGAGTCCTTTGAACCTGCATGCCGACACCACATACACCAGGAGAAACCACCTGGTTTCAGGTTCCTAAATCAAGCAGAAGTTATCTGCACCTGCAGAAAAACCCTAGTGGGAGAAACTCAGGTGGCCAATTGGTAAAGAAGAGAGAGAAGAAACCATTTTGGAGAGGATGTGCCAAGCCAAGCTAGTCTTGAAACTCTGCTCATCAACCTCTAGCAGCTCAGTAGTCTACCATCAGACTGCCAGGTGTTGGTTTGGATGCAAGGAGAAAAAAAAAAAAGGTTAAAGGGTTGCTGTTGTGCAGTCGTGTTATTCTTTTGGTGAGAAACTGTGGTAGCATGCCCCTTAAGTATAGCCACTCAGCAAGTTTCTGTTACTTTATTTCAGAAAACAGACATCAGGTCTGTTTCTTTTTTTTCTCTTTTTTAGTGAGAAGTCAGCGAAATGGCTGCCTGCCTACTGCAATCTGTAGTAAATTGATTAATGAAGTATTATGATAGTGAACAAATGATGCTATTGCGCTGTAGCAGCCTCCATTTCAACAACACTTTCTAATTAAGAATGTTTGTTTTCTTAAAACAGAAGACCGGTTGCTTACACGACTACAGATTTAGTAGCATCAGAGTCGTCCCTTTTTGAGGAAAGTGCTGACGGTTGCAAATCAGTGTAAGGGCATTATTTTTTTAAGATTTCTTTCCTTCAAGTTTGCAGCCGATACCTGTATTGCTATGAAGCAGATCACAAGGATTGTTGATCTTTTTGGCTCTCTGGCCATCACTGATCAAAAACGCTCCACTGTTAGCCAGTTAAATGATATTCTGGGCAAATGCAAGGGCGTTTTAAAACTTTACTTTTGTAAATAAAACCTTTTAAAGTATTTAATCTTATGTGTGCCTATTTAGATTGTCAACAGATTTTTTGTTGTTATTTACTTATGGCAACAGGAAACCTAAGAACAGATTTTCAAAAGCTGTTTGTCATTTGGCAATCTGTTCTTGAACACCTTGGCCAGGTGGGTGATGTTATTGTCGCTCTGCCATATTTAACTCTTTTTTTTGGTAGGTAGATGTATGGATGCATAAAATAAAACATTTAGTTTTTTACTGAATGGTTTTTGTTTTAAATAGAAATAGGTGTATCACAAATAATAGCTTAGTTAAGGAAACAGGTGTAATGTTAGGAATTCCTGATTTTCAGTTTTTGTCCTGTTTGTCATCACAGACTGCCAACCTGCTTTATCTAAAATTGTGTGATGTGGAACATGTAATAATAATAGTAACAAGACGCTCTAAAATAATTCTGGGTTATATTTCATATTTACATTATTTAAGAAAAATATTATATTTTAGCTAAAAAGAAATAAAGTTACATGTTAGATGAATGAAACTTTTAGCACTTCAGTATTATTTCTGTAGCCAAAATCATGTTGAAAATTATTTAACTTTACGATTTTTTTATATTAATCATTAGAATAACAGTATACATATGGCCATTCTGTGAGAGTGTTTATGGTTAGCTGAATTTCTCTCTCTTAATCTGTTGGGGACATTCAAATAAACCTGGCTAAAAATATAATCATAATGGTATCTAGCCAGTTTTCATTTGAATTCTGCTTATAATCTCAAAAAAATAATAAAAATAAATAATTTCTTTTGGAAAGAATTCTAAAGATGGTCTCTCTTGTTTTAATTACCCAGGCTAGTTGGCAGGTCTGTGACAACTGTCTATGAAGCAGATGGTGGTGAACCGGAACCTCAGATGAAGTTTCAAAAGCAGTGGTAAGTTAAGACTGTCTGCTTGCTGCCTGGAATGGTCTGCTGGAAGTTAAAAATGTAAAAAAACAAAAAAACAAATCTGACTTTATTGCAAGAGTGCCAACAAACATTACAATATTAGATCAATCCATTTTCGGTGTGATTAAAGGCCAGGAACAGTAAGTACATCTTTATTTAAAATGACAGGTATTTTCCTATACCATTTCTTAAATGTAGGGAAACAACTGGAGCCAGTTACAGCATTGTTAATTTTTAATTAAATGTACATGCATGTCATAGGTTTTTCATTGCTACCTGGAATAGTCCATGGACCTGCTATTCATTAGTGACTGAGTAAATTATGAAATATTCAAAAGGTAAAGTTTTCACACACAATCGAGTTGTTGTAGACTGTAGTACCCTGTGTTCATCAGAGGCTTATCATTAAATTAAATTTTGCTTTATGATTTCCATGGAGTTTTACATGGTTATTACATTTTACGGGCAAAGAGTGACAACTCTGACACTTGACCACAAACTTTTGTAAACTGCTCAGTTATTTTCTAAAATATTTTAAAAAATGTACCATCAAAATTTATTTTGAGTATAGCATCTTGTGAAGTAATAAATATTAGCGCTCTTTCTTTCAGATGAGTGGAATCTGAAAAATATTTGGTGCTAATCATTTTTAAAAAAATATTAATCTTGACATGAAAGCAGCCTACCAATTTATTTATTTTGTGGAGCTCTCTTCTATCACAATGTCATGAATGTGGTTAAAACCCATATAAAAGACTATTTAGTGCTATTGGAAATACTGAACATATCAGGGTTCTCAGGAAGAATGAGATTCTTGGAACCATCAATGTTAAATGTCATTGAATCTGGATTTTACTGAAGGCGACTGGATCTCTAAGTCTGTGGAACAGTACAGAACTTATGGCCAACTTGAGGAACCATGAGCCACCTGTTTTTTTTTTTGGTTTGTGACCCTGACAGTCCAACTGTATAAATAAGCCTATTTTAAAAGAAGCCCAAGCTAAAATGAAGCTGGCCAATTGGTATAAAATTTAGAAAATCATCTATATATTAAAGTGTGTAGACTTGACCTCAAATTGAATTTTCACTGATATTCCATATAAATTTTCACCCTTGTATCTCTGATAATTCACCACAAAAACAAAACAAAAAAAAAATTTCTCATTTACACTCATTTTTGCTCAATTTTCAGGTCTGTAGATTTATCTTTCAGCACCACATATCAAATAGATGAAAGCAGAAGCTTGCAAGTTACATTTATAACTGTTTGGTATTGTTATAGAATTTTATGATTTTCTCAATATATTTGGTTGAATATTTGCATGTTAAGCTGATGTTTTAATAATTTAATATTGTGTTTACAAAATTTGCCATGATCTTTGATGATAATGTACGTTGTATTTTTATTAAGTGAAGATGCATGTCAAGGTGATGGAGTTGTGAGGTTGGGGAGAAGCGAACAGGACATTGTTATTAACTTGGTTAAGCAACTTAGCAAGATATAGCATGGTAGTGGAGTATGGTATATTGGTGGTGGGGTATGTTTCTATTTTAAATATAATTAAAAAAAAAGGTTTGTGGGGGAGTACAAACAAATACTAAAATTATAATATGAAATGGGAAACATGACTCAATTTACTCTGTAGGCCTAGTATTGATACACTACATTTGGGTTCAGGCCTAGCAGTGTAGAAACAGACTATTTACAGATACTGATATCAGTCATTGTAAACATGGTAATCACATGTCAAGATGCCCACCATTACTTGGCAGAGTAAACAAACAATCATGTACAGTAAATTATGCAAATAACGGCACCATTGGGGAATTGGGGAAGCTGTTATATCGAATATTCCGTTATATGGAGTGTCCATATGGGTAAGGTACAAGGGAGGTGTAAATGAGTAGAATATAAAACGGACGTGTATGCGTTGCATGCGGAAAATGTGTGTAAATAAAAGTTGTATTTTAAAAAATACGCACAACAAATTATATACAGAACATATGCATGAATAAAACACATTTATAAAATGTATGCACTGCATGTGTAAAAAAAAAAAAACATACACTACACTACACTTCTCTGCTACCTGCTGCTCTGGATTCAATTGTTGCATCAACAATTGAGTGATGAAGTTGATGGAACACTTTTTTGTGATTTCTCAATTGCTTTCTTGAAAAGTTTGTGAATATTGCCCCGTTTAAAGGCTGCTTGCTTTCTCGTAATTATTGTGTTATGCGTAACATGAGCATGCATGACCTCTTGACACCCTTTTCTAATTTCTTGAGTCTCTCAATTTTATCAGCAATATTAAGTGTAGTCCTCCATTTTTCTCCAGCACTTGCTTTGTCAAGTTTAGGAGTCTTTGTTGAGGGGGTGGTGCAAAAGTTATTGTATGATAAAAGATGAGAGAAATGAGCTACGTGCACTTCCAAGATGGCGACTGTAAACAAACTTAAGTTAGTTGCCATGTCTGCTGCCATAGCTGTGACACATGCTGTTAGATAGGGTGCCACTATATCCAGTTTGTTGTATCCTGATGTCAGCACCTCATGGTCCATACTTGAACCTGTGATCAAAGGTTGTTTTAGCTCATCTATACTTTTAATTAGGAATTAATGATACTGTAACAGTTAGCCCTGTTCTTCCCTACAGCAGTGCATGAGAATATTTCAGTAATAGATATGCTATACTACATACTGTTAAAAATATACATATACAAAATGTTCATCAGTTATATTGGATATCTCAAGGCTCAGCAATTGCGTATTGAAGTTTACATTACTTATCATGGCATTGTCTATTGAAATCAAGAACAAGACAAGTTGGTACATGGTTGCAAAGCCAGTTGAGGAAAAATAATGAGAATTAACATCTACCAATTCCTTTTATTCCTCTCCCTTTCTGAATGACGGCATATTAGCTTCATTATGAAGGGTTTCTGCTTATATTCTGGTGGACTGTGAACATTTAATGCTTGCATGTAAAAAGAGTATAACCATTCTTTCCTTATAATAATCTCAACATAATGTGCTAATAAAATGGAACTTTAAGAATAATTTTTTAAGAGAGAAATTTGATACTATGCCAAATCATGTGTAATCTGGTTGGTATGCTAATACCTGGATAATCACCATTAGTAAAATTATGACAATTAGATTGCTACTTTGCATTCACATTTTATAGTATCTCTCTCATTGCTTTTCTTCTAGAAAGTTATATGGAAGGGAAGGAACCACTGATTATTTGTAGCTGGTGGTGGTCTTTTTATTCCAAACAATTATAAGATGACAAGTTGGCCTACTCTCTGATCTTGCTTCAAAATTTAATTTTTCATTTAAAAAAAAAAAAGAGACATTGAAATTTGGCTAAAGTATCATCCACAACATCAGCTGCCATCAACATCTTTGGACCTAGAAACCTGTCTCTGTAGATGGTTTATCTCATGGTATTTGTCCATGAACCTGAGGATAGAAATTGTGGGTACAACACAGTATTGATGGCTTGCCTACATTTATAGTGCCATGAGTAATGAATATCTGAGTGTGTGCTTTGATGCTTATGTTTTATGTAGCACAGAAAACACTTTGCATACTTGTCAATCTGTCGTTAACTTCAGACACTTGAGGATAGCTGGCAGCAACACCTAACACACCCTGATCAGGTTTATTTTCATTTGTTTTACTATTTCTTAATCACTAGCACAACATTTAGAATAATGATTAGTAGTGGTGGCACTTATTACAAATAATAGCACCATCAGAAACATATATCATAGGTTTTGAACATATACTACACAGTCCCACTAGTCCTTTATGACATGTCCATTTGTATTATTGAAAAAGAAATGTATCATTTAAGTAATGTGCAGGGTAAATAAAATTCAGCCTAAAATATGCTACCACATGTCTACAGCAGGGTACATTACACTTGCATTTTTGCTTTCAGGGATAATACAATTATTCTGAAAGCCGACAGAGATGATGGGGATAAAAGTTCTAAGTATGTGATGAAAATGGAGTGTTTTCCCGTCAGACTATATGATAACAAAGAACCATCAATGTACTTACGGTATGTGCAGTATTCATATGCAAGTTGGCTAAAAGTTCAGACCATAATTACATTAAATAAATTTCAGAAAATGTCTAATTTAATTTGTATTTATGTGAATAGTGTGTATGTTGATATCTACCATATTATGTTACCTACTATAAATATAAGTGCGTGTAGGTTTTAGAATTCATTAAAAGTAAACAATTTAAATACAGAGTTTTACTACAGTATTATGAATTTTCCTTTTCTCTCTCGTTACTATGCTTTGGGAAGCTACTGTAAAGTGACGTGTATTATACGCTATCATATATAATATGCACCCCAGTTTTTATCTGTAAAAACCTCCCAGAACGTATAATTATAATACGCAGGTATATTTAGCTCATATTTCAGGCGCTGTCATATTGGGCCAACCTGAAGGAGACAGGTGTTATACAACAGACAGATGTCTTTCCTTTAGTGGGGCCATCCGGAATAAACTAAATATGGAGATATTTCATGGAACATAATGTAATAGTTTCACAAAAATCCACTCACTCAGCTGCAGTAGTGACGTGGTAAACCAAGTCACCAGAATGAACAAATCAGGTTTTCGTGAATACCTCGTGTATTACACCATGGTGGTCTCAAAGGTCTTCGCAATCAATTACTATGCCACCCTCTTTTATTACTCCACCTTGCCTACTACAGCATGGTGTAGTGACTGAGGTATCACGGTAATATGTATATAAACTCCACATGGATAATCTTCATTCAGTTCCCGTTTCTACATACGGTTACACAACCACGCCGCCAACATGATGTATGAACTACACTACCCAAGATAAATTCCAAATGATTAGCCATGCAGCTGAACACGGCAAGAGCTGCAGTCCGAAGGTTTAGAGTGAATGAGGCCAACATCAGGTCCTGGCGATGTTCTCAGAAGATTGAAGCCATGCCATGATCAAAACGTGCTGATCGGGGCAAGGGTGTGGCCTGTCCCAAGCTTGAGGAGAAGGTACTTTCCTTTGTCACTGAAAGGAACATGCAGGGTGAGGGGGTTTCCACTACAGAAACGCATGCACGTGCTTTGTCTACAAAATTCAATCTATGCTTGATTTTAAGTCATCTCAAAAATGGTGCACATGCTTCATGTCCTGTAACCAACTGAGCATACACCAGCAGACCGCCACCACCCAGAAGCTGCCTAATGATTAAGATCAGCTGTTTAGATACCAACAGTTCGTCATCAAACTAAGAAAACAACATGTCTACCCAGAGTCATATAAGGAAGGACGCCCTTGACGTTCGACCATTCCTACAACAGCACAGTGGCCCCATCAGCCACCTGGATGGATCAGATACCTGGGAAGAAGCTGACCCCGAGACCATCAAGAAGGGCTTCCTCAGGTGCTGCCTGTCCAGTGCCATGGATAGAACCGAAGATGACATCCTGTGGTCTGAGCCGAGGGTTGACAGAGCAGTAGAAGCATCAGAGGGTGACAACAACAACAACTGCTACCATGACTGATGAACAGTTCTTGCAGTGTAGGGAAGAAGATAGCCAGGATGAGTTTGATGGGTTTTAATTTAGATGTACATCATATCAATGCGTGTCTCTTATCCTGTATTATATTTATCAATTTCATTGAATTTCAATAAAATTGTGAATAAAAATATTACTTGCATTTTTGTTTTTGTGGTTAAATTTTGCATGAGTTTCAGTATGAACTCCTTGTTCTGTTTCTACCCATTTCATTGCCAATATCAGTTGTTTGTGTCTTGTGGGATATGAGTATTGAATGTCAGTCAAATTGCCACTGTGGGGTTTTCTAATGAATATGTATGTATTATTACTCACTCATCTGTTGCCATCAATGGCTCCAGTGGTCTGGAAAAAAAAAATCTGTGATGTCTGATATCTTATATAATATGCACCCATTTTTAAAGGGTAAATTTTCTTTAAAAGAACGCGTATAATACATGGCACTTTACGGTAATTATGACGTTTTAAAGTGATTGATGTTGCTAGTTGATGTAAGGAAGAGCCTGGGTCAGTGTATGTTTTCTAACTTCATGTGACAAGCCTTTGATGATGGGCTGCATGGAATAGAGTATTATGGTTACATATAAAAAGATTTTTATTGCCCATCACTTTATTATATGAGAAAAGGTAGTATGTGCCTTTTAACCCTCTGTAAAGTATGTCAGTTCTTACTTTACGCTAGTTAGTATGTGTGTTGAACTGACTAAATATGTAGCCAAAGCACTGGAGGTTGGAGCAATATATGGATTTGTCAAGGCTTATAATAATGCAGTAGTACTTTGTCACTGCTGCCATGGCTCAGTCTATTCATATTTGAAGGGTAATGGGGTACAGTGCAGGAGGGAAACTAAATTTGTTGTAAATAGCACTACTGTTTTAATACGTTAACTCTAGATGTATCCTATTTGTCTGTTCAGTATGTGGAGGTTAATGTAGGTGTGAGGGATGTTCAAACGAAATCTGATTCTATTTTCATCAGGCTCCAGTTGAACATCCAACCTACTAGTTTTTTTTTAAAATTTGAATTCGTACATCTCATTAAATAAACCAGTAATTTATTGTTGTTAATCCTTGGTAAATACAGCAGTACAATTTTGTCTTCCGAATGAATTGAGAACTGTGTTTTGTGGGGTGTTAATTTGTGCAACAGAGACTGACCCTCAGATGATGGAGGGGTGCAATGTGGGAGAACTAGAGTAATTTTTCAAAAAACAATGAACAGCCCGGTGTTTGATTTCTTATATTAAATCTCAGTTTTCATGCCCCTCTTGCACATCTGACCGTGGCATTACAGCACACACACACGGGGTGCCTTCCCCTGTTCTGTAATTTATGCACTTATGACAAAAATTTTGATACCCTACATTATATTTAACAATGTACTGATTTACTGTGGATGACTTAGCAAAATCATTGGCCTGCTTGTTAATTACAGACCTGAAGAAGAGAGAGAGACTGGAGAGGAGAGGGGGAAGGCAGGCACAGTTGATGAAAAGAGTGTCGAGATTGAGATACAAATAATAAAATAAACTGGCCCCATGGAGTCTACCAGGGATGTCATACAAATTGACAAATAATCAAGTTGTAATTTCAAAATTAAATAAATTTAAAACAAAAAAAAAAATTTATTCACCCAATTTTTTTTTTCTTTTTACATATTTCCTCCACATTGCCAGGTTGTTTAGAGAAAGGTAGACCATTATTCCACCTTCACAGTAAAGCGGGTGGCTGATGTAATGCTTCCCTCCTAAAGTGATGCCTTTTACAGCCGCTCAAACCCAGTAACTGGTGCAAAGATGATGATAAACAGGCTTTTAATTAAGGGGAAACAACCTACATCAAGTTAATATTTCTCATAATTTAACTGAAGGCCACACAGTCTTTCTTTACCTTGTAGATTTTAAACATCTTGTTGACAATTCCAAGTCTGCCCTTTTCTAGAGTTTATTGAGTGAATTCTTTTGAGATGATACCAACATTAATTATCTGAGTATCATCCAACACGGGGAAAAAAACACTCATAAGTTGTATGAAGAGTCAACAAAAAGAGACTACAGCTGAGCATGGCCCCTGTCTCAGATGTATCACAGACCCAACTGTGTATAGTTATTTTGGGAGGAAAACTCTAATAATTTTTTGTGTGAAACTGCAGAAGGTCTATCATCAATTGAGCACCAGTTTCCGTTTATTCCAATTACAAAGTCCATTTTATAATTGGAGAAGAGCGTGCTTCTGAACTCTTCCCAAATCTGATCACCTAACTTTCTTGATTACACAAACTAAATTAGGGTAATCTGAAATAACCAAATGTTGTTATATTTAAACATGACCCAAATTTATTGTGGGTTAATAAGCTCATCTCTCTTAATATAATCCGCTACAAAATGTTAAATAAATATTGTCTGTCTGATACAGTAAACCATTTGTCCATTTTTATTTTGTGTAATAAACTGTAATTCAAATCCTGCATTTATCATCATACTGTGATCGCCAGTTCTTAATGTTTACCTGTCTATGTAAAAGTGATTAAAATTATGTTGAACTAATCACTCAAGCAGGCAGGAGACCATTCATCATGGCTCAAGCATAGGTTTATTTTGTACACCAGCCTCTTCAAGAGAGAGAGAGAACCCTGGAGAGGAAGTGTATCTAATTTTGGTAGGGAAATTCCTAGAGATTTCACTTTTAGATATGATAATAGCTGATAGTCTAGAAGGAGGAGAAGAAACTATGCCAAAGAGGTAGATCAAACTTTGGCCCTTGACCATGTCATACATTTTAATATCTAGAATTCTCTCACATCATAAATCAGTGTGATTGTATAGTATTTTATCTATCTCTGAAAACATGATTGGTAATTTGACTTTCACACATGAGAATTAAATATTTCTTTTATAAGCTACATGAAAGAACTTTGTTCTTTTTCAACATGAATCAGATTAGAGAAAAATAATTTCGTTTAAAGCAGTATACACTTTCCTTCAACTCTTTCAAATAAGGCAAAAAAACTGCCATTTAAAGATTTCAAACCTCTACTAGTGTGTCATAACCTGTCAGTCAGTAGTTGATATCAAGTCTTGGATATTTTCCAAACTTTTAAAACAAAAGCAGAGTAGGTACAGTGGGAGAACAAAAAACATACATATAATTTATTATGAGCTGACAAGAAGAAAAAAAAAAAAAAAATACAGTATATATATACACATTTGTATATATAAAACAAGGCATCAACAAATACCATACTTTTCTTTTGCTGATTTGTTCAGTTGTTTTTCAAAATTTCAGGAGAATTATTGATTTATGATATAACCTATCAAGATCACCAAAGCTGCCTTTCCAACTCTACAGATTTGTCATTAAAAATTACCATGGTCTGAAGTGTGGGTCAGTCTGTTTTCTAGTGCCGACGTAGTACTCTGCTAGCAGGGTTGTATATCACCACCAGCAACTATACATATCTTTGACCGAAGGATTCATGCACTGATGATGATAAGAACATTTGCCTATGTTGTATGTTCTGTAGAGCTTTTTGTAGAATTCCCTTCAAGGGTAATGTTGAACTTCTCACACATTTCTTCTGCTATGTCAACTCTTTTAAGCTCCCTTAATGTCCTGTGGAGTATTTTGACAAATTCTCTATCATCTGAAGAGCTCTTCCAACATTTACGCAGCACATGAAATATAAACCTAGAGGAAGACCTCTGATAGTTGTCAGCTATGCTCTCTACTTCTTCATAAGTGAGTCCCATTTGAAGTCCAAGATCATAGCCATCATCTTTGAGCAGCTTTCTACTTATGGTTGACAGAAATGAATCCGTCATCAGATCTGAGGAGGGGGGAGAAAAGGAAATTAATGCTGATATTCTCTCAAATAAAAGGTATCACATGGGACTTGAGAAAAATGTTGGAAAGTTTCCATCTTTAAAAGTATATATGCAACTAATTCCTTCCTTTTTCCAAATGGCACTTCAAAATTGTGGACATGCCACAGTAAATATTAATTTGTTTTTACAAAACTATAACATTCTAACTTAGCTTAACAATCCTTAAAGAGAACATTCAGTTAATACACATACACACACACGTTATTTGTCAGTGATGCTTTTGATTGGTATAAAGGATTAACATTAAACACAATGAGAATGTAAAGTAGGCAATTATTTCAGGAATTTCACACTACTACATTAGTAGAAATAGATAAAGAATCACATTTCAGAAATCTCTCTCACCATCATCAGAGTTTTGTCCTGAGAACTAACTAACTTGGTATACAATGATGTTTGCAGTTGGTGTTTTTATTTTTGATGATACAAGTGGCTGGAGTTTAATCTCTGATCTGCTGGTTGGTAAGTCTTTGTGATATAGTTTGTTGATCCATGCTTTAGCCCACCAGTGCATCTTCCTAAATAGATAGCACCTTTGGAAATATCTGAAACTTGCAGTTAGGGTGGGTGCCTAGATTCTGTGGATCTCAACACTGGGTTTGCTGTGTGGATCACCTTTATTATCTTTCTTTTAGGGTTATGCTGTTCATGATCAATGTCCATATGACATGGTGATCACTGATGATCTGCTAATGCTATCTAAGCTGAAAAATTCTAAATGGTCTTTTGTGTACCCTCTGCTCCAGTCTTTAGTAGGCCTCTTTCTTCAGTGTTTCTTACGAAAGCCACCGGCAATGGAGTAAACCGTACTGTTGGTGCATAACAGGTCTTGCTTTGGGACTGGATGTGTCAGCTGATTTGTTAATGCTGGAGTACTTTAGTGAATGACTTTTATGTTGGATTCTTTGCAAATTCCTTTAATCACAGTTCTTTCTTGTTCTGTCGTTTTTCTGATAAATTGCACAAGACAGTCATTCTTCATAAAGATGGATATCACAGGATGCTTTTCCAGCTCTAGTTCTTAAGGTTGGCAAAATAATAATAATAATAAAATATGTAAAAGGATTTGAACAACCGAAAAGGTCAGGGGCTCAAGAATAGATCCAGCCACGTATACTAAGTACAAAAACAAAAACAAAACCATAATGCAAACTAACATCACTGAAAACCAAAATGGTCCTTCTGAAGACTACAGCCAGATAGCTGTAGGTTCACTGGTTGGTGTCACACACCATGCATGTGACTTACAATACGGACTATAAACACTGTACCTACCTGACTCTGTCTGTGGTTTTTCAAGTATTTCATCCAAATATGAATCTGTAAACATAAAAAAAAAACTGATTTATTTCACAGTTTTGAAATATTGATAAACTTATACTCGTGTTCTTAAATTTTAAAGGATTTAATTGGATCCCAGATATATTTTTTAACAGATGCAGTAGAAATGTTGATACCCATTCATATGCAAGCACCACATTGGCAGAGATGTTTTACCATCTCTTGTGGGCTTTGTAATGTCTTCTGGTATAATCTCATCATCAGCATCTTTCTCTATTTGAGTTCACTTGCCAGTGGCTCAGGAAATAAACAACTGGACAATACAGAATCTTTGTCTTTTAGACAGTTTATCTAAATGAGTAGATTTCAAAGAAACTGTCATTGTCTTTGCCATGTGGAAATTGTTAAAATGTGCCTTCTCATCTTCAGCAAAGGAAGCAGAAATGCAGCTTAAAAGTCACTTCTGAAGACCTTTTGCGTAACTGATGGGTAATCAGCTACCCCCAACCCCACTTTTTTAGGTGTACTGGTATCCTTACTTTGTTGGTATGGACATGCCAATCACCAAACAGGTTCTATTCCTTGTCATCTACATCAGGCATGGTATCCTGTATTTCTATAATGGTGTGTGCAGGCAGAGAAGAGTCCCCTGTTTCCTGCACTATCAAATTTATGTTTGTACCACTCATCTGTTATCGGCAGTTTGTAGTGCTTGCGTACCTTCCAGTGGACACTGTTTAGTAATGTTCTTCTGGTGGTATCTGGTCCCCAGGCTTTGGTCTTGTACTGCTATTATCAGTCCCTCAGTTTTTGCTTTTAGTGCAGGGCTTCTTAATCATTGCTTGGTTTACTCTTGATCAATGTCTAGTTTGGTCAATCTAATTGGGTACTGACCATGTTCCATTTCCTCCTGTCATCTGTCTCTCTATCCTTTTAGTATATTGCTCTTTATTTTAGCATCTTATGTTCCTACACTCTGCTGATTCAGTGTATCTGCCTCTGCACTGTATTTTGTAGCTTCATTGTATATAGAGTACAGTAAACAACCTGTTATCTTACCTTCAGATAACCAGCATATTGGCTCACTTTTGGCTATCCAACCTTTGTAGTTCATGACTTGGTCACCAGGGCAGCTGTATCCAGTGTCTGCATGTGCTCAGATTGCTTCTTGGCAGACAATTAGCATCTTTATACTTGCTGCTTGTCGATCAGTTGTATTCTCCCTGGTTGGTGATTTCTGTCACTGATGATAATCGTAATTCATGCAGTATGCGCCTAATAACGCTAATAATAGTTTGACCAGTGCTTAAGCAAATGATCCAAAGAAAAGAAGGCGGGTAGCTCTTAGTATTGAGCAAAACTAGGAACAAACAAGCTGCTGCTGGATAAGCAGCGACACTTGTTTGAAAACAGTCCATCCAGGTATCTGACCATCTCAAAGTTCCATTATAGTCAGATAACTGATTGTCTACTGCATTTTTGCTATCATCCTGGTTGTCATTATTAATTATTATTATTTTTGGGTGCAAACAAATATTTTATTAATTTAAACAGTACATCAGCTGCTCTGAAAATCAATGAAATAAATACAGCTCTTACTAGCAATGAGAACGAACTGGGTTAGTCCACTCGTTTCCATTACTCTCTCTACTAGATAAATGTATGGGAACTAAATGACAGCATTCTTACTTTTTGTTATCAGAAAAAATCTATAAAGTCACAGGAATGAAAGTGTTCAGTCGGCCCCTAACTGTCTCATTTAGCTGAATCATCTGTTCGTTGTAGGCCGCCCAGGCGCTGTTCATAAAATCGCCAGTGAATTTTAAAGTGGTCCTTCAGTTGTTTTTAATACCTTAAAGATAACTCATCAAAACAGTCACTGCCTCCCAGGTAATCCTGCAGGTAGCAAAAAATAGGTCTGTTGTAATTTTCAGTTTTCTCAGAAATCCTCAATGCTTTCTACATTGGCAGGGCTGGGACCAATACTGAAAGTCATTTCAAGCTGTTACTGGCTCCCAAACAGGTGTCATTGAGCTGGTTTTTGTAGAGGCCGAATTGCCTCCATGTCTCCAGCTATTTTCAGTTCAACAAGAACGGAAAGTGAGACAATAGCAAGACTTTGTCAGAAAAAGTAGGCCATGAAAAATGAGACGGTAGAGGAAACCCAAAAAGAAAGTCGTCCTCAAAGTTTTGAAGGATGTTCCCTGTTGTTAATTCATTGGGTGTGATTAGTTTTTGGCTTAGCAATTTTTTATAAAAATTTTCCACAGTAGTGTTCAAAATGCATAGCTTTCATTTTTCCTGTTAGACTCTTCAGTATTGCATTTATATTTCATTAAACATTTTTGCAAACTCATGCATCCATTATGTTATTTACTTTCAATTTAATTTTGCTTTTATTGTTCCCTCCACTATTATAATTTGCATATCTAGCCACCACCTAGGTGTTTCATATTTTTCAACAGAGTAACATTCGGGCATCTCTGTCGACCCCTCTCATCATATCTTTGTTCCCTCTGAAAACTAAGCAATGCACTATGAACTTTATACCCTGTATGTAGTGTAGTGTCCAGGTCAGAAAATTACCTTCTAAACAAAATCCAGATGACTGAACTGAGAAATCTCCTGACCACTGTATGTGTTGGGCAGTAAAAAACAAACAAACTGCTTATTAAAAACCGTGAGCAGCTGCTTATCATTAGGTGCACAACTCAGCCAGTTTTCCATCAACTTATACCAGTGCTTCTGTCAGAGCAATATAGAATATAGGTATACATTAGGAAAATGACTTATGTAGCAGTTAGAAAGATGGCACACTTCTGATCTCTGAATAGTCTCTTTTACATCATGCATAACATCTACATGAGTAAAAGTTGGGTTGGGCCAACTATGTATGTCAGAATACTTCGTAAATAAAGTAATGACCAAACCTTTGAAAATAAATTACCCATAACTTCAATAGTGTGTGTAAGTATATTTATATGCATTAATGTTTTATTAAAATACACACTTTACAAAATTTCAGTGATAATCAGCAGCAAGCAGCGTCTTGACTTTGGGATTTATCCAGGGAGAAGTCATTTGTTGGATGCGAATAAAGCCACAAACTACTTATCTTCTTTTAAAATCAACAGCAGACAGTCATTAATGTTTGTGTGATTTGTTTTCAGTGAATTAAAGTGAGAAAGTGGTTGCAGAGCACCATATTTAGTACACCTGAAGTATTTTAAAATAAAATTTAAAAAAACAAAATAAAACAGCAGTAGACTGTGGCTGTCATGTACTTCTAAATAATATCTTTAGTGAAGAAATTTTAATTTATATATGAATATTTGTTGAAAAATCAGCTGAACTGTGTATCACAACATATAAATCACTGACTGTAATGTTAGCACTTGAAGCTTTTCCATCAAACTAACTACTTTTTACATGTAATGACTACTTAAAATAACCTGAGCATCTGTTCAGTAAACTTTTCAAAATAGTAATTTGCAATTAGCTTCCATTCCTCACACAAGTAGATACAGAGCTGATCAACATCAGATGAACCTTTTTGCTGACTCTTTGCTTTGATCTAGTTCATCCCACATGAGTGGGGTCTGGATTTATATACTGACAGGGCCAAACCAAGGATTTAAGAAGTTTATCTGATTTTTTTCTAGCAGGGTAATGGGTATTGAGGTTTGCTGTGCTTCAGATTATTATTCTGTTGCAATTTAGATCCATTACATATAAACACACCCTAATTTTACATTTTCACTGAGATGTTTAACAGCAGGGTAAACATGGCTCTCCTTTGTACATTTCTCTGGCCTTTCTTCTAACATGTTGCAATTTAAAGCCAAATAACTCAAACCTGCTCTCATCTGACCACGGTACATTACACCACTGGTGCAAGGGTGTAGCTGCAGTTTAGCTCAGTGAAGTCACTTCTTGTTAGCATGTGTACACAAGGGGTTTCTTGCTGCTACTTGATAGCCAATCAATTCAACCCTTTTTAACCATCACTTGTTGGAGGTTGAGATGCTGACTGTTGCAGAGGAAGCTACTGTCATTAAAGGGTTTCAAATAGAATTTCGAACCCACACCTTAGTTCCAACGTATTTCTCTTTCTTCCTTGGCCTTTTAAGTTCATAGTGAGCCGGTTGACTTTACTATAAATGTCTGTTCCCACACCATCCTGTGTAACTTCTTCCACAATTTTCCTCGTTTCAGAGATTTTTCACTAGGCAGGATTTATAGGTCTAGGGCTTCCAACTACATGAACATTATATATACTGTACAAGTATAAGCTAAAACTATGAATAGACTTTTGAAAGTTTAGTAAATTTTTATTTAACAAAAATTACACAAGACAGACAACAAAATAACACAAATAATATTAAATATCTACATATTATCCTAAGCCTTTAAAAAAACTAGAATTTTCTATATGAAAAGATAACAATATGGATATATCAAAGCCTTTGTTCATTTCCTCTAAGGATGAGTGAGACTGCTGGAGCCTTTGTTCATTTCCTCTAAGGATGAGTGAGACTGCTGGAAGATGATCAAACTTGGAAGTCTCAGTGCCATTTAGAGCATTAATCACTCTGTCACTGATAGTATTGTGTAGTAATGAGGAATGGACAGCAGTCTTTAACAGAGAATGTTGTTTGATGACTTGTTCTGTGATCATACTACCTTGTGGTATTTTCAATGTAACACTCAACACCTGACACCACTGCACTGGCTACTCCAGGTAATATGTAGGAAATTAAATAGATACATAATACCTAAATACGTTTTTGACAATATGCTGTCTTACACTTCTCAAGAGGGAAAAATTTATTATTTAAAACAAAAAAGGAAAACACAGATAACTACATTTGAGTCCTTCACTGGGCGGCATAGTGTTAAAGGAGGCCATCATTGACATTCATACAGACGCAAAGTAGGGGATAAGTTATTCGTGGCGGTGAGAAACAATTAAGTAACAGATTAGTTATAACAAAGTGTCTGGTCTACTTACCCCTATCTCCACCGTTGAAGACCCCGTCCAGCTTGTGCCACGCTGCTGCTGCTCCCCCTCTGAAATCTATAACGGTTTTGTTGTCGATCATCCGAGGTAATCCCCGACGTTAAGGTTCACGGGGATGTAGTCTTTGAGCCTCCCCTTCCTGCCCAGTCCAGCGTGTATAAAAGACATCTTGTTGGAGTAGTCGAGCCAGGGCCTACTTTCCTGAGACCCTGTGGTGAACAGAACTACGATCCACCGGCTTCTGTCAATCGACTCGAACAACTCATCAAATATATCCCGCCCCGGCAAGGCATCTTTCGGGTAACAATGCACCCTTTTGTCCCGATATCTCCGGCGGAGAGCTCCCACAAACTCCTCGATCAGACGCACCTCCCCGTGATCGACCTTTCCTCTAGAAAAGGGGATCTCTCTACAATTGCTCAAGACTGCGATATCGTAGCGATAACTCTCAGCCATATTCACGAGTTTTCATTTCCTGGTTTGTCGTACTGAGCTGGCGACTTATTCCCTGGGGTCCGTCCCGTACACTGAATAGTTGTCTCTATGTCGCTAGCAGATCCGAAAAGGGAGCACGAAAACAAACTCCTCTAGTTCAAGGGGGGAAGTTAACTCTCTCTCCCCCCTGGTTTGTCAAATTACTGCGGCCTTAGAGCCCTTGTGCGGAATAGCAATTCAGCTTTGTATTAGTTTTCCTCGGCGCTGTCCACCTCTCTCTCTCTCTCGTTAACCCCACAGCTACCGATCGACGTCTATTTTCACTTAAGCATGATTAAGCCCTTTTAGAAATGATATTGAAGGATAATTGGCTGGTGCCCTGGATGGATTTTTTGTCTGTCTGTTGAATAGATAGCATAAATGGCTCTCGCACACTTTATAGATGAGACAAGTTTTGTTTTATCGACTGTCTAGTTTGATTTATCTCCCTTGTTCATTGTTGGATACGCTCGTGATGATGAACATGGGAGAGCACTCCTCACTTCTTTTGCTATTTCCCCATTCGGTATGTGAACTGACACCTATCTTGTAGCCTTCATAAAGATCCACACCCTCTGTAGCCCGTGATGCGTATGCTGCCAAATTATTATATTATCTAATTAATATGTATATCAAACTATTTGTTATTATTTTGTTGGAAATGGCATAGACTTTTTACATTGATGAATATCTTCATAAGATTTTACACAATGGTGGTCATGAAGAAATATTATACTGCAATAAGGCGCCTGTTTACATCTGTAGAGGATGGATGTCTTGAGAGTAAAACATAGGCACTCTCTCTTCAGCAGGATATTTGCTTCCAAGTGGATAGCAGCTACATGTAAACGTAGTTCTGAACAAACAACACGCGCACATTTTCATTTTATTCTTCCTGAGGAGCTGCTGTCCCAACAAAGCATCCATCGATCTGAATTAGCAGATACTCCAAAACTATTGCCCAAGATCCATCACTCAATTTCACAGAGAAGTCAAATAACAATGGCAATCTTAGAATGACTTTTACTTGTCATTCATAAACATTTCTTTATACTGTTGTTCAATGGTGGTATCAATATCATTGAAATTATCCTGTTGATATATTCAGCAAACCAGAACCATTTAATGTAACACTTAAATATTTATTACTGAAGATCAACAATATAAACAAATATTATATTTGGTCTATCATTTAATTTTAACTCAATATTTTATTTCATGCATTTTCACATGCAGAGAATTGGATAACTCCTCAACCTATTTTTAAAAAGAAACTAAAGGACCAAGTAAAACCAGGGTAATATCATTTAAATGAAAAATTCTGTACATTGTAAACATTAAAACACTTTGATACACACGTATCCTAAAATGAATCCAAATTATACAATCTAGATTCTAGATAACTACTATTAAATAAAGTGCCATGTGAATGAGATAATTACATTACTCATATAATTACATTACTCATTTTCATGCCTGGTTAAGAATAACAAGTTAAAATTTAGCTTACTTAAAAACTAACACTATATTATTTTAATTTACCATGAAATTACTATTTTTAAGTATATTATTAAATGTACAATTTATATTAATTAATTTACAGATACTGCACCATTAAGATTGTAAATTATATTAAGAAACAGCAAGTTTTTGAATAAATTTTACCTTATTTTTTTTTATAATTATAACCAAGATATCATGTCTTGGTTGGTTCTTTAATTAGATATCATCAATATTTCAGTTCATGTAAATAACAACATAACTTTTCTGTGAATATTTTCTCTCCCATAAATTTAAATCTGCTGAAAAATGATGATTTCATTTTATTTATAAAGACCATTCAGTTGAAGACAACAGAAAATCAGGACACTCAGCTACAGATTCTCTACCACCAAGGATTACAGGCAGCCTCCTCGATGGACCATCACCTCCCAGTAGTATTCAAGTTAAGAATCCTTAATGCCAGTCCACCATCACCATATTGGATGGCCTGATGACATAGGTCACCTTACCAATGCCAAAGATTTATCTGACGACTTGATATTTAAACTTCAAACAAATGCTTGGAAACCAGGGGCTACACAGAAGAAATTTCCAATCAGCCGGTTCTAATGAATCTCTTGGCTGGCCCATAATGAAATTTAAAAAAGGTGCGATCTGTGTTAGCTGTGTAGATTCACACCAAAACCTTGATGCATTTGTGAAAACCTCCATCAAGTATAGGGGTGTTTTTGAGGGTTTGTGAAGTCGCAGTTGGTGTGCCTTCCACAAAGGGTCTGCACAGGTTGCGGAACATTCGTGAGAGTTTCGTCAAAAGAAGAAAGATGCTTCAAACAAACAGCGTGGAAGACAAGGAAAAGCACATTGTTACCACAGATGATGGGCTCTCTTCTTTTTATACAATAGAAACAACAAAAAATGGTGGTAATTTTGATGAGATGAGGTTTTGAAGCAGCATCTTGAAGACCCAAAGAAAATGCAACCTGCTTCAGCAAATCCATCCAAAATGAGCTGATTACCATGTGACAATGTGATACAGAGGGAAATTTAAGATAAAGTTAACAAAGCTAATTGCTACAATGCTTCGCAGTCTTAGCAGATGAGGCCACTGTTGTATGACATACCGAGTGTTTGTATAAGATGCATAGATACTGAAAAACTGATTCTACAGAAAGATTTCAAAAGCTAACCAGCTCCATTTAGCTGTACGTCAAGGAACATTTCTTAATGCACTTCTGGCAGCTGGATAAAATCCCAGTAACACTTGGCATCTCCAAAGCTCTCCAATCTCTCTCAAGCTGTTGACATTGCCTCATGTGCTAAGAAATTACAATATATAACATTGGCATTCAGCATGCTGAGAGAAATGCAAATACTGACTTTAGCAATATCTTCAAGAAAATGTTAGACATTGCTGAGGACCTTATCGTGACAGTCAGGCTACCAAGAAGAGTAGCAAGTTGGAAACAAAAGGATAACTATGATACTGAAGGTGCACATACATACTACAAACAGATAATCTACATTCCATTTGTAGATTTAGAGGCTAGATTTTCAGCTGATACCATCACAGCTATAATATCACCATGTTTAATTCCCAAGTTCTGTTCTGGTAGAAATACTTTAGATGAAATTATCAGCATATATAAAAGTTTATTCCAACATATTTCAACTCTTGCAGATATTTACTACTTTGCCAGTGACCATCTCTTCTCCACTCTAAGAAGACTGAAAACTTACCTCAGGTGCACCATGGAGCCGCCAGACTTAATGGATTTGCTCTCCAGACTTTGTATAAAGACACCAATGTTCACTCAGAAACGTTCAACCAATTTAGTCAGAAAGTGAAAAGAAAAGCATTTATTTGAACAGTTTTTCCACTAATTTAATTTTCACATATGCCAAATCAAACGCAAGAAACACAATGACAGAGATATCTGAGACCAGAAAAGTTCGGATGTCCAGCTCATTAACCAAGTTAGTCACATTTATATAAACAGCTCTGCCATTCAGAGAGTCTACAATAACCTACAAAATATAGATATTGGTCCATACTCATAATATTTGTTTTCATTTAATGTTTTATATTAAGAATGGAATCCACCTTCCAATGGCAAACTTTGGGAGGCGAAGCACCAGATGACACTTTGAAATTCAAGCCTGGTAAGCAGTAGCTGATTGCCATCCTGCAGAAACTGGACTGGTCCAGATGCGCTCAGAAAACCAAACATCGGTTGTGGAGGGATTTTGATGCAGGTAACATCCAGAAGTGCTTCAGAAACTGGTATTGAGAATGAAGTCAAAGGATGCCTTTGCAGGACTTTCTGAACAAGTCAAAACTACATGGCAACTGATGAGTGATGGGACTCTTCCCTTGCTGCTGCTGACAATGGTTCATCATCAGGCATCACAAATCTTCCCTAGAGTAGACTAAATACAGAGATTGAGCCTGACCATGTTAAGGAAGAGGAAGAGGAGGACAAACAGGAAGCTAAAGATAGGTTCAAGCCCATCTATGTTGTTGCTACAGGTTTGAGCATGGTGGTGTTCATCATCACCAAGGGCTACAACAAACTACTGGAAAGTTGCATGGATCTGGTGAATGTTGGCAGACTGCATGGCCAAAGACAAGGCATGAACGGAGTTGGTAGAGCTAGATTTCCTTAACATTTAGAACGGAAATCAAATTCTCCACATCACATATAGTTAGCGCAAAAATATTCACCTGAACAAATCAATATGACAGCAAGACAGATCAAAATTGTAGAAAATCAAAAATTTATTAGTGTACACCTTAAAAAATACATTATGAAAAGATTTTATCTTCGATGATAACAGATTCAATTTGCATTATTATTAAGTGTGTATACATGGCCATAATTGCTGAAAGAATTCAAAAGGACAAAGTATGAAGACTTGACAAGAAATGATGGCTAGAGTAGTTTTTTTTTTTCTCAGTAGGCCAGAGGAGAACTGGGAAGAAAACCATTGGTTTCTCATCCAGATGGTGAAAAGTAGCATCAAAATATCTGAGTGGGAGGATGTCAAGGTGGCTGTACCTAGCTAAGCTGATGGATGGCAGGGACCTGATCTTCCAGAGATCCTGCGAATGATGGGCCAAACACATTTGATTATTTCAATACCTATGCATTGTCCATGGATTTAGATGAAGCAAATACGAATGGAAAGACCAATGTAAATAGTTAAGAAATTGGCACAAAAAGTGATAGAGGTTCATCTTGATTCATGTTGATATGAAAGCTCCACTTGTTTTCTACCGCATGGCCATCACTCCCAAACCTTGATCTGCAGTAAGAGGTAATACTTCACAGAATGAAAGGTATAAAGTTAAGGGGGATGTCAAAACAATGTGGCTAATGTTGGAAGAAGACTGATACACTAAACACCATTACTCTCGCTCCCATACACACTTCCTCAGCCCAGCTTCAGCGAAAAGTAATACTGCACATCAGGACACTGTGGTGATGTTACCTTAGAACCCTCACTCAAAACAGTGGTCATATTTCCATATTGTGTTAAAATGGCACATTTGATGCTTCTAAAAATTGTAAAAATCTACATAGATAAAATAAACTTTAAAAATTTTCAGCATTTGCATTAAAAAACAACAAATTAGTCTCTGCAGGCACACGCACACAATGATACAGATGATTCTGTCACAATTATAGCCTGATGCCATAAACACACCAAGTTTCGTTAAGATGTCTCATGCCATCTAGAACCAGACCAACACATTTTGGCACCCCAACTTTTATTCAGCTGCCTAACAGCATGCCTTTAAGGGCATTTGTCAATGAAATTATGAAATGGTAGCTGAACAATCACCCATTCTCTTCTATGTAAAAAAACCAGTGAAAGTTATCTCCCTTTATAATAGGTCAATAAAAACAGTTCGTTCATTGGTATGCTGCATTATTATTCCTTCCTCTCAGCACCAAACCTTCCAGTGGAAACAGCTGCCTTGACCAACAACATTGAGTACAATATGTTCTAAATAACTACATAAATATGGATAAGTTTTTATATACATATATATTTACTGGATCTACAGGTAGCAATTACAATGAAGTGAATTGAGGAATGGAAAACAACATTACAGAGTTTGTGAGTTAATACTGTCCCCACAATGAAATGCTATGAAAACTTTATTGCCCATGAATAAAAGCCCATAAAATATTTGCCAAACTTGAAAGGCAAATCTAGGGCTAAGGGTAACTAAGTTTTAGCACGATTTCTTTCTAGCAAAGTTTTCTCTTACCGTTTTTTCTTCAGGAGTTTTACCATTTGCGCATTGATTTGATAGCTAAATGTTGAAAAGCAGCCTGTAATGATCAGAACTCAATTGTTGGCACGAAAACCTGATTTAAATTGCATACACAGCAGAAAACCCACACCTTTGTTTGGTTGACTCAAGTGAGAGTTTGCACAATTTCTGCTCCATCTTCCAGTATACGGTGTTTTTTGTGCTGACCTCTGCTGGAAGCTTGTGTCGCCAAAGTGCCCAACACCCACTAAATGGCAGACCCAGAACATCTGACAAACCCTTCAAAGGTAAGTCGAGAAAGTTCCTCTCTTCCTTAGAGTAACTGCAGTTCTCAATGCCTTCCTTTGATGTTTCAGACTGTTACACGTTTTTCTACAAGGAACAGAAGCTGCCCCAACAGACATTTTCTGACAGTGTCCGGCAGTTTCAACCCTGCTTCCTGAGCTGGAGCATTTTAAAACGAAAGATTAGAAAGTTGTTAAATTTCTAACCAAACCCCTGATACTTTACCTTAATTCTCTCCTTGGTGTACAGGCTACCAACTTTGTTTTTATCTTCTCTACTCATGTTCTGTACCATACTTCAGGTATTGAAAGACAAATATCAATTTGGGTATCAACCTTATGAGAATATTTTGTACTCTTTCTGAAATTGAAAAATAAATTCAACAGACTACAAACATTAACAGCATAGGTACTCAAAATTCAGTATTTTAGAAATATTGGAGTAATATTTATTGATTTAGCACATTTATTCAAAATGGAATTTCTCCAAACTTCCATTTCTGTCTATACTCCCAATTGAGAAAGAAAATTATCTATTTTGAGGCTAAGGATCAATTTAGTTACACGAGGAAACGAAGAAGTAATTTCCCCTTAAAGAGGTTTGCGCAAGTATTTAAGACCAGCTGTTTTGTGTCTGGTTTATTATTTTTAAACAACAACAGTGTGGTGGCTGTGGTTTTTATACTAGGGGTGTATGTTCAGATGTAACCTGGCATCCAGCCATCCCCAGTATTAAAAATCAAATCAGATTCATGCTGACCATGACGATTGACAACAATGTGCAATTTTATAATTGAACAGCGACAGAATCTCTTCAGGTAAAAATCATCATAACATTCCTTGATATTACAGTCAATGTTAAACACATGAAAACCTACAGAATATTTCAGAAATACCTCTTTAAATATCTGAGAAATGAACGCTGGCTTTCTTTGCTTATTTTTATACCTTTCTACTCTAGTTTCTATAAACTTTATAGAAAAGACAAAGCAAGAAATGCAACAGTCACCTGTCGCTTTATGTGCAGAAATATTAACTAATTATTTCTTGGAAATTGGACTGGTGAGAAAGTATAAATTTTAGCTACCCACCCTGTTAATAACACTAGGGAGCCATAATTAGATATCAGATACAATGGAGCACCTAATTAAAACAGCATTTCAAGTTAATAACTAAAATGAAATGTTTTGTGCTCTCAGTCTGCATCGTTTGCTGCTACTTATGCTTTTTTCTACTCAAGAAAAATGTCCATGCCTCTATAATTCTTAAATGTTGTATGTTTTGTTTCAAATCTGGCTGTTTTTTTTAAAAGAATAAGTAAATATTTACCAAAATTGGTCTCCTCTTCTGGATGGCTACTGGTATCTTGAACAATGTCCTTCTCTGATATTTGGACATCTGTAATGGAATATTTTATTTTTTGTTGAAAACCAAGAAAAAATTTTTAAATGTTAGTTGCATATGCAACCAATCTTGATGCAATTTTTTAGCTCTGCATAAAGACCATTGTTTTATCATGCGTTTACTTCCCCCCAGTTCTGGCCAGCCCCAGCTATAGGTATCAAAATGGCAAGAAAAATGTCCATGTGTGCACGTGAAATTCAAAATTTCTCCTGCTCTGGAAGAAAAATTAGAAAATCTCATTGTTTACCAATATTTTCAAAATTGGCTACTTTTTTTAAAAGAATAAGTAAATATTTACCAAAACTGGTCTCATCTTCTGGATGGCTACTGGTATCTTGAACAATGTCCTCCTCTGATATTTGGACATCTGTAATGGAATATTTTATTTTTTGTTGAAAACGAAGAAAAAATTTTTAAATGTTAGTTGCATATATAGTATATATGCAACCAATCTTGATGCCATATTAGCTCTGCATAAAGAGCATTGTTTTATCATGCGTTTACTCCCAGTTCTGGCCAGCCCCAGCTATGGGTATCAAAATGGCAAGAAAAATGTCCATGTGTGTGCGTGAAATTCAAAATTTCCTCCTGCTCTGGAAGAAAAATTAGAAAATCTCAGTTGTTTACCAATATTTTCAAAAATTGGCTACTTTTTTAAAAGAATAAGTAAATATTTACCAAAATTGGTCTCATCTTCTGGATGGCTACTGGTATCTTGAACAATGTCCTCCTCTGATATTTGGACATCTGTAATGGAATATTTTATTTTTTGTTGAAAAACGAAGAAAAAATTTTTAAATGTTAGTTGCATATATAGTATATATGCAACCAATCTTGATGCCATATTAGCTCTGCATAAAGAGCATTGTTTTATCATGCGTTTACTCCCAGTTCTGGCCAGCCCCAGCTATAGGTATCAAAATGGCAAGAAAAATGTCCATGTGTGCGCGTGAAATTCAAAATTTTCTCCTGCTCTGGAAGAAAAATTAGAAAATCTCAGTTGTTTACCAATATTTTCAAAAATTGGCTACTTTTTTAAAAAGAATAAGTAAATATTTACCAACATTGGTCTCCTCTTCTGGATGGCTACTGCCATCTTGAACAATGTCCTTCTCTGATATTTGGGCATCTGTAATAGAATATTTTATTTTTTGTTGAAAACCAAAAAAAATTTTTAAATGTTAGTTACATATATAGTATATATGCAACCAATCTTGATGCCATATTAGCTCTGCATAAAGAGCATTGTTTTAATCATGCGTTTACTCCCAGTTCTGGCCAGCCCCAGCTATGGGTATCAAAATGGCAAGAAAAATGTCCATGTGTGCGCGTGAAATTCAAAATTTCTCCTGCTCTGGAAGAAAAATTAGAAAATCTCAGTTGTTTACCCAATATTTTCAAAAATTGGCTACTTTTTTAAAAGAATAAGTAAATATTTACAAAATTACCTTGGTCTCCTCTTCTGGATGGCTACTGCCATCTTGAACAATGTCCTTCTCTGATATTTGGACATCTGTAATAGAATATTTTATTTTTTGTTGAAAACCAAAAAAATTTTTAAATGTTAGTTACATATATAGTATATATGCAACCAATCTTGATGCCATATTAGCTCTGCATAAAGAGCATTGTTTATTCATGCGTTTACTCCCAGTTCTGGCCAGCCCCAGCTATAGGTATCAAAATGGCAAGAAAAATGTCCATGTGTGCGCGTGAAATTCAAAATTTTCTCCTGCTCTGGAAGAAAAATTAGAAAATCTCAGTTGTTTACCAATATTTTCAAAAATTGGCTACTTTTTTTAAAAGAATAAGTAAATATTTACCAAAACTGGTCTCATCTTCTGGATGGCTACTGGTATCTTGAACAATGTCCTCCTCTGATATTTGGACATCTGTAATGGAATATTTTATTTTTTGTTGAAAACGAAGAAAAAATTTTTAAATGTTAGTTGCATATATAGTATATATGCAACCAATCTTGATGCCATATTAGCTCTGCATAAAGAGCATTGTTTATCATGCGTTTACTCCCAGTTCTGGCCAGCCCCAGCTATAGGTATCAAAATGGCAAGAAAAATGTCCATGTGTGCGCGTGAAATTCAAAATTTCTCTCCTGCTCTGGAAGAAAAATTAGAAAATCTCAGTTGTTTACCAATATTTCAAAATTGGCTACTTTTTAAAAGAATAAGTAAATATTTACCAAATTGGTCTCCTGAACAATGTCCTTCTCTGATCTTTGGAGATCTGTAATAGAATATTTTATTTTTTGTTGAAAACCAATAAAAGATTTTTAAATGTTAGCTCTATATTTCTCCTGCTTTTGTATAAATATTTTAAAAACTCAGATGTTTGTCAATATTTTCAGGAATTTTGATGCTATGTATTTTCGAACATCTTGCGCTTAGATCTCAGCCTCAATAATTGTAATAAATGACTATTTCTGCCAGAATCTTCAAAAGGGGCTTTTCCATTTAGTGGAAAACTTTAAGTCAAAATTTGAATAGAATTTTTAACTTAGTTGACACTACAAAAGCTAGATTTTTTTTTTTAAAAAGTCCACTTTTTAATTTAATCTATTTATTATGCTGATTTAATGTATCTTTCTCCTTGCACTTACAACTGAAATCTCCTTTCTTATTATTCAAATCAAATCAAATCATGTTAAATGTTACTTAAAATATTAGCTAAGCACCACAACATATAAGTGAATAAGTTAAAGCAATAAAATCAAAGAAAAAATAAGCAAGATTTTGTAGAAAAGCTTATATTAGAACTTGAAAAGCCTAATTTTGAAGCATATTGGCTTTCCCTCATTAAGGACGTGTGAATCCCCAGGTTCAAACATCCTAAATCTGAAGCATTGGAATTAGCAGCTTGTCAAACTCAGAGCTTTAAGTTTTCATCTACAGTAAATGAAAGTATCAGTCAGGTCAACAAGACTCCAGTGGTGTGCCATAGGGTTTGTTTTGAGTCCACTATTGTTTGTTTATTTACATATATAAATGATACGGGAAGTGTACATTAATACTTAAAATTTTGCAGATGTTTATACAAATTGCAGATAACAAATTATTCTCAGATAAATTTAAGTAATTTATTAGATTGGTCAGTTAAAATGTAAAATGAGGAACATTAAACTGATAATCATCATCATCAAATAATTAGTAGCAAAAAAGTAAAAAAAAAAAAGCAATATCAAATACAATAATAGGGGCAATTAACTAAAGTATCACACACAAAAGGAAGGAAGCTTTAGGATCTTTGTACAAGTCCTTGGTTTGTCTACATCTCGAATATGCCATGCAGTCATGGAGACTTTATTTGAGAAATTCTGATTTATTACATGAAGAGAAAATTCAGCATCAATTATATCAGAGTATTGCCAGGTCTTGATAAATTGGAGCATGTTGAATAATTTAAAATATTAAATTGTCCAAGTTTAAATTTTAGAGAGGAGGAAGCCCAATAGGGACTATCAAAATAATTGATGATTGCGAACAGGGTGGATTATGTATGGAGAAACTCTATCCTGAGGGTATAAACTATCCGATGAGGGTTAAACAATAGCTCTCAGCTTCTTAACCAGTTTCTGAGTTCTTCGTAATCAAAACGATAAAGAGCTTTAACCATGGCTCTTTCTTTACTAAGAATAAAGATACACTGCATTTGAAAGTATTTAGTTTTTGGCCCATTATCAGCGTTATTCTAATGACAATCTCACCCTGTTGTGTTGCCTGCTTAAAACTTGTACGCATGTCACATTTTTAACCAAAGTTGGACATTCAGGAGTACAAGTTCGGAAAAAACGAGAAACACCGATAATGGTGATGCTTCCCCACTAGATAAAATTAGCTGCTGAGAATGAATAAGACAGTTTACCATTAACAAAAGGATGTGTTTGTGACAGTCTGTCCATTTTTGTTTTAAATAAAGCTAATTAATTTCCACGGAATTTAGTTTTGAAAATGAAATTAATTCCATCTAACTATGCAGACAGACACATTTGTCTAAGTTTAGCAGGCTGCAGGAAGCCATTATTGCACCATTCTACAGTTTGTGAAACCCTGTGAACGAGTATCCACTCTCCATAAATACATCAGCATACTCACCATTAATGCAAAATGTCGCACACGCACATTCTCATTCTCTCTCTCTACTCTAGGTCGCTCTTTTCTTTTGTCTAAATTGTATACTATTACAGATTGCAGCTAGCCTTTTTCTTGTTTCGTCTTTTAGTTTTACTAGCTGTTTCTGCTTAGCTTTCTTAATCACAATGCTAACAATGGGATCTTCTGGTATTGATTCTTCAGGATTTCTTACTGTTTCAATTCGCATATCTCTTACATATTATTACAGTTTTATCTTTTACAAGAGACTCGTTTAATCTACAATAGCGTGGAAAGGGTGTGGACTGCAGATCCCTGTCTGAGTTACGAGATTAGGGATTGTGTGCTTACATACTGAGTGAGTTGCACGGGCACCACAAGTTAAAGATCCAAACTCTGCCTTCATCTTCCAATAGTGAAGAAGAGGTAGGTATGTATGCCTAACTGGGATCCAAATCAGGTTCTCTCAAACCGTAGCAATCTAACAGAGTAACAAATGGACCAGCACACCGCCCAGTGTTTTACATACTGTACAAAATCTTTTAAAAGATAAATACAAGTTTACATATTCAAATAATAATTTCAAAATCTTACAGTAAGAAAATACATATCAAAATTAGCAAGGTGGAATACATGAAGGATTCCCCTGTTCTTTTGTAATTCAAATAAATTATATCTACACTTTCCAGTGCTATCCAAAGTTTGATTATGAAAATCAATATTTTAAATACTACTGCAGGTTGTGAGTTTTAAATCAAAACTAAAACAAGCAACATACAATTCTGTATGAAAACCTTTATAACCCACTGGGCTGTTAACTGTTGGCATGGAAAACAGCAGTACTCTTGTAAGAGCCATTCACCTACTATCAAACAGCAATCCACTTCTTCGCTATTTTGTATTCATACTTGGCTTATAGTGTTGTTATTATTTAAATGATTAACCAAACATTTAAAAATATAATGCAACCCATCGAAAAGTCTCCATATTGTGCTACTTACCTTTATTTACAGTTATCAGAATCCCCCCTGATCACTTTTGCGTGCGTGCTAAATTAGGGCTTTACCGCTGCCAAATCAACGAAAAGCAATTGCAACTTAGATTTCCCCCATTTCGTGATGGTCAAAGGTTTTGCAAACATCTAGAATTTTTAAAATTTTGCTTGACAAAGTCAAATTCAACTTACTGAATATGAATAATAGTCTTTCTTATGCTAATATGCGTTGAAGTGCATAGTACTTTGTAGTTTTCCATGTACAGAGATAAAACTGGGAAAACAATTGAAAAATGTGACAGGTTGAAATCTAACAAAAAACTACACAATTTCCAAAAAGACTTTTGAATTATGACAAAAGTGTGAATCCATTATAAGCGTACAAAAGCCGACATAGATACAGTGTTGTTGTTAATGACGAAAAACTTAATGGCCGTGGCTGTATATCATATATATATATATATCAGTCATAAATCAAAAAATAATAATATTAATTTTAATGTATTAGTTCTCTCTCTCTCTCTCTAATAACAAGACTGAAAACAAGTTAAGCATTCTACACACAACTTTTCTCCTGTTGTCTAATATATTCTAATCCCAGCAGTCCCTCATCTAAATTCACCTGCATCAACCTGTAATTCAAGAGAATAGAAACTGCAGTTTGCTCTTCTTCTTGTTTTAGAAACGCTGGCTGATATACTCTCTTAACATTGAAAAGTTCCAACATGAGAAAACTTTTAAATGAAGACTCGTCTTCTTAGTTTTTAGGCTAACATCGGCAAACCGAGTTTCCATGTTAACTGATGCAGACCATGTGACCTCAAGCTGCACATTGGTAAACAAAATCTTATACCTGCTCTTCAGAAAATAATAAACTTTCTATAAAGTTATAAACTATTTTTTAAAATAAATGTTGGCCTCTAAGCTATCTAAAATTATAAATAATACTAAATGGATTACACCGATTTGTGGAAGAAACAAATCAGCACAACTAGTGTGCTTGCCCATCAGAAATGTGGGGATGGACAGCTATATTGGGAAAGGCATCAACGAGAGATGAGCCAAAGGGAAAATGAAATTCAAAACGCCCCACCCTTCCCCTTTCGAAGATTTCGTGGGTTATCACATTTCTCATTTTAAAATATTTTTCCTCGGTTCTTATTCTCAACAACAAATATCTCTTCAAATTATTGTTATTTTAAATCCTGTTCGTGTCCAGGCAACTTACAGCTGTCGGTGAACAAGCACTGCTTCCGGTAGAAAATACTGTCTGTCCTCGCGATTTATTCTCCGTTATAACAAAAGATGGAGATAACGGAAACCGTCGGAAGAAAAAAATCGACTATCGTTGTTATTCCCAGTTAAAATCTCAGCATCTACAGAACTGTCCAATAACCCTTTCACAATCAGCCTCATACACATACAGATATGATGTCATCAAACACACACGATGACCTCAGCAGAGTTATCAAAGGATGGGAAGACAATTGGCTTTTATATATACAGGTGCATCTCAAAAAATTCGAATATCGTGGAAGAGTTCATTATTTTTGTCAGTTATTCCAGAAAGTGAAAGTTGTATATATTCTAGACTCATTACAGGTAAACTAAAATGTTTCAAGCATTTTTTAATTTTAATTTTGATAATTACGGCCTACAGCTAAAAAAAAATAGAAAAAACTATCTCAAAATATTAGAATATTCCATTTCGAGTTTGAGTAAATCACTATAAATACCGTGAATCTCTCAGTCCGGTTCATTACACACAACCACAATCATCGGGAAGACTGCTGACTTGACAGTTGTCCAGAAGACAATCATTGACACCCTCCACAAGGAGGGTAAGCCACAGAGGGTCATTGATGAAATGGCTGGCTGTTCACAGAGTGCTGTATCAAAGCATATTCACGGACAGTTGACTGGAAGGGAAAAGTGTGGTAGGAAAAGGTGCACAAGCAAGAGGGATGACCGCAGCCTTGAGAGGATTGTCAAGCAAAGATGATTCAAGAACTTTGGGGGAGCCTCACAAGGAGTGGACTGAGGCTGGAGTCAGTGCATCAAGAGCCACCACGCATGGATGTGTCTAGGAAATGGGCTACAAGTGTCGCATTCCTAGTGTCAAGCCACTCCTGAACCAGAGATAACGTCAGAAGCATCTTACTGGGGCTAAGGAGAAAAAGAACTGGACCGTTGCTCAGTGGTCCAAGTCCTCTTTTCAGATGAAAGTAAACTTTGCATTTCATTTGGAAATCAAGGTCCCACAGTCTGGAGGAACAGTGGAGAGGCACAGAATCCAAGTTGCTTGAAGTCCAGTGTGAAATTTCCACAGTCAGTGATGATTTGGGGTGCCATGTCATCTGCTGATGTTGGTCCAGTGTTTAATCAAGTCCAAAGTCAACGCAGCCGTCTACCAGGAGATTTTAGAGCACTTCATTCTTCCGTCTGCTGACAAGCTTTATGGAGATGCTGATTTCCTTATCCAGCAGGACCTGGCACCTGCCCACGGTGCCAAAACTACTAGTAACTGGTTTGCTAACCATGGTATTACTGTGTATGATTGGCCAGCCAACTCGCCCGACCTGAACCCCATAGATTCTCTATCGGGTATTGTCAAGAGGAAGATGAGAGACACCAAACCCAACAATACAGACGAGCTGAAGACCACTATCAAAGCAACCTGGGCTTCCATAGCACCTCAGCAGCGCCACAGGCTGATCGCCTCCATGCCACGCCCCACTGATGCAGTGATTAGCGCAAAAGGAGCCCCGACCAAGTACTGAGTGCATAAATAAACATACTTTTCAGAAGTTTGACAGTTCTATATTATAAATCCTTTTTTTATTATTGATCTTATGAAATATTACAATATTTTGAGATGTGGATTTTTGATTTACATGAGCTGTCAGCCGTAAATAATCATCAAAATTAAAACAAAAAAAGGCTTGAGATATTTCACTTCATTATGTGTAATGAATCTAGAATATGAAAGTTTCACTGTTTGGATTAAATTACGGAAAAATTGAACTCTTCCACGATATTCTAGTTTTTTTAGATGCACCTGTAATACAGATTAGTTATAACAAACTGTCTGGTCTACTTACCCCTATCTCCACCGTTGAAGACCCCGTCCAGCTTGTGCCACGCTGCTGCTGCTGCTCTCTCTCTGAAATCTATAACGGTTTTGTTTTCGATCATCCGAGGTAATTTCTCGACGTTAAGGTTCACGGGGATGTAGTCTTTGAACCTCCCCTCCCTGCCCAGTCCAGCCTGTATCAGAGACATCTTGTTGGAGTAGTCGAGCCAGGGCCTACTTTCCTGAGACCCTGTGGTGAACAGAACTACGATCCACCGGCTTCCGTCAATCGACTCGAACAACTCATCAAATATATCCCGCCCCGGCAAGGCATCTTTCGGGTAACAATACACCCTTTTGTCCCGATATCTCCGGCGGAGAGCTCCCACAAACTCCTCGATCAGACTCAACTCCTCGGGATCGACCTTTCCTCTAGAGAGGGGGATCTCTTTACAATTGCTCAAGACTGCGATATCGTAGCGATAACTCTCAGCCATATTCACGAGTTTTCATTTCCTGGTTTAGTCGTACTGAGCTGGCGACTTATTCCCTGGGGTCCGTCCCGTACACTGAATAGCTGTCTCTATGTCGCTAGCAGATCCGAAAAGGGAGCACGAAAACAAACTCCTCTAGTTCAAGGGGGAAAGTTAACTCTCTCCCCCCCCCTGGTTTGTCAAATTACTGCGGCCTTAGAGCCCTTGTGCGGAATAGCAATTCAGCTTTGTATTCGGTATTCTATTGTCTATACTGAACGTGGCTGTACTACCCGGAAATCTAAACTGCCTTCTGCCGCCGTTTCCGTGACCCTTCGATGGGCGCGGCTGTTGGTCCTCGCGGTGAGACCCACCAGAGTTAGATATCCGCGGTGTCGCGCGAGATGGCATCCGTCAAAACCACCGCCCCGCTTGTCAAAGGGTTAATCAGTGACCGGCCTTCGTTTGAACGTCCCTCGCAGTCAGCCAGCAAAGCTTACAGCCCGTCCAGCTCTGCACCCGACATCCAGACCCCGACGGCCTCTTCTAGAATCCTCGCAGCCAGACTGAAGATTTCCTCGGCGCTGTCCACCTCTCTCTCTCTCCTCGTTAACCCCACTGCTACCGATCGACGTCTATTTTCACTTAAGCATAATTAAACCATTTTAGAATAGAACAGATTGGTAATGATATTGAAGGATAATTGGCTGGTGCCCTGGATGGATTTTTTGTCTGTCTGTTGAATAGATAGCATTAAATGGCACTCGCACACTTTATAGATGAGACAAGTTTTGTTTTATCGACTGTCTAGTTTGATTTATCTCCCTTGTTCATTGTTGGATACGCTCGTGATGATGAACATGGGAGAGCACTCCTCACTTCTTTTGCTATTTCCCCATTCGTATGTGAACTCACACCTATCTTGTAGCCTTCATAAAGATCCACACCCTCTGTAGCCCGTGATGCGTATGCTGCCAAATTATTATATTATCTAATTAATATGTATATCAAACTATTTGTTATTATTTTGTTGGAAATGGCATAGACTTTTTACATTGATGAATATCTTCATAAGATTTTACACAATGGTGGTCATGAAGAAATATTATACGGCAATAAGGCGCCTGTTTACATCTGTAGAGGATCGATGTCTTGAGAGTAAAACATGGGCACTCTCTCTTCAGCAGGATATTTGCTTCCAACTGAAAAATGATGATTTCATTTTATTTATAAAGACCATTCAGTTGAAGACAACAGAAAATCAGGACACTCAGCTACAGATTCTCTACCACCAAGGATTACAGGCAGCCTCCTCGATGGACCATCACCTCCCAGTAGTATTCAAGTCAAGAATCCTTAATGCCAGTCCAGCATCACCATATTGGATGGCCTGATGACATAGGTCACCTTACCAATGCCAAAGATTTATCTGACGACTTGATATTTAAACTTCAAACAAATGCTTGGAAACCAGGGGCTACACAGAAGAAATTTCCAATCAGCTTGTTCTAATGAATCTCTTGGCTGGCCCATAATGAAATTTAAAAAAGGGGCGATCTGTGTTAGCTGTGTAGATTCACACCAAAACCTTGATGCATTTGTGAAAACCTCCATCAAGTATAGGGGTGTTATTGAGGGTTTGTGAAGTCGCAGTTGCTGTGCCTTCCACAAAGGGTCTGCACAGGTTGCGGAACATTCGTGAGAGTTTCGTCAAAAGAAGAAAGATGCTTCAAACAAGCAGCGTGGAAGACAAGGAAAAGCACATTGTTACCATAGATGATGGGCTCTCTTCTTTTTATACAATAGAAACAGCAAAAAATGGTGGTAATTTTAATGAGATGAGGTTTTGAAGCAGCATCTTGAAGACCCAAAGAAAATGCAACCTGCTTCAGCAAATCCATCCAAAATGAGCTGATTACCATGTGACAATGTGATACAGAGGGAAATTTAAGATAAAGTTAACAAAGCTAATTGCTACAATGCTTCGCAGTCTTAGCAGATGAGGCCACTGTTGTATGACATACCGAGTGTTTGTATAAGATGCATAGATACTGAAAAACTGATTCTACAGAAAGATTTCAAAAGCTAACCAGCTCCATTTAGCTGTACGTCAAGGAACATTTCTTAATGCACTTCTGGCAGCTGGATAAAATCCCAGTAACACTTGGCATCTCCAAAGCTCTCCAATCTCTCTCAAGCTGTTGACATTGCCTCATGTGCTAAGAAATTACAATATATAATATTGGCATTCAGCATGTTGAGAGAAATGCAAATACTGACTTTAGCAATATCTTCAAGAAAATGTTAGACATTGCTGAGGACCTTATCGTGACAGTCAGGCTACCAAGAAGAGTAGCAAGTTGGAAACAAAAGGATAACTATGATACTGAAGGTGCACATACATACTACAAACAGATAATCTACATTCCATTTGTAGAATTAGAGGCTAGATTTTCAGCTGATACCATCACAGCTATAATATCACCATGTTTAATTCCCAAGTTCTGTTCTGGTAGAAATACTTTAGATGAAATTATCAGCATATATAAAAGTTTATTCCAACATATTTAAACTCTTGCAAATATTTACTACTTTGCCAGTGACCATCTCTTCTCCACTCTAAGAAGACTGCAAACTTACCTCAGGTGCACCATGGAGCCGCCAGACTTAATGGATTTGTTCTCCAGACTTTGCATAAAGACACCAATGTTCACTCAGAAACGTTCAACCAATTTAGTCAGAAAGTGAAAAGAAAAGCATTTATTTGAACAGTTTTTTCCACTAATTTAATTTTCACATATGCCAAATCAAACGCAAGAAACACAATGACAGAGATATCTGAGACCAGAAAAGTCGGATGTCCAGCTCATTAACCAAGTTAGTCACATTTATATAAACAGCTCTGCCATTCAGAGAGTCTACAATAACCTACAAAATATAGATATTGGTCCATACTCATAATATTTGTTTTCATTTAATGTTTTATATTAAGAATGGAATCCACCTTCCAATGGCAAACTTTGGGAGGCGAAGCACCAGATGACACTTTGAAATTCAAGCCTGGTAAGCAGTAGCTGATTGCCATCCTGCAGAAACTGGACTGGTCCAGATGCGCTCAGAAAACCAAACATCGGTTGTGGAGGGATTTTGATGCAGGTAACATCCAGAAGTGCTTCAGAAACTGGAATTGAGAATGAAGTCAAAGGATGCCTTTGCAGGACTTTCTGAACAAGTCAAAACTACATGGCAACTAATGAGTGATGGGACTCTTTCCTTGCTGCTGCTGCTGCTGTTGTTGTTGAATCACCGCAGGCGCGTGAGGATGATCCTCAGAAGCGCTAGACTGTCATTGGGGAGGCGGACCAATTCCTCCATCGAGGTGCCGAGTTGGCGGTGGTGACGCTCCACCAACAGAGATGGACATCGGAGCCACAGGTGTTCCGCCGACTCCTCCTCTTCACTACACAGTCGACAGGTAGCATCGTCGCTTTTGCCGATCAGGTGGAGCCAATGCCGTAGTGCTGGATGGTGGAGATCCGTTCTATCGGCTTTGGAGAGGGCGGATTCTGCCCGCTCGTTGGGCTTATTTGCGAAGACTTCCTTTAGTCGGGGGTGTGTTACGGGCGGTGGGCGGCCTTGTCGGCGAGTTACTGCGCGTCGAGTAGCGGTGGTCGGAGAGAGACGGAGCCCAGCTTCGCCTGCTTATCCGCGAGCTCGTTACCGATGATGTCGCAGTGTCCCGGTGTCCAAACGACGACTAGTTGTTTGTTCGTCGCAATCTCCGCAGCAGCTGTTTGGAGGTCGATGACGACTTGGTCAGCAGGATAAGGGTTATCGTCGCCTGGACTAATGACTTGCAGTCACAAAGTACGGTCGCCGAAGCCCAGTTTTTGGCACGAAGCCAATTAATGGCTTCGAGGAGAGATATGGTGTGGAAACGGGAAGCGAGGGTTGGAAGTCGAGCCTCCGTGAGAACTGCGCCAACTGGGGTGGTGCGGACGTGGCCCTTTCGAGCTTGCCGATGTTAAGGGTGTCCAGCCCGGCCCCGCGTATTCAGCTAAGCTGCGTAGCGTCGCGATATAGACTTGTCTCGGTTGTCCCGGATGCCGCCTCCCGGGAGGGGCCCCCTAACACACGGAGAAGATTCGATCGGCGATGAGGTGTTTGACAGACCTTATGGACATGTTTGTCGATCATGGCGTACACCCAGGACGGTCGGATGAGGGCTGCAGGACAACCGGACACCGGCGATAGGGACGTTGGGCTGCCATGTAGACCCTGTATTCCCAAGGCTGGCTCACCTTTGGAGGTATTCAAGGTAAGCCTCGCTCCATGCCACCACTTTATCGACTTCTCTTTGGGCGGATTGGGCCATCTCTGTTTTGTTACGACCGCTACACGCGATCACTAAGTCGTCTGCGTACGCACTGACGTGTGTAGACTCCTCAAATTCACCCAGCAGGCTGTTGCTATAGATAGTGAAGAGCATGGGTGAGAGGACTGACCCTTGTGGTAAGCCCTCCTTGAAGGTACGCGAGCGGCCCTTTGAGTCATTGATTCTGACCTTTGCAGTGCGGTTGGTAAACCATGCCGTCACCCATTCAATGAAGCGCAGGGGGACACCGAGCTCTGACATCCGTATTAGCAGGCCTGTGCGCCAGACTCGGTCATACGCTCTGCTGAAGTCGAAGAAGGCAGCAACACTGCGTTTGCGCTGTGTCGACTGGAACCCGTCGGTGATGAACTGTGACAATCTGAGACGGTGGTCCGTCGTGCTTCGTCCCTTCCGGAACCCAGCCTGCCAGGGGCTAAACAGGTTGTTATCATCCAGACACCAAGACAGCCGGTTCCCAATCATGCGCTCCATCAGCTTGCATATTGTCGAAGTCAGGGCGATTGGGCGGTAGCTTCCCACATCTGCGGGGGTCCTTCCCCTTTTTTTAGAAACGTAAGGATTGTCGCTGTATGCCACGTCTGTGGGCACCAGTGTTCGCTCCAGCTGTGGTTGTTGTTGTTGTTAAGGGAGTTGGACGTCCAAATGCCGAGTCCTCCTCAGCCGACAAACGGCCCGGTCCCCCGACACCGTGGGCCCCAAGGACCCGGGAGGTCTCTCTCAAGTCGGGCACCAAGGAGATGCCGTACATCTGTTTCACGCTATGGCGATCATCAGCGACAAGTCTCCTCCGACCCCAACCTGGGATCGAACCCGGTACAGGAGCAACGGTCCCCTTATGGAGCTAACCCGCTACCACCTGCCCCACCGGGCCGGCTTTCCAGCCGTGGTCGAGGATCGAGAGCAGGAGTGTATGAGCAGGCTGCGGTAGATGTTTGAGGAGATCGGGGGGAGATTTCGTCCGGACCGGCCGCTTTACCAGCTTTGATCTGCTCGATCGCACGCTCCATCTCAGACTCGGTGAAGTCATCTTCCATTTTCTGCCCTGGGGGCAATGCGCGTACTAGGAACGATCTGTCTGACTGCCTTTCTCGAAGTGTTATCACTCTTCCGTCCGCTGATGACGGCATACTCTTGAATAAAGGCGTTGGCCTTTGCACGATCATCAGTGTAGACAGCATCCTTGTAGTTTAACGCTTTTCCTTTGTCTTGGACTTCTGTACCGGTTGGAGATTTAACCTCCGCCCCGCGCTCGTTTGTTGTCTTTCGTTTCGGATATTCTATCCAAATGCTTCCTCCACGCCTCGCGTTTGGCCCCAATCGTCTCCCCGACCTCCTCTTTCGACCCCTGCGCCAATTCCTTGCGGTTACTTCTGATGTCACGTCGAAGTCTGTTACGCTTTTTAATCAACTCTTTTAATTGCGCGTTCATCCAGGGTGCCTCCCGCTTCGATTGGTATAGCAGCCGCTTCCGCCTGCTTAAGGATACGGACGAAGGATTCGAGTTTGGCTGGCGGGGACAGGGCCGATGGGATTTCTGCGACGCCAGTTTCGAGTCTAGAGCCGAAAGGCGCCCAGTCTGCTCGTCTATAGTTTCTACGCTGGCGGCGACTCGGTGCTCTATCTGGAAATCGACACCCCATTGGATCAGGACAGGCAGGTGATCAGAGCTGGGTTCATTTACGGTTGCCCAGGAGAACTGCATCGACAATTGTGATATCAGGGGTACTTATTCCCGCACCTTGCTGGTATCTCGCCTCTCGGGTTGGTGAACCGTCGTTGAGTATTGCTTTGTTATTGTCGTCTACCCACGAGGCGAGCGTTCGGCGCAGCGTATACGTCCCCGGTCGGGTGGTGTGGGTTGACATCGCCACAGGTGATACCGCTTTCAGTAAGTAGGCAGGTCGATTAACCAGGAGGAATCGCTGCGGGCGCAGTCAGAGGCTAGTGGCGGTAGGTGGACGTCAGTGACGAGAATTTGCCGTCTCCTTGCCAGATGTATAATGGCGGCTTGAAACTGTGTTGGCAGTATTTGATATCTTCGAAATGGAGTACTGGGTGCCGTGGCGTATATACACCATAAGTCCACCTCCTCTCGGACGTCGGGCGCCGCTGCCCAATCTGTCCTGTCTAAGAGCGTCATGACCGTCAGCGGTGGGTGTCGGGTCCTCGTCCCCCAGCTTCGTCTCTTGAATCATCGCGACATCAGTTTTATAGCGGTGATTTCTGATGCTAGGAAATCGCAATTCCATTGTAGAAACTGCAGTTTTCGGGGAGTTGTACGAAGGGGATTGGTGCGTATTTCTGCGTGGGACTTTTTAGGCTCTTCTGTCGGCCATCGCACCTGCTGGCGGAGTCGTTCGAGGGCGGATCGTGTCTCTGGCGCACATTTGAGGCGGAGGCCTCGCTGACATATTCGGCACATCAGCGGGTGACGACGCCAGGATACGTTTGTAGGGCAATATGGACTTGTGGTGTTGGGCGGCGGTAGGAGTCATGGGGATGTGTACAGCGGGGTCTGTGTGAGTGGTTACAGGTAATATGGGGTGAGAGGTGAGTGTATTTACAAATGTGGTGTCGGTGGGGTAGATGTCCATTTAGGGGATTTGGTGCAACGGGAGATGCCAGTGCATAATCTGTGGGCAACATTTGGACAGTTTTCACAGCTTAATGGCGTAAAGTCGGGGCGGATTTTTGCTTGGCATAGGAAACATCGGCGCGGGCTTCCGGATATACTGGTCGGTCGAAGTGTTGGCCCCTTACAGACGTTGCATAGGAAGCCTTGAGATCTCTTCTGCTGAGCTCGTGATAGGCCGCTACAAGCCTTGTGGAAGTGCCGCCGGCAGACCGGTGTGGTGTCACTGCGGATTGTCTTGGAACATCCCGCGGTCTCGGATTCGCTTCGATGTCCCCCGTCCGGAGGAGGAGTGTCCGGAGATGCAGGGCGGGGTACGCAGCTCCAGAGGTTGAAAAAAGGGTCCAGTCTCCACTGACAGTCTGGGTTCGACGGTCGCCTGACGAAGGAAGTCGGACGGAGCGCACCTCGGGAAAGTCCCAGTCCATAATTGTGCTGCTGCTGCTGTTGTTGTTAAGCGAGTTGGACGTCCAAATGCCGAGTCCTTCTCGTAACTGAGAGATGTTCGTCGAGCCGACAAGCGGCCCGGTCCCCCGACACCGTGGGCCCCAGGGGCCCGGGAGGTCTCTCTCACGTCGGGCACCAAGGAGATGCCGTACAGCTGTTTCACGCTATGGCGATCATCAGCGACAAGTCTCCTCCGACTCCAACCTGGGATCGAACCCGGTACAGGAGCAACGGTCCTCTTACGGAGTTAACCCGCTACCACCTGCTCCCACCGGGCCGGCTTGCTGCTGCTGACGACAATGGTTCATCATCAGACATTACAAATCTTCCCTAGAGTGGGCTAAATACAGAGATTGAGCCTGACCTTGTTAAGGAAGAGGAAGAGGAGAACAAGCAGGAAGCTAAAGATAGGTTCAAGCCCATTTATGTTGTTGCTACAGGTTTGAGCATGGTGGTGTTCATCATCACCAAGAGCTACAACAAACTACTGGAAAGTTGCATTGATCTGGTGAATGTTGGCAGACTGCATGGCCAAAGACAAGGCATGAACGGAGTTGGTAGAGCTAGATTTGTTTAACATTTAGAACGGAAATCAAATTCTCCACATCGCATATAGTTAGCGCAAAAATAATCACCTGAACAAATCAATATGACAGCAAGACAGATCAAAATTGTAGAAAATCAAAAAATTTATTAGTGTACACCTTAAAAAATACATTATGAAAAAGATTTTATCTTCGATGATAACAGATTCAATTTGCATTATTATTAAGTGTGTATACATGGCCATAATTGCTGAAAGAATTCAAAAGGACAAAGTATTTAGATTTGTCAAGAAAAGATGGCTAGAGTAGTTTTTTTTCTCAGTAGGCCAGAGGAGAACTGGGAAGAAAACCATTGGTTTCTCATCCAGATGGTGAAAAGTAGCATCAAAATATCTGAGTGGGAGGATGTCAAGGTGGCTGTACCTAGCTAAGCTGATGGATGGCAGGGACCTGATCTTCCAGAGGTCCTGCGAATGATGGGCCAAGCACATTTGATTATTTCAATACCTATGCAATGTCCATGGATTTAGATGAAGCAAATACGAAAGGAAAGACCAATGTAAATAGTTAAGAAATTGGCACAAAAAGTGATAGAGGTTCATCTTGATTCATGTTGATATGAAAGCTCCACTTGTTTTCTACCGCATGGCCATCACTCCCAAACCTTGATCTGCAACCCAGCTGCAGTGAGAAATAATACTTCACAGAATGAAAGGTATAAAGTTAAGGGGGATATCAAAACAATGTGGCTAATGTTGGAAGAAGACTGATGCACTAAACACCATTACTCTCACTCCCATACACTTCCTCAGCCAAACTCCAGCGAGAAGTAATACTGCACATCAGGACACTGAGGTGACGTTACCTTAGAACCCTCACTCAAAACAGTGGTCATATTTCCATATTGTGTTAAAATGGCACATTTGATGCTTCTAAAAATTGTAAAAATCTACATAGATAAAATAAACTTAAAAAATTTTCAGCATTTGCATTCAAAAACAACAAATTAGTCTCTGCAGGTACACACACACAATGATACAGATGATTCTGTCACAATTATAGCCTGGTGCCATAAACACACCAAGTTTCGTTAAGATGTCTCATGCCATCTAGAACCAGACCAACACATTTTGGCACCCCAACTTTTATTCAGCTGCCTAACAGCATGCCTTTAAGGACATTTGTCAATGAAATTATGAAATGGTAGCTGAACAATCACCCATTCTCTTCTATGTAAAAAAACAGTGAAAGTTATCTCCCTTTATAATAGGTCAATAAAAACCATTCATTGGTATGCTACATTATTCTTCCTTCCTCTCAGCACCAAACCTTCCAGTGGAAACAGCTGCCTTGACCAACAACATTGAGTACAATATGTTCTAAATAACTACATAAATATGGATAAGTTTATATATATATTTACTGGATCTACAGGTAGCAATTACAATGAAGTGAATCGAGGAATGGAAAACAACATTACAGAGTTTGCAATTGATCAGATGAGGCCAAGATGCTCTAAAGGGAAGCTGAAGAAACATTTCTATGAAACCTGACATTCTGTGTACATCAGCTATGGAGAGAGAGATTTTAATGCTTAAAAGTCAAACAGAGTTGTTGCCCCTATTTTTTCAGTTCATCTTTTAGCTAAATCTAAAAGTATGGCAAAACCTTTCTTTTCTTTCATTTAAAAATGTTTCCGAAATTTTCTTTGTTCAGTTTATTCTTTTAAATTTAAAAAAAAACAGATTTAGTTTGAACCTAATTAACTTCATTCTTTTATCACATTAACCCTTGACAAACCTTTACCAATTAATACAATCAAGAAATCTGTCGAGATATTGAAGCTGTTACACTGGAGGCTAAAATCAGTACATCACCCTGAAATAATTTGTGTGTATTTATACTATTATTTGAGCATGCCTTTTGTTTCTCATCCATTTTTTCACGTATTCCTTCTGCTAAACTAATACAGTAAAATGTGCATTTAATTTAGTTGATTGCTTTGTTACATCTCCACAAAAAAGACTAGATTAAGAAATATACAGACCAGAGGAATGTCAAAATATGGCTTAATCGGCTGTATTATGGTAATATTTTAGATACATTGCAACAAACATTCCACATTTTGTTCAAAATGAGGTGATGCAATAGTTTCGGCTGCCACTGTAGATTTAATTGGTCTGCTTTAAAGCTGAATTAACCTAATCCCAATAAAAGTAGAAAGGGAAATAAAAGGGAACATCTTTAGGTGGCCAGAGTAGCTAAAAGGTACAGAGCCTAGAGGTGAGTTGTATTCAGTAGCACATCCAGCTACACAGCAATCATGCAGCAGTAGAGAGACTGAATTACTTGTTATGGTGGAACATTCTGTACAGAAGGTAAAGCAAGATGAACTATGATAAGATTTCTAGGGCCAAACATTTATTATTCTAAGAGCCACTCAAATGAAACTTGGTTAAAAACAACATTGCCATAATGGTATCTGGCTGGGTTCCTAATAAGTAATTTAGAAACTCTATACATGGTATGATTCTACAATAACACACATGATGTACTATTGAAAATCTAAAATTGTTTGTTTACTCAGAAAAATAAAGTGAAAATTTAATTGATATTCCTAAATCATGAAGAAAAAAAATTGTTTCTCGTGAAGTATAATGTGAGCATGAATAATTATTTAATCTTTGGTAATCAGGACAATAGCAAAAGCCCATGAGATTCACAAAAAGGCCAATTTAAAGAAAACTCAGGTTAATCATATCCTATACAAAATGCATATGATAAAACTATTATTATCACTGCTAATGTTTTAACAGTGTATTGATCATAAAAATAAAAGTTTCAGATTACATCTATGTTCCTTCTCTGCTGCTGTTATCAGTCTCAGAATCTGTTGTTCCAAAATGAACGTCTTTATTCTATCTGCTTCCAATGGATAACGTTTCAATATATCGGACAAGAGGACTGGCTGCCGCATTTCCAAAACTTTTGTTCTTCTACAGATATTGTCTTGGGACAGCAAAGCAAGCAGAGATTGATTTTTCATCTTGCTTTTCTTTTGACATCAATCATTATGGATAAGTAAAAAGTTCTTTATTTTTAAAAGGAGGGGATAAATACAAATCAAATAAAGTTTTAGCTCAGGGTTTATGAAATGATTTGAGTTTGCATTCTTTGAAAAATAAATTTACCACATTATTCACTTAAAAAAAAAACAGCAATGGATGTCTCGTCTTGTACATCAGCTTCAAAATCAATTTCACCTGCTTTCTTAGATTGTTATCGCATGACTGCCTGCTCATTGCCTTTAGAGACGCTCCACCAGAAAGGGGAAAAAAATCATTGCCGTCCAGGTCACATGACATGCACACACCTAAATAGTTTGTTCAATCTCTGTAACAGCCTGGTCAGAGTTACTTCCCATTACCTGCAACTTTTCTCTCTTTCCTTAATTGTGCCACCCTGTCTTTTCTTTAATATTTTTATGTATATAGTAGCGTCCTTTTGTATGTGTCTAATTCAAACAGAACCCAGTTCATTAATATAATAATAATAATAATAATAATAATAATATAATAATAATAAGTTATTATTAGTTCCCTTTGGTGTAGACTTGGATTTGTCTTCAAGTGTTTTTTTAATAAATTGAGTGACTTATTCATGGTTGCCCTTTCTTTTCTTTAGGTTTGTAATTTGTCAGTATCTCTAAGTTACTATGCAAACCATTTTCTTCTCTTTTGGAAGCTTTCTTTTTAAAGAAGAAGAATGACTAAATGTTAAGATTTGTTTGGAAACTTTGAAAATTCGGATTAGACTGCGCACAAAACCAAATCCGTTCTGGGCGACAGTGTATTTGTCCATAGTTTGCACCTCGACAAAACAAAGTTGATGATGCAGAGAGGGTTTGAGAATCCCTCATTCTCTTTGTTTGTTTCCCCCCCCCCACCACTCTTGACGTAAACTTGAGATGCTGGGGAAAAACTGTACCACAATCTTAAGCAATGGACCTGACCCTTCCCACCGAAGGCTGCCCAAACGGAACCTTTCATCACAGGAAGAAAGAGATGGACAAGAACACTTCTGGAAAAATTATAAAGTTTTATTCAAATAAAAAAATGTTCAAGAAATTCAAGAAAATTTGTTCACTGGTAGAAAAAAAATGGTATTGACATTTAGTGCATTGTAAGTCAGAATGCTTGTGTGCATAGATGCAAATTTCTAAAAAAGCCAAAAATCACAACACCTTTTTTTAATATATAAAAGCTTCTACGTGGATCAAATGTAACGTGAAAAGTTGTTATAGAAAAAGTAATTGGAGGGACGGATTTGTTACTCGATCATGACAACGAATCTTTTGCCAGGAAAGGATGTCCCCAAAAACAAAACAACGTAGTGTATATACATGGATTGAAAATAATCGAGTGGTGAGCTCCCTTATAAAAATTTACAACGGTAGCATGCATAGTGTACAAGACGTTAAAAATTATAGTTGACATGTTCGGCACCATAACCTATTAACTACAGGTCACGCAGTGCATGTACTTTGAATCCCCAGACAAGTTAGAGATGCTAGGTGATTCTTTCCATAAACCTGTGACAGTCGTTTCTCCGAGTGTGTAGGTGTGGTACTCCAAGAACAGCCCACTGCAGGGTTGGTACAGTATATCTCTCTGTGCCAGCATAAGAAAAGAGACGAAACAAGAAGGAATAAAGTCCCTGTACTGCAGACCGAAATAACTGGTGAATGCAGAACCAACCTCACACACCACATGTGGTTTCTCACTACTTCTGTTGATATGATGAACTTTCAAGTGAACATTGGCACCTTTAGACAAATAAGCAAAGGTCTGATCTTGGGAAAATACAAAAAAAAAACAGTTAACATGAACAAAGCTCGTTTGCAATCCCAAAGTTAACCCTCCATTCCCTGCCCGATATCACAACCGAAAAATGGGGAAAAAAATTGTATTTCATTTTATCAACATAATACCATTTGTGCAACTGAAATCCCTTCACACACACAAAAGAACAAATGTTCCTTTTACATCCGTGGAATTTAAGCAGATCTGTGTTGTAAACAGTTGGTGGGTAACAATTTTGACAGAAATAAAAACCAAGATCTATTAAAATTTCTTCTGCGCCATAGTTTGATTAGAGCAATGGAAAGGCACTCGCGGGCAGACAATTATAACAATGCATAATTACTGAGTCTTGTAACTGCAATAAATGTTACAAATCAGTTCATGTAACCTAGTTCAATGCATTCATTGCCAAATTATCTTCAGAAATAGTATTAAAGATTTCAATAGCCATTCCTTTCATTAATAAGCATGGGAATGTCTTAATTAGGTGAGGCTCCTGTGTATATGAAATCTCTATGGATCCAATTATAGTTCCCGAGATGAGGCATCAAAAAGAATGAAATTATAAATAATTATTATTTAAGTCTTTTTAAGTATGCACTACCTTTGACATTCATATAAATAATATTAAATTCTTGCACTATATACATATTAAAGTGTATTTATTATCTGTTACTTTAAAAAAAGAAAGGTATAAAGTTCATGAGAATGTCCAAGATGATGTAGTTAATGTTGGGACTGACACAATGATCCATAAGACTGATGCACTAAACACCAGTACAAAAGCCCTCATCAGGCCAGCTAGTGAATGCTTCATTGATGTCTGTAGGTCATTTTATGGATAAGAATGGCCCATCTGTATGCATGCTAATCTTCATCTCTTGATATCTAGCTGTGTCTAGATGCGATCTTGAAGCCCTTTCCTTACCTAAAAGCATATGCTTTGTGATTATATAATACCGATTGGTATACACAGTAGAACAAATCGAATAATACAGTTGGTGATAGCAGTTGCAGAATGTAGCTACACGGCACTGCTTGACCTTGCTGTTCTTCCATGACAAAGGAAAACAAGCCGTTAATTAATCAATCTCACCTCCCTTTACAATATTGATAAGTGCAGCATGCTCATGGAGGGGAGAAGTTGATAAACATATGAACAGAACTAGCTAGCTCACAGTTATTTTTCTGATCTAATCATTATTCATCAAGCCAATTTTATTCCATTTGTTTCTGGAGTACTGTGATTTCCAGCAGGTCTTCTGGAATAAGTTTTACAATGATTTCTTTGGGGAAAATAACCTACATTTTAAGAATAAACCAACAATGGCAATCGGAGGTGAAATCTTTCACATCAGAGAAAAGAAAAGAAAGCTTTTTAGCCTCATTCAGAAAGCAAAATGGATCGTCAGCGATGCTCTGGGCAATTATTTGGCTAGCACAACTGCTGCACGTGCAGGAACATGCTGTCGGGTCTGTCAAAAACAGGTGTAAAAGGAACACTACAATCTGCATGATGTTGGAACTTGTCTGTGCTGCTCTCTGTAGCTGATCCATCATTTTCCTCTATTATGTTTAATCTTGATAAGATGAAATTGGAAGACAAAAAAAAGAAAAATTTTTTTCTGCATAGTGCTTGAGGGCGAAATTGCTCCCAGTGGTTCCTTCACCAGACTTCGCATTTCGTAGAGGGGTTCATGGCAGCATTCAGGGGACAGTTGAAGATTGTGGAGAACAGACGGGAATTCGAGATGGCACCATTAACCCTTAAAGTAAACAAATAATTAGATCTCTCAGAAACTTATATTTCTCAGAAGAAGAGCTTCCTCAAACTGATCAGCACAAACTACAGGAAAGTCTCTGGAGACACCAGACATCATACACAGAAGTTAATCGCCACCTGTGTGTGGGAAGAACAGGCTATTTATTTTATACAGTCCATTACGTTGAAATAAAAAGTGCTAATAAAAATGTTTTGAGGATCCATTCAAACAAAATTAGCTGTTCACATATCCCCAATAATCCAAGGAAAATGAATTCCTTGCACACGGCACAGAAGGCTGTTATTTATGTCACGTCTCTCTAATTAGAGAAATACAGACTTTGGTATTTATCAAGTTCAGTATTAATTTAGCTAAAGGTTTATAGACTACACTGAGGAAATGTTTTGAAAATAAATTTATTCAGTTTACAAAGATTTTGTTTTATTTTCATCTCCGAACTGCAATTACGTTCCAAGTAAAATTATCAGCTTACCTTACTTGGCCAGGTGCAAAATGATCAGCAAGAAGATGATTAAGAAGGCCATCCTTGGTCCATGCAGAACAGTACATCTATAATAAGTAAATATGCAAATGAGTACAAAATTAATGAAGCAAAAATAAATAATAAAATATATCTTTGGGGAATCAATGGTCTTACCTGTGCAAAACCAACAAATAGTAACTGGTTTGCTGTCAACTTAAGGCCAGGTAAGGGCTTTTCTTTTCCATTTTCTTCTGTCCACATTGTATAAGCCTGGAACAAAAAAATTATCGAAACAATATTTAGTTATACTTAGTATTATTACGCTATTTCCTACAAATGAGTGGGAAAAAAAATGACTAAATCCATCAGTTTCTAAGCCAGGCTTCTTTCCGTAAAATGGGGTCTTCAATAAACAAACTCTAGGTTCAAAGAAAAACATTTGAAGTTGTGAAACTACAAATGACCATTCCAATTTCAAGTTAAAATGATGTCTCTGTAGCTTCAGGTCTTCGCACATCCTAAAAGATACAACTGTTCTTCACAGCTTACCACATTCACTGGTTCCATGATTTTCCGCCACCTTCCAAATAAGAAATTTGGGAACGTGATTTCCTACATTTAATTTCACAACTGTAGAGATGAACTGTTTAATTCTAAAATGGATTGCAGGCAATCTTGTCTGAAGCGGATAGAAAGCCAACAAGCTTTCTGTTGTTGAGGAAAACAAGCAAGCATGTCTGTTGTGTTTGTGTGGCACTCAGTCCCACCATGAACTCTGGACTAAAGAAAGTAACGGTCACAAAGGAAGTGCACCTTTGGCTGCATACAATATATTTATTAGAGGTTATAATAAATCTGTTAGAGCCCCTGCACAGCAACTTTACACACACACACACACACATACTTAAACATATACATAGCTATTGCAAATAAATGGAATAACATCCTAACAGAGGTAAAGCAAGTTATACTAATAAGCATTCCTTTCCTTTTGGTGGTGGCACACACGATAAGGAATCCATAGAACCTATGATATAAACCCACCCAAACTGAACATTTCTGGAATTTTGCAGTTGGTAATCACATAAAAACCTTAAAGTTTCAGGCAATTTTAGAGTCCATCAGTTGTGTGGAAAAATGGTAATTCTTTATTTACCATTTTGAATATAAATTATGTAGTGGAAATGCCAAGAAACTTCTGTGTTAATGACAAGCATTTCAAGAGCTGATTTAGTTTTTCAGAACATTTCAACTGTTAGGATTTCTTCTAATTAGCTTCACATATGGTGGTCAGCAACATTCATATTTGGAAAACATTTATCTGCAGAATAAAGAATCAAAAAGAAACTTATAGGAGTTATCTCCCGCAAGACTGCAAGTTGGCAAGAATTCAGCAGCTTCACTTCACTTACTGCAAATGCTGCTCTCAGTCCACCATTGTCAGCAATATTTTCATCTAAAGTCAACTCTCCATCAACCTGAAAGTAGAAATGTTAGATACATGTTGATAACACTGCCTTTTTTCCACAAATTTTTTTTTTAAAAGTACTTACACATTTATTTATACATTAATTAATATTAGACTGCCTGACCACTCACAGGATAATCAGAGCAGGTTCTGTTTCTAGAGAGAGAGAGATGAAAGAGAGATGAAAGAGAGAGAGAGAGAGAGTGTGCGTGTGTGTGTGAAAGAGTGAGATGGAGAGAGAGAGAAAGAGAGAGAGTGCGAGTGTGAGAGAGAGTGAGTGAGCAAGAGAGAGAGAGAGCGTGTGTGTGAAAGAGTGAGATGGAGATGGAGATAGAGAGAGAGACGTGTGGTGTGTGTGTGAAGAGGAGAGAGAGAAGCGTGAGTGTTGGGAGAGAGTTGTGTGTTGTGTAGAGGAGTGAGTGAGAAGAGAGAGGAGAGTGTGTTGTGAAAGAGTGAGCAAGAGAGATGGAGATGGAGAAGAGAGAGAGAGAGAGAGTGCGTGTGTGTGTGAAAGAGAGAGATAGAGAGAGAGAGAAGAGAGAGAATGCGAGGTTAGAAAGAGTGAGTGAGCAAGAGAGAGAGAGAGTGTGGTGTGTGAAAGAGTGAGCAAGAGAGATGGAGATGGAGATAGAGAGAGTGGGTGTGTGTGTGTGTGTAAACCTGTTCAAGTCACCTACCGGCTTACCGTCCACTTCATACTTGCTGTACGTCTTCCTCACACATTTCGTAGTTATGTTGAACTTTTTCACTGTTTCTGGGTTCCACCAGTTTTTTATTTGTCCTTTCCCATCATAGTGCATTCCTTAAAAAAAACCACAAAATAAATAATAATCACCTACAAATAAAATAGTATACGAGTGAAATCTAACTGGTTACCTGCCTTTGCTATTCAAGATGCTCAGATCAGACAGGTAAGCAAACCGCATACAACAGTGGATGGGTGCACCAGTATGGCTGGCCTATACGTCAGGGACAGAAAATAATGAATTTTTAAAATTTAAATCCAGTGAACAACTTTACCACAACCAAACTGCATTTTAACTACCAACAAATTTTTTTTCTTTCTTTTTAATGATTTAGTTAAAGATTAAATGTTTAAAATTTAAAAAAAATTATGTTAACAGGATCCAAATGTTCTTCTTTACTGATTAATAATAGGGCTGTAAATTTCTGATGGAGTTATTCAGAATGCTTCTCTTTATTTTACTAGAGGGATATTATAGTTGGCCCTTACTGAATCTCTTCCTAAACAGAGATGCTGGACTCTCACGTATTAAAGAATTCTTTTAAAATTTTAAACAAAAGTCATGGAATAAATGCTTTGTTTTATATATACTGTTATCAAGAGAAGTATACCTTTAAAACCAAATGCATGTGTGACTTGATGCCCAATCACGGATCCAATGGCACCAAAATTGAGAGCTCTGAAGATGAAGAAAAAAATTATATATATAAAACACAAGCTGTTTTTGTGGGTTTATTATTATTATTATTATTATTATTATTATTATTATTATAGTAGTAGTTGTTGTTTGTTGTGCTGTTCTACATTTATTTTCAGGGAATTCTTCTGAGTTTCCAGCAGTAGGGCTAGCACTACTGGGCTGCTAAGATAGCGGTCCGGTTTAGCGTATTACCTCCCTTAGAACTTCTCGCTTTCTTCTTCACCCACCAGCCCCGGACTTTCCTTCCTTCCACGTCTGAAAATGAAGAGTTCTTGTGGAGTCTTTCCGAACCGTCGCCTTGGAGAGAGAGGGAGCTCGTGGGGGGATGGGGGTGGGGATGTCCCAAGCTATCGCCGCTAGGAACAGTTCGTGGGTGAATCCCGGGTTGGGGGTGGGGAAAAACGAAGGCCCCTCCCATCCTTTCTTCTTCCTTCGGACATTGAAGGATTCCTCCATCTTACGCTAAAGATGATTTTGCTTATTTTAGCCGGGATATTTACCCCCGCACAATTTCTGGTGTAAAACACTGATGACGTGAAACAGTTCAGAATAATACCTCCCTCCCCGAACTTTTATTTTCAATTACTCAGGGGTCCCTGTAATGACTGAAAGCATGCATACTGTGGACCATCTTGGATGAAAAAAGGAAGATGTAGCAGCGCCACTGGAAAAAATACTTCATTCCTTATGGGCGAGTAAAACGGGCTGTCCGAGATCGGAGGGGAGATCCAGCTGAGGAGAAAGAGAGAGAGACAGAAATGAATTTAAAAATCAACAATTAATGCATGATTATATTAATGGTTGAAACATTATAGATCAAGTTATTTATTATTATTATTATTATTAACCAACGATAAACCTAGCAATAGTATATTAGGGCAGCCGTATATGCAAAGCGAAACAATGGTGGCTTTTCGCAGCATTGGGGTTTGGGAAGTTTTTTTTTTAAAAAAAAAAAAAATCATCGGCAGATAAAGCAGATTCAGATGCAATCAGCAGCAGAACCGCTCAACTACAGTCGGAAAATTAGGGGAGGGGGATCTATTACAGACCCATTCCGTTGAAGAAGATACAAACCGAATTTCTTACAAGTCATGCTGTCTAAAATGAGGACCCTGTCGAATTATGAAACAATGGCAGAGTTACATCTGCTTAGTGGTTTTTCGATGGCAGCTCTGGGAAAACACTCACCGCTGCCTGTCAGGTTTACGTCCTAACTCGTCCAACACTTGATGCAGATCGAATTGTTTCCAGCTGATGACGTTTTTAAACCAGTCTCCTTCGACTACGTCAAACTGCAACAAAAAGAGAGCACACTAGAACATGGAATAACCGGAACACCTCTGTTGACCGAACCGCAAGCAAAATTAATGTAGCGAATGCACTGATTGCTTCCTGTGGGCGAACTTTAATTCGACATCGTAACGGGATGGCCAACGATGCGCCTGGCCCGGTTTGCCACGTGACGATCGCATGATGACGGTGGAGTTCCATATGATACCTGACTGCTGCTTTCAGCTTCTCACTGTTCGCTAAGTGAGGTGACAAACCAGTCGTGCGCTGCGACCACTAGTCAGTCCGCCTCTGTTTACATGACAACCGACCCGGTAGCTGTCAAACCCAGGCACCGTACTCGTTCATCTTTCACATCCATCCGCCGTCTGTCCGTCCGTTCACTTTTGCGCAGATCTGAACGTGATAATTCACTGACGGAATACGTTCGTATTTGCGGTGCTCCGGTTTCCCTTTAGCTACGAGAAGCCACGAGAACGGGAACTGACGATGAAACCAGACAGTAGCGCTTGCTACAAAATTTGTACAACCGGGGAAACCAATATTTAGACCGATTTTTTTATGTGCAAAAGCTTTGTTTTTCCTTCGTAGATTGGGGTCCATTTGAAAGTTCGCAGTAAATTCTGGGTCTTCAAAAATTCGAGTTATGTCATGGAATCGGACAGTGTACTGTAATAAAATGTCTTTTGGTGGTGCTGCTCATAGCTTGATCTCAGGCAGGCCAAGTTTAAAGCACGGACTCACTGACAAGTGCATAACTCTGGTAAAACAGGACTCTCTGGAAATCCATCCTTCCAAGACTTTGGCAGCCAGATACGGGCGTGCTGCTCCTAGATACAAACAGGTCAAAGGAAGTATAAGGATCTCGTCATGCGTTAGTTAATGTAACTGGCTCACAGAAAGTGAAGTTGGCAGACGTTGGAAAATCCGGAAATGCTCAAGTCCTTAAAAATGTGATCTACAAAAAATAAAGAGCGTATGGCTGGACTGTTCAAGAACTGGTTTGATGACGGTTCTGTTCCGGAAGTCCAGAAACTCTTGAAGGATCACAAACCTTTAAAAGCTTTGATAGTTTTGGATAACACTCTTGCGCACCCAGATGTCGAAGGATCGATATCAATGGATAAAAATATCCGTGGATTGCGCATTTCTCCCAGTGTGACTTCCCTTAAGCAGCCCGTGAATCAAGGTCCTGGAGAGCCCGGCCGGTCGCTATCACCGGGAAGCGCTAGAGAAATTACATCTTTCCAACAGTTATTAGGGACGATGTTTTGCTGGGCTTCCTGAACCTGCCTAGCAACCAGAGGGCGAGGAGGCGCCGATCAAAGGGCACTGCAACTCAGCTGGCGAAATTTCCTGGCCGGCAGGACTGACTAACTAAAGAAGAAGGAGAAGGGTCCAATAATGCTAGGCCGTAAGGGCGGCGTGGCAGGGCTTCGAAACTGATTCCTGGATGCAGCGACTGCGAACCGTACGATGTGTAGGAATGGTTTGAAGATGTCTGTGGCGGTGGGCGTTGAAAAGTTAAAGCAGACGAGGAAAAATTGTGGCGACAGAGAGAGGAGGACGCGTTCGGCGATGTAACGAACGCCACACCTGGTTGGTCCATCGCTGTTCGCGCTGCTGATGCTACACAATCGTTTGTCGCTCACCGCACCTGTAACTCTGTAAGTTCGTAAACGGGAACGACGACTCAAGAAGAAGAGGCGCAAACTTTTAAAATGATCGCCCGCATTGTTTAACTGATCGGAAAAAAAACAAAAAAACATTCTTATAAACGATAATGCCTAATCTTATCTGTTTGTAAAACTTCAGTTATGTAATAACTCCGTGCCCGTAGAGTCATGCTCTCATCTCCGTTAATTTCCTTTTCAAAGACAACCTCGATTGTCCGAATATCTCAACTCTGACAATTCGGATAATCGAGGTTCCAATGTACAGGTAAATTTATATATAAATTACTAAAGTTCCAATTCAGTTTCGGTTTTGATTGATTTCCATTTGTCGAAATCACTATATTTTAATTTTTTTAAATAAAATAATTAAATGTAAGTTCGTTTCCTAAAACGGAAAATTCTTTTTTGTCTAAAATAAAATCAGAACCAACTTCGTACAATATCAGATCCTTCTAAGTGTTTCAGGACGGAGGACATATTTAATGGAAACACAATGGGTTGGTAGGATCACGAAGTACTTCGTACAATATCAGATCCTTCTAAGTGTTTCAGGACGGAGGACATATTTAATGGTAACACAATGGGTTGGTAGGATCACGAAGTTCTGCGGTTAATGAAAAACCTGGCCAACTGTATAACAAAAGGGGAATGTGTGTTTGTGGCTGCTCATCATAGACGAATCCCAGGAAACAGAGATGCACTGACAGTCATACTTGTGGACTCATTAACGGAAGCGAAAACGAGGTTATTTGATAAAATGGTCTATGGGACGTTTCTTTAAAAGAATTAATGGCACGTTGTTCGTTTAATGCGGGTTTTAAATCACGAATAAATAAAGGGTCGATAACTCTTGCAGTTCTCTAAACCGAACGGGTACCGAGAATTCACAACGACATGGTTAAGGGTCGAATGCTCCTTGCCCGAGAGACTCCGTGGTCCGGTTCTGCTGACACAGCCAGCCGGACATGGCCGACCTTTCATAAATTAATCGCCCACTGTAGCTTTGATGGCACCAGAACATCAAGAAAACGAGGCTGACAAAATAGGATGTTGGGAACCGGGCCAAGATAAGCGTTTTGCCGATTTTCAGGAGGGTAAAGCCAGGAAACGTACGTATCATCAGCTCCTCGGCAATATAAGTGGACGTCCATCAGTGTACGGATCAAACTTATCTTCAGTAGATGGCGAGAGAAACGTCAGTTAGACCAGCCCCTTATTATCAAACAAAAGGTTTGTGTGTTCAGGTCTGGTGTGTGTAGAAGGAATACGATGAACTCTGTTAATACAAACGCCAGAAGTATATTATAGTAAGGGCGGTAATTGGATTTTTTAAGTAGAGGAAGAAAACGAAATGGATCTTTAACCATAAACGGACTGATCGAAACGGGTTAAGATGTCAGCCAAGAATTTAGCTGGATTTTGTTCTTGAATACAATAGCTAGTTTGTTTTTTTCCTTCTTATTTCATTGGTGAGTCCACGAATTTGCTTTATTAGTTTGACATGGACGTGGATGTTCGTTCTAATTCCTAACATTGCTCGGCTGAGACGCAGTGTTACTGGGAGAATATCGTGTTACATGGTTTAGATCGAGAGTCATACTATACACGGTTGCACGCCTCTTGATTGCGTATGACAGGTAACGATTTATTGTACACAAATCCTCGAAATAAAAGAGCTCACTTGACATTCAGTGAAAATCTTGTTAGCATCTACCCAGTTCCTTTCTCTCTTTTTTATAACACAAAATTATATGTTCTACTAAAAAAATAAAGAAGAAGAGAAAAAATGTCGTATTTATGAAGTTTAAGAATTAAATCGAGCCAATCCTTACCCCTTTATAATACCCGTCTAGGAACGTTGTGTTCAACATTACTGTAGGATAACTGACTTTTTGTATCATATCATCCAACTGAAAAACAAAAGGAAAGACTTTGGGCTTCAAAATAAACAAGCAGTGAACTACGTAGGTTAGAAAAAATCCGATTAACCGAAGTCTCCCTTTAAAATCAATTTGAAGTCAAACAAAACGTCGGAATTCCACTGAATCTCAGAGCAAGTTTAAATTAAAAGTGTCCATGCTGGTATTTTGTCTTGAATACCCTACGCGGCTGCTTATCTTGATGGCAGCAGAAGATGTAGTGTCCGCATGGCAGGTCTATCGATAGAGTCTTTCTTTTCTTTATTTTTCTTTATTTTTTCTTTCTTTTTACAAAATAAAACTGGAAAGTAATTTTCGCTGTTTGACAGCCGGATAATATCGCTGAGTTACTTTGCGACACCAGATGATGTTGCGAAGGCCGCTGCTGTAAACGAGAACGAGTGGCCTCACGACCGTGACGAATTTAGATTTTGTATTTTTAAAAATTTTTTTTTTTTAACATAGACATTCCAAAGAAGACATCAGAAACCGTGTCGCCCACAACCCCCCCTAAACTTTAAACCTCGAGAACCGTTCCAGGGTTTGCTTCAGCGAACACTGAAAATCAAAATGTACTAAGGGGCTCTGCCACACGGTACGTTGTCATGGTTTCACACGGACTAAAAATATCTCTAAACGATGCTGTACTGTATTTCGGACCAAAAGCAGCTGCTATTTTCATCTTCTTATGATGTACGGCATCCGGTGAGTTAAAAAATTAATTTTTTTTTTTTAATTAAAACTATTCTATATGTATCGTTATTATTTTTAACCTAGATACTAAACTTTTGTTGTGGATAAATAGACAAAAGATTCGTAGATTCATCTCCACAGTGACAAGCCTTCGGTGGGGGGGGGGCTACAGGGGTCAGTTTCAGGTTCTCTCCTATTCTTGGTTTAGGCAAATGATAAGAAGTTTGAAGAAGATACTGAAATCTGTTTCCCGAGTTAATGCTGTAAAAGAAATGGGTAAACTTAAGATTGGTCTAAGTGTGAAAATGGAGTTTAATACCAGAAATCTTCAATGTGAAGAACAGTGGAAATCCAACTGCTAATAAAGCTAATAGGATGCTATGAGTGATTAACAGAACAGTTTTTATTACCTGGTTTGGGTATCAGACGTATAAAAGATCTGACAGAGGCGTCAAGAGATAATAATAATGAAGGGTTTTTGAACGCGGATGATCATGAATTCCGTTTGCCTCCATCTTAATTCATTTATAAAAATCCAGAGTACATATCTGGATGACCAAACAACCATCATCTCCGCGTCCCACTAAATTAATTGCCAGGGTTGTGCGACATACCACCCTGGTTCCTCTCCTAGCTCCTGACGCTCTCCGCGCCGTGGTTACGTAGCAACCAGAAGGAATGGAAGTAGAAAGGTACTGACCTTTGCAGATGCTGCAGCCTTAGTTCCTTTGTCGAGCCAAAACTTCCGCAGAACGTAGGACTTGAAAGCCTTTTTGGTGTAGTCGATTATGTTTTCTATCTAAAAGAAAAGAGGGGCAGGGTACATATAGCACGACAAGGCATGTGCCACGGAAACTATGGTAAAATATCCGGCGCCATGATATTTACCATGGCAACCTTAGTAGTAAATAGCTGATCTTTCATACCCTTTTTTACTCCATATATCCCCCCACCGGTGTTTTTCTCGTATAATTTTTTTTTAATATTTAGTGTGGTATTTTAGGAATTTAACAAGTATTCCACGGCATATTATCGACACGTACGAGGTGCGGTAAAGCGTCCAGTTTTTAATTATCGGGTGAGATTTAGAATTTCACATAAGCAATACGTTTAGCTGTAAGAAATCCGAGTGAGTTGTGTGTGTGATTTGGACACGTAAACTTAATGGCGACTATTGTAAATCGAACTTGTAATTGCGTTTGCTGAAGTCAGTCCGATGAAGGTCAGAGGAAGTTTGCGGAGTTCCGCTTGTGAAGACAGTCTCGGCCATGCCGTAGACCTGTTGCTAAGCCAACGTTCTTTAATGCTGCAGCTAAATATCCAATCTAAACGAGTCATGACCAGCGCTCTTCGTTAACTACACAAAGCCCCAAGTCTCTCGATAAGGCCTTCGCTTTGAATGTGCCAAATTAGGCCATATTTCTGAATCCTTAGAGGATTCCTGATGGTCCCTCATATCGTACATGGAAGAACAGGCCGTGCGCTTGCTGAGCGGCTAAGACAACAGGTAATGAGGCTGTGTTGGTTTCCCTTCCCAGCAATTAAAGCGAACACTCGAATGATAAGCAGTGGCGGGTCCAGAAGGGTCCCTGGTGGCCCGACCCTTCCCCACCCCACGTCCCGTCTATGTCCAGAGAAAAATGAGTTTCTTAATACTGAAATTCAGACCCCCAAAGGTGATTTGATGAGCGAGTGATCGCACGAACGGCGCACGCACGCGACAAACGAAATTAAGGAATCGAATGTTCCAGAATGCACCATTTTTACACGAAGACTTTAAACAAACGAAACGGAAACTTCAAGCTAAAGTCCTAGTCATTTCCAGATTCAAACCATTAGAATTCACCTGCAGTAGTAAACCGTTCGTATCGGCCGGCTCATCTTACCTTTGTATGGATATTATTTCCCCTGTTGGTGGCTTTGATATATATGGCGCCCGTGGCAAATCCCAGAGCTTTGTTCGTGTAATACATGCACCTTTTCCAGTTCTCCAACTTCAGCGAGGTCCCTGGAGGATGAACAGTATTGTTATAAACGTCCAGAGCTGCAGTACCCATTGGTGCTTCCCGCCTCGGAGTGAAGCAGTCAGATAACCACAAACAAAACTTCTTCTAAGGTAAGTAACTCAACCCTCACTGGCACTAAATATGGGGGGGGGGTTGTTGCCAAATCGAGGAACGGTAAGCTAAAATAAACCAATTTTATTTTCTCTTCCCTTTTATGTGCCGAAACGAATACCTTTAGAATGCAATAAAAGTAGGGACCCTCGAAAAACAAAATCTTTTTTTCTAACCGCCATTGTGACCGACCTGATCTGCCTAATAGAGCGATCGTACTTCACATCCTGTAGCGTCACATAGTCCCCGTGATAAACACTACATTACAGGTTTACGACAGTATGGCGCCTGACCATTCTGTCAAAGACCTGATACATAAGCACCTTTTAGCGCAAATGCATTTTTTCTGGTAAAAGTGCCATTGGAAATCTTTGGCAGCCCCCTGGCGATCAGGATGAAAGAAAGGAGCAGAAACTCGTGATGGCGGCGGTAGTAAGGGAGGTTATAATCAAACCGGAGCCTTCAGCGCGGTAAGGAGGTTTGCCATTGCGGACTCTTACGGAAATCAGCATCTCCAAAACGAACTCCTATCCAGACGAGTCCCCGACCGCGGCGACAGGGGACGATCTGGGAAGGCTAAGTCCGGGCTGCTCAGCTTCCCGGATAGGAAAAGTTTGTGGTAATCCGCGCAAATCCAGCCGCCTTCGTGTTGCGCAGAAGACTAAAAGATAATCCGTCTCTTCTTCTCTTCTTCTTTTCTTAGAATCGTTTACATAACTATATAAAACTTTGTACGTCCTGACATCTTATTTCGATACGATTTGCCTACGGATACGGGGATTGGATTGAGGTAGGGGTCGATTTGTATAACCTGGGGTAGAGGAGAGAGAGAGAGAAAAAAAGGGTGGGTGGGGTAAAGAAATAAAAATCTGGTGAATAACCATCGTCCTCTCACCTGGTTCGGACTCGTCAAAATTTTTCTCATCGAAGAAAGGAATCAGGGATTTAACAAAGGATGTAACCAGGTAGTCCCTTAAGGTACTGAAACGAGATAGATAACCAATTAGAAGCAGAGAACAAATCCCCCTTCGTGCCCGCAGGCTTTCTTTCGCTCACAAGAAGCGTTATTAGGCACAGGGCAGGGAAACAAACACCGGAGAGTTTATGGGGCTTTCTCCTCTTGAACAGCGTATTATTCTGGCGGGATCTCCCGCCAAGAAACGGTCTGGGTAGCGTGGTGGTGGTAAGAGGGGAGATGTGCCCCCTAGTGGTGACGTTCTCCTCCTCCTCGCGCGTTACTTACTTCAGCCTGGTCCTGTCGGAGCGGATGTTTCGGATCAGAATGGCGAGCTTTCTCAAGTACTGCGGGTACAGAACAGCGACTTTCTCCGTGCTCTTAAAAGCGGTTCCCCTCGACGTCAGCTTGCTGAAGTAGGAGCCCCAGTCAACCTGAAATGGGAGGAACAGTCGTCGCGTCAGCTCTCAACGTCGGTTGCCGCCGTCGCACTGGCGTAACTAGGGGGGTTTTTAAGGGGATTTGTTAAATACGAAAGCATTGATAGTTTCGCCGTGAAGGAGTGCTGCTGATCAGAGCTGAGCGGCATCCGCCGTCAGGTGGGAGGGGGAGGGGGTCGCTGGAAGAGATGAGTAGCATCTTCATCAACCAGAGTGACACCGGTTAACTGCTTTGTGACGGGAGCTCGCGTGTGAAAGGAGCGCGTGCGCAATCGTCGTCCATGTTGGAGTGGGACCCGGAACGAGTCGGCCCTCGGTGCGGCCCTGCCGGCTGATGCTCTCAGTGGGAATAACGGTGAGTTTAAAGGATCCTGTGGGACGGAGTTGAGGACTTGCAAATCGTCGGGTTTACACCCTAAGAGGATAGGTGGAAACTGCTTATTTCGTTGGGGATGGGGGGGGGAGAAACAAAAGCGCCAGCAGGGCGGGTTACGTCTTAAAGGGGTTAACGTTGAGTGGTGTTAGCGAAGTATACTCACCATAGGGTAATAGATGTTCATGTCCCGCAGGCTCGAAATGTTGTATATCTCCTTATTTCCCGATATCGCCTAGAAACAGATTTGTTAGAATAATTATACAGATTAAACAGCTTTTGTCGTTATGGGAAACCCTCCCCTCCCCATTTCTTTTACAAGGATTTGGTATTATTTAAAGAAAATATACAGACAGTAGCGGCAGCGCTGCCCATTACAGTCCTCTGCCGAAAATACCCGACCTCGGTGTCAACTCGATGACGTAAGACGTGAATGGATTTCTTTTTCTTTTTCCGCCTCAGATATCTGAACATCTAAAGCCGAATAGAATTATTCTGGCGTGTGATTTAAAAAAAAAACAACAGCAACAATAATACACCAACCAACCAATCAATCAATCAATCAATCAAATGGTGGTTTTGACTGGAAGCGTACAGCTTGAAAAAACTTTATGACAGTTACTCAGATTACGCCGCGGCCAACTTAGTTTTTCATACATGGCCAAGTTTCATTAAAACTGATGGCCTCGAGGTTCGGCCGTCCAAGCTAATAGATTGGCGTTCTGCTTGTTTGATTTGTCGGCTGACGACTGGAGGGTTGGTTCTCAGTCAGCTGGACGACGAGAGACGACCGCAACTCGTGCCAACATCTATTTCTATCCGCACTCGGAAACTCCAGTTCGCGTTGCTGCCGCAATTAACCCAGTTAAGCGGTAAATATATTTATGTCCAGCAGTTTTACTTGTTTCGTTTACTGCCCCTTTAAGTTAAAATATATGTAGAGAGAGAGAGATGAAGAGAGAGAGAGAGAGAGAGAGATGAAGAGAGAGATGAAGAGAGAGAGAGAGAGAGATGAAGAGAGAGAGAGATGAAGAGAGAGAGAGATGAAGAGAGAGAGAGAGAGAGGAGAGAGAGAGAGAGAGAAGAGAGAGAGAGAGATGAAGAGAGAGAGAGAGATGAGAGAGAGATGAAGAGAGAGAGAGAGAGAGAGAGAGAGAGAGAGAGAGAGAGAGAGAGGAGAGAGAGAGATTTGTCTTTAATCGTCCGATGCAGCGAGCGACGCGAATACGTAGCTCGGAATTTTGGCCGAACGAGACTCGAAACAGATACAGGTGGGTCAGAAGTTGCAGAAAGTGGCTTCCACTCCGCGACCGCCTTCACTCAACCTGGTGGGAAGGAAATAACTGTCCATACAGTTTCGGCTGATTGAAGACGTATCTAGTTTGCCAAAGATGCCGGGCGTGATGGCCGTGTTGTTGAAAAATGCTGGCTGCCACACTGTCTCTTCTTCTCCTCGTCTGTTGCTCAGACTTTCGGTTGCAGGGTTTTCCGCCTTCGTGATGTTCCAGCGTCGGGTGGGCCGGATGTCGTCCTACCCCGCCTCCAGGCTGCTGCTATCTCTTCCGCCAGTCAGGTGCCATAGCTACCTCTACTAACATATCAGTACACATCTCATTAACACTGCACGTGTGTTCCTTCGAATATTTATAGGGCATTTCTTAAATGCACAGGAAATATAAAGCTATTTTCGAACTTCCTCCTGGAGAAACAGCACAAATTCATTAGCCCCCGACGTCACTAACGGGATATATACAGGGGGATACAGGAGAGTTTTTAAAGGGCATACTTTATACAAAAAACCTCCACTCTAGAGACAAGTCTTTAGGCGTAGCGTCTGTGTGGGGATATAAATCACTTACCACAGATCGATTCCTTGCCGATAGAGATCCCGGTGTCACGACAACCTTTAGATTACTTTTTCAGACCACCAACTCTTGTGGGGAGGAGGCTGAGAAATACTCCTTACCAACACGGTTGCGTGCACTGCTTATACAAACAAACAGCCCTTAAAGGGGTGTCAAAGCCACCAAAGTTATAGAAGGAGGAGCCCCGCCTCCCTATCAATCCGTCCATCCGTCTCGTGCCCTCATTAAGGCGCCCTCTATACCCCCTCCACCACCACAAACGATGCTACAATCCCCTCTCGCCTTCTCTGTAAAGCTACACCATGGCCACCATTGCAGCCGGACGGTTGCAGAGTTACTCTCGTGGACGCCTCTGGGATCAGACTACTGGGCTGGAGAGGGGATGGTGGGGCCGACTCGGTTTGTGGTACAAACAAATAAAGGGGGGGAAACATAATAAAAGAAGATTTCGCATCTTAAAAGAAAGGACAGCCTGCTACTACCGTGGCTATCTGTTGCTCCAGTCTGTAAATTCTATCTGCTGTAGCGGGGATGTTGCTGGCATTTTCCCTGAACACGGTCAGTATCCGGGAGGTCTCTCTCACGTACTTCTGTTTCGACTCCTCCAAATACTGTAAAATAGAACGGGGGGGAAAAGACGACTTCAGTTTCTTTAAAAATTACCTTTTCTGCTCAACTAATAGCGTTTTTAACCCCTCCCTCCCTCTACGAGAAGAGTTAATGTTTCTGCGGGAGCCTCGTTTTGGCTGGAGAGAACGAGGCGTCTCACTTACGTCAGAATAGCCGCTGCCATTGGACGGTTCCGGGGAAGAGAGTCGCGGTTCCAGAAATACCGAGCCGGATTTAATCTGCAAGGCAATAAACAGACCCTCCTCCGTTAAACGCTCAGACCGGAAGCCCCTAGCGGGCGAGGCGGAACAGAAGGCGAACCGACACCCGCTCCAATCAGAAGACAAAGAAAAGAAACAGACGCCGCGGTATTTACTTTCAGGACGTTCCTCGTCGCATCCATCTCGTCCACATCCACCGAGACCTGAAACAGGGGCCAGATTCCCAGCCTGTGTATACTCTGGAGGGCTTCTTGAAAATCCCAGCCCTGCGAACCGTTGGCGGCGACCTCCTGCGCCCCCGTGCCGCCCCAGCCGCCGACGGCGTCGATCAGCTCCTTCAGAGAATCGAAGGTCTGTCGCCTGACCTCGGGGTTCCTGATGTCCTCGCTCTCCTTCATGCACGACTGGTAAAACCCTTTCACCTTCCTTTCCGCCGGGCCGTTGACTTTAATGGTGTCTAAAAAGGCGGAAAAAAAAAAGGGGGATTAATCTTTCAGAACTTGAAGGCAAACGCGACTCCCAAGGAGCCGTAGCGAAAACCAGCTCTGCCTCTCAAAATATCTGTGGGGGGGTTAAGTTTCCTGGTGTCTGTCCCCTATGTTTAATTGTTTGTTTTGATGGAGGGTTTTTCTTTCTATTGAACTTAACTAATTAACAAAACGGGGGGGGGACATTAAAGCAGAAAGCCGCGCCACTGTTTCGAATTAAGGGAGACGCCGGGGCCGGGATTAAGGCATAAGCTAGATAAGCTGTGACATAGGGTTTCAGGCGAACCCCTCTTCTCCTCGTCCTCCTCTCCCCACAAACAACAACAACACACTTTTTAAACTTATGCCGAATTTACAGAGCGTCTAGGAGCGGTCGCTCCCACTCATTTCTGTCCCTGTGGCCGGCCAACAACGTTCACTGTACCTCTGTGCCGCCAACTGCAGCCGAGGACGCGGAGTGGATTCGATACAGTGGCGACGTCTATAGTGAAGTAAACAACCCGCACCGTTTCTTTCCCCTTGCGAGAAATCAAATGCGTAACCTTTTACCATTGTACAAATACACGGCGTCATCTAGAACTCTGCGTTAATAACTGGGTAGAAACAATACATCCTGTCACCGGTGGTCCATCGTGCCCCACCCTGCTGGACTTTTGAGTTTCTCATTATCTTTATTCTGACCATCTTCCCCCGGTCTGATTTGGCAGGTGCCCTGATTTTTAAAGGCGAGCAGGGGGTTGGTGTCTTTTGAGGTGAGGACCTCGACTGGTATAGACGTCTCCCTGGCAGGACACCACTTCAGACACGGGGCTCTCTATCAGAGGAGCTGGCGGAAGTCTGTTCGTTACGGGAATCGATCTTCACGGCTTGCACGTTAGAAGTCGCCTAGGAGATTTCAGCCGGTGTCTGACAACAGTAGTCACTGTTGGTTCTGAGATCCGTAATCGCGTCGGACTGACGGCTGCACGCAAGCGGTCAAGTCTCTCTCTACGCTAAATTTCCACAGCGAGCGTTCTCCTTCTCGATCTGCGCACAGCGTCTTCCGGTCTCAGAGATCGGCTGGCAAAGGCTTACCGTTCTGAAGGACTGCGGGAACCCAGTTCGTATTCGTTCGCCATACTTTCAGGTGCGAGTTCCTCGGCAGACTCGTAGAGTGCGAGTGCGGACGTGTCGGTCACCATCTCTTCGACCCGTCCGGACGCTCGTTTAGGTTATGTGGACGACGAATAAACGCATCCGTCAAATCGGAGAGCTATCTGGCTGTAGACTGTCTTTGGCGACACGGTGCCCAAGAATTCGGTTTCTGGCACACGGAAATCCAGCTTGTTCTCGTCTCGTTCAGGGCTGACGCCTTTCACCCGGAATCACGCGAGTAAGTAATCTAGCTAGATACCCCTCACGCCACCGGTATCGTCCAAGGCAAGTTTGGAACACAGGAAGCCCACTGGACTCCATCTTGAACTGTGCATGCCGGTATTTGGAATACGTCAGCCCTAGTGATGTACGTGACTGTGCCATTCCATGTAACTCGTCCTCGAGTACGGCAGGGTTCTGGCACTCACAACTTTCTTGGATTCACGGTGGTCTATAAAAAAAAAATCTCAGATAGTTTGGTTTTCAGTGTTATAACAACTCGGCTGACCCCTGGTGTAGATTAATCGATACGTTTAATGACGACGCCCACATCGGTAAGTCCGTCAGACAAGCGCAGCCATTGGGGGGGGTGCGCAAAGCAGGGATGTCTTACGTCGTGTGATGAAGATAAGTCGGGCAGTTCCATAAACTCTGTAGGGAGGGACAGGTTTCCTACTAAACAACACATCAGGATACTGGTCAGTTAACGACACACTCGCTACTGTATCCGGATTTTCTAAATGTACATGATGAACTTCATTTGCTCAGCATCTGGTCTTAGCATTAAAATGAAATCCACTTTCACCGGAGTGTCATTTATAGATATATATATATATATATATATATCGCATATAGATCGATCCCTCCTCTCTCCCTCTCTCCATCTCCATCCATCTCTCTCTCAGCCATCTCTTCTCTCCTCCCTCCTCCCCCCCATCCTCTCCATCTCTCTCTCTCTCTTTCTCCTCTCTCCCCATCCCCATCTCTCTCTCTCATCTCCATCTCTTCTCTCCCTCCCTCCATCTCCATCTCTCTCTCTCTCTTTCTCCATCTCTCTCCCCATCTCCATCTCTCTCTCTCATCTCCATCTCTCTCTCTCCCTCCCCATCTCCATCTCCATCTCTCTCTCTCCCCATCTCTCCATCCAACCCCCTTTTGTGGAAATATTTGAGATAGATTTGCTGGAAGCGATCAGTTCAAAGTTGTCCGGCCTCACCTGGTGTTGCCTTTCTTCTTGTTCCGGATTTGTAATCACCGAATAATTTTGCCACTTCTGGCGAGACAGATACCAGTTCTCGGTAACAGGGCTGTCTAACGTTGGCTCTGCTTGCGAGAGTGGGAGGGGGGTGCGAGGTTACCGTTTTAAATGCACGTTTCATTCACAGCCAGCACAGAGTTAAAGGGGCAGAGAGACGCTCGCCTCGATTTGAGTCGAGTTGCGCGATCCAGGCGGTCAGCTTGGCCAGCTGATCACGGGAGAGGGTGGGGGGGTTGTAGACTCACAGTTTAGTTGCTTAGAACCGTAGCGGCACTGCCGGCCTGGGAGAGTACGAGTTTATTGACTATTAACGCTACAACGTGGCCACTCTGCCAGCCACATCCGGGGATCCAGGCTCCCTAGCAACAAATGGGCGGATTCGGTGCAGTGGAAACGCCCGCACTGACCGGCCTGTCTACTGGGACTATCCTGCCCCTTTCCGACTTTGGCCTGACGTGAGTTCGAAACGCAAACGAGGTTTAACCACGTGACGCGGCAGGTGATCCCTGCAGCACTATACAGAACTTATACCAGCGCATCTGCATAACGGGGAAAGGCAAAGACATGACAGCGTTCAAAGCAGGTGATATTGGGTGCATGTTTAGCGAGTACCACAGTGGCCAAGACCGTTCATTTCGTAGGCTGCTCCGAGAGCCATCCAAGCTTGTCAGAGATGGTAGAAAGTGGGGAAAAGAAAGAGCTCCCGCTGCTGCGTACCACTCGACTCCTCTTGTATGGTCTCAGCTGCCCAGACCTTTGGCGATGGAGTCAATGCTCTGGACATGTTTTGCAAGCATATCCTGGGGACCGCTGGTCCTTTTAAAAGGCGGAATGAATGCAAGTGTTTATCAACTGTATCCATCAATCGGGTCCGATCCCATCCGCCGTGCCTACTGTGTGTGTGTGTTCATGGTTTGAAGAACATGGCGGCAATTTCAGGCATCTCCCATGGCCAACAAAGGTCCCAGGTCTCAGTCCAGTTGAGGATCCGTGGGACGAACTTGGAAAGTCGAATTCGCCATCACGATCCTCTGCCTACCTCGCTCCATGCAATGCTTACAACACTAATGAACGAACAGCACCTTTCCATGTCGCGGCTTTTATACGGGAAAAGAGTTTCCCCAAGTCGTCGTCATCAGGCCCAGGTTTATATAGTAAAGTGGCCGGTTACCGTGCAGTAAAACGTTTAGCCGTATAAACGAGTCTTCCTCGACGCTGGCTGCCAAGTTTTAGTCGAGACGTCTAATTTGAAGAGACTCGCCGCTGTCACGAACGGGGGAGGAAGTGCGATAAACGAGGAGCTCTCGTTGGGGGCGAAGTCTCACGGGTACTTGGCGAGATTTTGCGATGCAAAAGCGTCCAATCACCGGCGTTCCGAAGCTCTGGATCAACACGGGTTCCCTCTCGTCTCGCGTCCCTGCCACGATTCAAGCCCGGCTGATTTTACCGCATCGCTTTTGTCTATTAGACGGTGGTTTGCTGGGGTTGACGAATAACCTATAAACTATTCCGTTCTACCGCGCTCAGGACATACGAGCAGACTGGTGGAAAGATCACATCGGAATCTCTATCATCTTTTGTGTATGCGACTGCAGCTTCACTTACAAGCGAAAATATAAATAAGATGACGAAAAGCTACTGGTGTCCACTAAATCTGATAAGAATCCCGTTTTTTTTTCCTCATCACTGAATTCTTACTCTTTCAGTTTGTACTTAGAAACCAGTGACTCACTGATACCGGGATACACGCCCCCATCTCCTCCTTTTTTTTTCCTTCGATAAGCACCATGGCAATAAATTAAACAAGATAGATACACCCCAATATTCCCTTAAACATTAACATCTGCGAGTTCAGCGCACAATGAGATTATCCGCAATGGCGTTCTGTTTAACTGTGTATATATCGAGATTAAATATCAACAACTTCGGAATCAATCTGTCCCTCGTGTAGAAAACTCGGCTGCTGTTCTTTTTCCTTCTTCTTAAAAGCTATTTTAAATAGTTTCTTTTTTTAAAAAAATTCCTTTTCCTGCAGAAAATGTCAAGAAAGTCAGTTAATTAATTTAACTTTCCTGTTTAAAACTGTTTTAGAAATCCGGTCCACACTTTATGGAAGCGGTTAATTTCTAATGACGAGGACCCGTCAATGTTCGTTTTAAGATAGCATTAATACAGTATATATATATATATGTATGATATACTTCCAATAATACTGATTCAAATATACGTTTTTACAAGATAAAGCCCTTAAAAAGTAAATCATTAATAAAAGGGGGAAGAAAAAAAAGAGTAGTTATTTTGGTCTCACTATCCTCAGATTTGTAACCTGAAACGAAACCTGAGGGGGGGATCAGGAAGGCTGTGGGTGCGTAGATTTACTCTACCTATCATGCATCCCATAATATCACCCGTAAGCCTAGGTTGGTCGCATCCAATGGCGTCGCCATGACGACGATTAATTATAAACGACATCGTTCCATTAAAAAAAAATCCCTGCTCAATTATACTGATGTTAGTTATTACCGGCTGCTAAATCGAGTGGATAATTTCCCCCCCCCGCCAACACCGCTATTCACTCCACTGTCGGTTATTCTCCTGCTGAGACGGGAAATCTTGAGAAGAAGCCGATGTAAGCACAGCGGGCTCACGTCTCGAGAATTGCTTCTGGTCAACGGAATGAAACCGGTTACAGATTACCTCCCTTTGTAGCAACCATATTGAGTTCTGCATCTCGAGTTCTTCGCTAGTAACGAAGACGGAGGACGACTCCGCGATTAACAGCTGAACACGTAGCAAAGCAACGTCAGGAGAGTTATACCCTGTTTTCGGATGGCTACAATATTTTTTTGCGTAAATAACTGTAAATCTCTTCTCACAGTTAAAGACACATCTGGACCGACAGTTAGAATAGCGTCACGTAATGAAGTTCCCAGAGAGTTGTCCGGTGCCATTCTACTACCACGAATGCGCTCGTTACTCTGTGACACTAGTATGGACTTGTGGGAGTTGTCCCCCTTTGCAGAGAATTGGCGTAACGCAATCTAGAATATTACTTTCCTCTGTTGGGAGGGGTGGGGGGGGGGGTTCCACAAGCAATCGTTAGAAGTGACTAGTGTAATGTCTCTCTCTCTCTCTCTCCCCATCTCTCCATCTCTCTGTACTGACATCGTCTCTCTCTCTCCCCATCTCTCTGTACTGACATCGTCTCTCTCTCTCTCTCTCTCTTTCATAACAGATTCTTCGTCGGTTTTCTTTAGGCGAGAGGAGTCGTCGTGTTATTGGACCAGTTCTTCTCGAAGCTAATCTCCGTGGAGTAAACTGGACCGAAACTCACCAGATGAAAGATCGCTGATAGACGTCAAAAAAAAAGCAAAAGAAAGAAGAAACAGGAACAGATAAACGAAGCTCACCTAAGAGAGATAGAGAGAGAGAGAGAGAGAGAGAGAGAGAGAGAGAGAGAGAGAGAGAGAGAGAGAGAGAGATGAAAGAGAGAGGGATGAAGAGAGAGAGAGAGATAAGAGAGAGAGAGAGAGAGAAGAGAGAGAGAGAGAGAGAGAGACGATGTCAATACAGAGAGATGGAGAGAGAGAGATAGAGAGAGAGAGAGAGAGCGTTTTCAGAACCGCTGATGCTATACGAGTTGGCGGGTGATGAACGGGAAGCGGTCTCGGTCGCGTCGTAACGTAGACGATCCAAATCGACGGCACCAGCCGCAGAACCGTTCCGATGACGCGCAATGTAGCACGAGTCCCCGGCAAAGCTGTATTTTCGATCGAAAATACAGCACAGGGTTAACTCCGCGCACCCGTTTGCTTTTTTCTTCGAATGACCAGTTTTTGGATACCCCGGTACTCATAATTGTGGACCCACCGATGAGGAAAAGGTTTCGCGCGGTCAGAATTCCAGTTGTGGCCGGGAGAGTGCTGAGCACACGGACAGAGTTACACTCGGTGGCCGGCCATCCTCTCTCCCGGGGAGAGCCAGGTGGAAGCAGTTTAGTGTCGATCAGCTGACTAGCATGAGTGAAGGAAGAGAATTCTTGAACGGCTAAACCGCAGCCGTTGAGCGTCTCCTTTTAATGCAGGTAACAAATATATCAGGGAGAGATGTGAACATTAACTAGGATTAGAAATCAAGTCGACTTCAACATAGATGCCAACTGACGAAGGGACCGTGTCAGGTTATCCGTCTGTGTGAGATTTATTTCCCAAGGATGGAGTAAGCGGGCCCGACCGTGTTTGGGGCCTGAAATGTGCTTTAGGTGTCCGATAGAATATTAAATGCTATGATACCTAATAGATTCTTCAGCCTATACAAGATCTTGTCAGACAGCTCCTGGAACCGATCCCAACTCGCATAGCCTGCTGGGACAGGGTTATCTCTCACCCAACTGCCACAGGCATACCTGTAGAAGTCATGGCAGGGAGTCACGTCGGGGTCCATGGTAGCGAGAACGGATCCAGCGGCACCGACGCAGGCCGGAGACGAGCAGTAGGGCTCGGCTGCGGAGACAATTAAAAAAAGAAATCGTGATTAAAGTCTTCCGGTTTCCCCATCCCCCCAACAACAAAAGTAGAGGCAATCAAAACCATGCTAATGGCTGCTGAAGGCAGGGTTAATAAGTAACTGACATTCTTGTATATATATAAAAAAAATAAAAAAATAGCGTCCAAGTCTCACGACTGCAAGCGTAACATCTGGGAATGCAATATAAATCGTAGTTTATTGACGTCAATAAACGTCACGTGTGCTTATTTGCATACTTTTGAGCGTTATCGAATTTTTCTTTTAAGGCTTGATGTGCAACCGCAAACCGACGATAACCGACCATCGATCGCCTCAGTAATCTTACCGTGTTTTACTGCCGGAAAATGTTAGAAACCCCAGCAATCGTCGAGCCCATAAAGGATCTCTCACAAAGGAGATGCGATTCTTGACCACTGATTTCTTCTCTGCACCAGCTTTGTTCGATATCGATCTCCGAGGCGACGCGGAGATCAGTTATATATCATCTTTTGCTGCGCTAACCTCTAAATTCGACGGCTGTAAACCGCTGGAGTTCTTATTTTAATATTATCGTAGACAGAAGTTCAAGCAACCCCCCCCCCTGTCACCATCGCTGTGGCTTCACTTTCTCACGTGACATTAGACGTACGCGTTAATACACGGGGACTGTTCCGTATCCAGCGATTTTAATACGCACTGACAACTGGGATTGTCCCTTTAATTCTTCACACTCGCGGCTGGTAACTAGGGCCACGGACGTTGTCGTCTTGTTTTGTTTTAGCTGGGACAGAAGCGTTTTACAGATCGCCTGTGATCTTTATAATTCCCAATTGCCACACCCACCACTGACTCGGCG